>OW387802.2:1862471-2434971 GCA_936446665.2 Synanthedon andrenaeformis
GCGCGAGAAGAACCCTAGCTGCGTGTGTGGTTCCCATAACAACTGGAATTTCAATTGAGGTCACAAACTTTTAGTAGTCAAACCTGGCTATAATCAAGATTATTATCCATGCAAATCTCATTCTAAGCATTATCTTTTGTTACGTAACTTAAGAGAAACTATTAAATATACAATATTATGTTACAATACAAAGGAGGACGCCCTTCATGGCTCAAGGCCAGCGAAGAAATGTGTCTGTATTTACTTATCTTTCATTATTATTAATCTTAACCTAAACTAGGTATTATTTTATTTAGTGCTTGGCCTTTCAGTTATCTTCTAGCCAAGGTTAGCTAGCTCATCATTATTTATCTTGATGTACTGAACATTTTCCAAGTAACGGAATCTCTGAACGGTTTCGTGTTGAACAGTTCAGAAAATTTGAAGCGTTTTTTTTTTCATACAAGAAGGAAAAATTTCTTTCAACAGATAATAATTATGTAACGTGAATCACTGTAGATTTTCAAACACTATACAAATTCTTTGTACAAAACAGTTTGTTGAGCATGATTGTGCAAGAAAACTATATTTTGTCAACAAGTAATTAAATTAATAGTCTTTTTAAACAAAGCATTAAACTGAGCAGTCACGATTATAATGAAATGCCGATAAGCGAGTTAATATCAAGATATCTAACATCAATAGTAGATTCTCTTTCTATTGTGCAAACGATCAATTGGATTCTTGTCTTTCATGACAAAGGCGAACTACCAATACTATAAACTGTTTATTAACTGCATTAATTAAGTTTATCTATCATTTGATTTGTTGGTCAATAAGATAAGATTTGCCAATTATTAACTAACGTCTTTGATTTTTTTCGGGTACCCCGCATTTCAAAAGCTTCGTCTATCTAACCGTAAAATACGTCAAAGGCGTCAAAGGTCTCAGACTTAGTGACTTAGACTGAAATAACAGCGTCCTTTCGAAGAAATGCCTCAAAAGCCTACCGAAAGGGTTGCCATCAGAATAGGTGAGGTTTTAGTCCCTAGGTCACTGGACACATTTTCCAGTGGGGTTTGGCATGCAGATGCAAAAACTCGGGGCATCATAGGCAGTATCTATGATGGATAATATTCGCTTGAGGAACATGCATGTGTATAAGATTAGCAATCTCTGAAGTCACATGAAATCCTGCGAAGTCGAAGTAGATTACGAATACAAAAGAAAGTCCTGTGTTTTAACAGTGAGATATACAGGGCGTCCCACGACTATGCCACATGGAGGGAAAGTACCTTGAATATTGTAGATGGAACATTTTACTGAAAGAAGACTTTATTTTAATTTAAAAAACAATTTAAACTGCATTCATACATTTTTAAATAATTACATGGTTGAACCGGGAATCGAACCAGCTACACGAGAAAAAAAATTACCCTGTAGCTTTATCATACCGATCGAAAGGCTTCATCATAAAGATTATTTTTTGCTAAATAACATAGTGTCAGAAATAAAAGGAAGACCATGAATTTTAACATTTGATGTGAAATTTTGTTCAGAAAAATTAAAAGCTGATTGCCGTAAGGACATACAACGGCATTATCATAAGTACCTATTACTAATAAATGTACCCACTTGAGAAGTACGCATCATTTCCCTATTATAATTTAAGTGCATGATAAAATGTAATTAGTAGGTACCTGGTTGTATGCAACAAATGGAGCCGTATCCTGAGCCGAGACGCGTAAATTATACGCGTAAAAATTTAGTTTACAAGAACCAGTATGAAAGTGTCCACGAGCTACAAACAGAACTTAGACGTATTATTCTAAATATCCACCACAACAAGATCAAAAAATCGACAGGGAGTGAAATAATCAAAAGAGTGCGACTTTGTATTCAACAGTATGGGACTCATTTTGAGCATTTGATAAAATGATTAAAAATGTTAAAATTCATGGTCTTCCTTTTATTTCTGACACTATGTTATTTAGCAAAAAATAATCCTTATGATGAAGCCTTTCGATCGGTATGATAAAGCTACAGGGTAATTTTTTTTCTCGTGTAGCTGGTTCGATTCCCGGTTCAACCATGTAATTATTTAAAAATGTATGAATGCAGTTTAAATTGTTTTTTAAATTAAAATAAAGTCTTCTTTCAGTAAAATGTTCCATCTACAATATTCAAGGTACTTTCCCTCCATGTGGCATAGTCGTGGGACGCCCTGTATATGTCATGTATAAAGTCTGATTCTAAGTACAATATTAATACTAAGGCCTCTTGAAGGTGTCCCCGTAAATCACCAGTTATAACTTGTTAGGCCACTTATTCACACAATTCGATACTGTCACAATGATTGATCAAACTTATAGCATACTTCCAGTAGACCCAAAATCATGAAAATTGGCACAAAGCAAGATTTCACTGCATAACTGAAGAAAAAAATGAACATTATTGTTATCAATATATATTTAAAAAAATCATTTTTGCTATTGAAGACATATACAATTGAAATAAAATAACAGTGGTTTTCCACTACAAAATTAAATTTGTCTTTTAACTCGATTATCGTAACAGGGAAAAATCGTTTAAATACTTAGTACCTATGTATGATCGAATTATGTAGGTATATGTGTATGTTATTCAATTTGTAAGCAAAACAGTCATTGTGAAAGTGACGCATTTTTATACAACGTGAATCAGTACATAGTATTAAGTAGTCCTCCATTTTCTCTGTCTGTCTGTATGTATGCGCTAATCTCGGAAAGTTGTGAACAGGTTTTGTTCCTGATTGTATTGATGGAAAGAGGAATTTCTACATGGTGAGATTTTTAATGAGATATGCATGAATTGTATTATGTGTATAATTCATGCATATCTCATTAAAAATTGTCGAGTTATCACGGTTTTTGTCAGAGAAGGGGGAGCCCCACGCGCAAGCCGCAGCGAATAATAATAATAAAAAAAACAAGTGAAAAACTAAGCTTCACAAAAAACATTACATTACATTACATGACAGTGTCGCGAGTTCAATGGTTTTTTTCCTATCTCAAAAATGTCCAACGCGCCTAAAGAAGTTTTCACTTCAAAAACAACACATCCGATGGGCGGCTAAAACGTCATCACATCAGACGATAATCGCGACGCAGTCCGATATGACATAACATCGCAAATCCCAGATCAAGTTCAGGGCTTGTAGACCGGTCGCAAGACCCACTTAGCGCTGTCCCACTGACCCCCTTCTATCACGCGATCGAGGCCGCGCTTGGCACATTTTAGCGCTCCACACTTTACGGCGTACGAAATTTGAATTTGAACTTTAATCGTTATCGCATTACTTATGCTTTGCATTGTTCCAAGAAGGTATATATTTAAATTTTACTTATTTGCGTTACAGAAATTTCCATCTTGTGAATAAGAGATTAAGGTTTATTTTGGTTCGCATGAAATCATAAGATGTACGTGATTTGAGCAAGATGGCAAGTTTCCTTTATCTCTCGGCCATTAAAATGCTGCTTTAAAAATATTGATCAAATTTTAATTTTACTTTTAAAATATTCTAAATGGGTCCCAAATTATTTTGATAACTAATCCTTCACTCGACATATCCACATTTATGTGTTTAATATCCCTTTCACCAGAATTACTAATATACATATAATATAATCTAAATACTATGAATTTCTAAATTCATATCATGGGTCAGGGTCATTGGTACAGAAAGGTACCCTTTCATCTAGGAAGAAAGTGCTGTTTCCGAGGGATGTGGACGTTGAAGTTGAAGACAAAAGCTAGTTATATAAAAAAATTTGATGTCCGTCTCTCTGTATCTTCGCTTACTTATTTAAAACCACGCCTTAACGGTTTCCATTAACGGAGAGAACGATAAACAAAGAAAGTTGTGTACCTACTTTATATTTATAAATTTGTAACCGTGCAAAACCGAAACGGGTCGCTAGTCGCTAGTGTATACTTCCTTACATAGTATAAAACAAAGTTGCTTTCCGAGTCTTGTCTTTATATCCGCTAACTCCTAAACCACGCAACGGATTTTGATGCGGTCTTCAGTAATAAAAAGAGCAATAAACGAGGAAGGTTTTTGCATATAATTTGCAGAAAAAAAACGCATCCGTGCAAAGTCGGAGGCCGGTCGCTAGTAAATAAAAACACCGAAATTTCTTCTCTGTCTTATTTAAAAAAAATCTCAACCTACGCATTCGTTATGTTAATTACCTCTATTTACAAGGCAGCCGGCGAGAAATATTATTTTTAAAGAAAAGCTTAAAAAAACCCACTTCTGTTGTATTACGTTGAGAAACCTCGTCATCACGACGTTTATTTTTAGGATCAATGATATATTATGTCGCCATGTCCGAAGATATCTGGAATTCTTCGGCGATTCAAGTTGACTGTTCTTACTGCTTATGCTTATTTATATGGGCGTACATAATTATGAAACGTCATCACTGTTGTTAGACATTTTTTTATTATTTTTTATGTAAAGTCCAAAATAGCTTAATAATACATTTTCGCCGAAAGGCTACTTGTCGAAGACAAAGTCAAAAGTATCAAAAATCAAGAGCACCAGACGAGCTATTTCTAGTAAAAGAACCATACAATCCTAGTGTAAAAAAAAAGAATAACTTTCGTCGAGTAAAAATACTTTTTTTCCTCAGGTGCAACGTGTATTGTCTCAAGCGCTTGCAATAGGAAGTAAATCGATAAGAAATCTAAGGTCACACCGGTTAATTGATAACTATTGATTAATTGTGAATTGGTATTGCATAGAAGTAAAAAAAAAGCAAACTATATTGACCTTTTTCAAATTAACTTTTTCATTGCAGCTAACAATCTCTACTTTATAGTGTAGTAGAGCAAGAGCTATGAGGCCCCAGACCTACGTCATACTCATACGACTGAGAATACATATCGCGTACATATTAGTGAAATATTAATCAATAAATATGGGATATTTGGTCGAAGGTTGAAATAGTATTCCATTACCCCACGTGGCCTCAGCCGGTACCAGCACTGCGACCAACTGACCCAGATATTCGGTCGGCGTGCCCCGCGCCGTGACACAAGCTAGCTTACTTGTAAGTTAATGGTTTGCAATTATTTCAAATGGTTTCTATATATTATCAACCCAGCAGCACTTACAACAAGTGAGCTACAAGATGAATTTTTTATGTCTGTTTTCATCAGTCACTTAGTTAGGGAACACATAATGAAAGGCGGACTGCCGTGAATGGTCGGCTTAATTAAATACTAGTTAGATGTTCCCTAACTCTGGGTGTCTGTTGGTGAAAACGGCCATTAGATTTTTAGTAGTTGTCAGGGCACTTCTAGTAGTACTACGTTTCGTGGTCAGACTAGACAGCCATCTGGCAGCAGTAACCATTACCTTACTTTGAAACAACAGCACGCGTGTTGTGTTTCAATAAGTGAAAGAGCCTATTACAACATCGATGCCATTACCCTATTTTATTCTTATTTTATATGTTATCTTTTATTTTTTATCTTATCTAGGTCGCATGTGCATTTGTAATCTACGTGCTGAAGTATACATTAAAAAAAAACCATCACATTAATAGTTAAATACAAGCACTAATTCATTTTCTAAAATTTTAAAAGAAAAACACTAAGTTCAGCAAATTATTTACACAAACTTTCTCGTTTATCGCTTTTTTCGTAAGAGAATACCGTATCAAAGTCTACTGGGTGGTTTAGAAGAAGTTAGCGGAGAAACAGACAGCGACTTTATTTTATAATATGTATTGATATGATATATAGATAAAGATTATAATATAGAATTTTTAATTTTCCTCATAATATTGGTGACAATCCTTATATATATAAAAATTACGTGTCACATGTTTGTCCGCGAGGAACTCCCAAACTACTGAACCGATTTTGATAAAATTTCGTAACTATATGTAATTTGGTCCAACTTAAAAGACAGTATATTTTATATCTCATTTTGTTTATTATTTTTTTGCAAATCATATAATATTATTAACATAGCGCCATCTGTTGATACCTATTCAATCCAGCAATTATTTGTTAAAATTATCTGTGAGTTCCATGACAATCTAACAGATGGCGGTGTAAGACAATCTAACAGATTGCTCCCGTGCGAAGCCGGGAGCGGGCCACTAGTAAAAACATATTTTATCCTTCAAATGTCAAAACTCAATACAATATAATAGAAAGTAAAAGTGTATACAAGTTCAAGAAAACGCACCGGTCTTATTTAGAGACAGAACTAGAAACTCACTAACGCTTTATAGATGGTTTTATCTACTACCCATCTACGATTTACTTAGTACTTCCTCAAAACAGTGAAAGCGTTGAAAACCGAGCGTGAAGCTCTAACTCTAAACGATTTTTTACATAGATGACTCAATGTAAAAACTCGCCGAGTTAATGTAATACTAATATTTTCCATTAATGATAAAAAAAAAATAAAGATGCACTAAAAAATTAATCACAGTCGGTAAAAGTCGGCAGTATTACAATCAGAAAAATCAAAGATAATATGAGTGACGACTGATGGATGAGTGGTCAGGATGCTTGCCTGACCGATCTTGTCTTAGGGAGATGAACTTTTCAAAGTTGGCTAAGGTCTGGATCTGAACGTAGTGGCAGGGCGCACTGCAAGTCAAACGGGCAGCACGTCTGGCGGCAGTAACCACCCCAGGGCCCTAATTCTCTAACGCCATTTAGCGATTCCTTACTTCAAAACCACGTCAATCCCTTAAATTGTTACGACATCTGCTAAAAACTTATTCTCTATGACACTTTTACAAAACCGTGTGGAATGAACGCGACGTTAGCGTGGTTAGAACTGTCAAAAATACCACGCTTGACAACCACGCGGAATCGTTGTGATTTGATTGTGATTGGCGTTTTTGTGCGAAAAATCTTAAAAAAGGTAAGCAATAATCGTTTTCATAGTAAACTACACACGATATTCTTACAAAGTAAGTATCTTATTTAATTGTGATTCTGTAAAAACTTGTGAGTGATAGTATTTTGGCACTTAGAGCAACGAATTATGTATTTAATTTTTAAATTTATAATTTATAAATTATATATTATAAATTTAATTTATAAATATAAATTATAAATTAAATATAATATAAATATAATATAAATTATAAATTAAATATAATATAAATATAAATTATAAATTTAATTAATAATAATAATAAGATTATAATTATTTAATTTTTTTAAAATCCGCTAAAGATTAACTTCATTTCATTTCATTTCAATCGTAGTAATTGTATGTAAAACTTCTAACCTCCAATTTCTATCACTCCACAAACAAACGTTCAGAAATCGTCCTACCTTTTTTTGTAGTTGTGTATTAACGATTATGTCAAATAAATTTATTTTGAGAGCCATTCCTTTGAAATTTGTTTAAAATCATTAAGTACAACGTAAAATCAAGTTATTTTACCAATTGTGAATTAAATAAACAATTTTTAGGAAGTATTCTTTCATGAATACTTAATCGGGAGTTCAATTTCAGAACGTAAGTGTGACTTCGTATATGGTGCCATAGACAATTTGTCTTGGGACTTAGAGAATAGTGATGTCTCGATTCCTTACCGTGACAAGGTATAGGCAAGGCACGGTATTGACGTGGGTTTCGCGTGGTAAGATATAAGTGTGGAATCTCATTCGCCGTAGAGAATTAGGGCCCAGAAGACCAATATTTCGGTGAGTAAGTAATGCCAGAGCCCATTTCCCTCTCTCTTCCTAATCCTTTAATTCTTAATCCTATTATGGTCGGCAGCTCACTTGCAGCACCTGTGGCGTTGCGTTGCTGTTTTGCTTGTCATTATTTAGCGTGCATTGCTAAAACTATTGATTGATACATAAAATAATGTTCTAAACATTTACAGTACTCATCATTACCCATAAAAAAGTTCGGGAGGCTAAGTAGCCACAACAACATTTTTGTTGAAATTAGCCAATCAGAACAAGGGTAGAATCGAAAGATTATGACATTTTAGTATCATGATATTAATAATATCAAACTAAATAGTTTCATGAATAATCAAGGTTGAAAATGTACTGGGAACATATGAACCAATGGTGAGGTAATGTACTCAATTAGATTTCGCCTATAGCTTATATAGGCATTTACATAAACAGGAGTTTTTCAGTTACAGTATTGTACTAATATTAATTTATTATGCTAAAAACACGAAAGAGAAACAGAAGAACGTGTAAATAAATGTAATAAAGTGTAATAAATACGTGTGTGTGAAGAAATAAAAAATGAGTGGGCTTAACAAGGTCGATTTTTTTATAAGGAATTTAATCTTTACGTGATAGCTTTTATCTGGTTCAATATTTACCGTAAAGAGTTTTTAATCGATGAGGAAGACGAGACACACACACTTGCCTTGAATGTATGTTAATTGCTTTAGCCAAGATAAACAAACGTAAACTGTCATAAACAATTAGATACCACACTGAAAAACGACAATTTTTTGAGACCTTGACGTGACATGATATTATTATCTGACAGGACATATTGACGATCATTTGACGAGCTATTGGTCGTGGGTCGACGGTGGATCCAGGCTGCTTCTGTTATGACCGGTCATATTGGAAAATTATGAGGAAGGCCTATGTCTAGCAGTGGACGTCCTGCGGCTGAGATGATTATGATGATGATTGGTCGAATGCTTGAGGAGTTTAACTCGGCGCTCTCTCAGGGGTTCTGAATTTAATTATTGGCAGGGCCAATTTTGGAAATGAAATTTTCAAAGTTCAGTCTCGACTGGGTTTGCAGGATTTTGCCCCATGTCCTTTGTATGGTTTCAATCTCGTAACACAAACTTATAAGTGCTTAAGAACCTTAGGGTCACACAATTAAAGATAGAATTAGATAGAGAGATTAATACAAATATTTTCACTGTTTTTTATTCTTCATACTAAACAATTTATTAACACACAACACGTTTTGCAGTCATAAATGGGTAGCCTGTCTGACGGCTGTAACCACTCCCTTACAGAAAACCACCGTGAAATAACAGCAGTGTGCTGTTGTGTTTCCTTGAGTGTCCCTACCCTATCGCTTTCTAATTCCTACTAAGGTCTGCAGGGCAATTGCAGAACCTGTGGTGTTGCTTATGGTAATAGGTAACGGTAGCCACCGTAAAGAAAATTTGATTGTCTGCCTATGTATATAGAACTCAAAGGAACCCTTTTTTGCTGGCCAGCTACATTGTAAATATAGGCAACTAAGTAGTCCCCACATGACATTAGGAAACTCATTTGTAAAAGTGTCTACGTAACCATATAACCTTGTGTACAATTTTTCTGTTGAAATAAAGAAATATTAAAAAAAAACTAGAGCTTTGCGTTTCGTAAAAAATATATTATTTTTTTTCTAAAATACCTTACACAATAAAAGTGTTTAGTTTCACCGTACACTGTTAAACAATGACCTCCTCTCAAAAGAGCCCCCACCTTGACCTGCAAAATACACGTGAGGCGCCAGCCTATCGCACATGATTTCTGTTTCTATTAATTTTGTAGACATTCGTGATTTAGTGTTTTTTTTTTTTAGACAAGAAAATATAAAGCTAAAGCAAATAAATTAGCTTTATGGCCAGTAGATCCCACACTAGGGCATGCTCGTATCGTAGGAGCAAAGCAATAACTAATATTTTTTTAATAAAAAAACTATTGCCAGGAGATAATCCAGGACAACGATAATCCATTAGATATTTCAAAGGTTAATAAAGCTGGTTATTTCTACAATACGTATTGTTTCGGTTTCAATACTGTTTTGGACGTACAAGCCTAATTCGCGTAATACCACGATAATAAAGGGACTGGCGACAACAAGCCTTGGAGAGTGTGAATTGAGTACATTTAGTACAATGTTTTGAACAAACACAATAAAATCTTTGTAAATGACTACTCGTGTTCTAAGATGGTACTCGTAGATGCAAGAATGCAATAAAATAGGCCGGCTAATTATTTAATAAAACGCAAACTCCCAAAATCTGATGAGGTTAGAGAATTTAATTTCCTAAAATTGCAACACATTGGGCTTTGACCATGAACGGGCTTTGAGAGTGGCTGCAATCAACCGGACAATTATTATGATAATGAAGCTTCTTCAAACGCACCAACTAAAACAAGTCGAAAAAGGGAAAAAGTTATCCTACACCTGTGCTGTGACGGTTTCATGTTACCTCTAGACTCTAGCCTAACTAGTAGCATTTCCTCGATTGTGATTTTTCATGCCAATCTTGGAGCAGTTGCGCAATACTAAATCATTCGTTTCACTTTTGCTCGTACACTTTCACTGGCTAACGGTACAAACAAACCTTGTTCATTAGCAAAACTGTACTCTGTCTAGAGAGATCATCTTCGTATCGGAACGTAATTACATCTTTAGAATTCGATACTATCATATCAATCAATCTTTTTGCTGGTTTCCATAAAGAAAAATATTAGCAATGCAGCGATGATAGACGATTCAAACCGAAGGATGCCGAGCTATCGTGCAATGGCTGCAGCGCTGTGCGCAGTGCTACCCGATTAAAAAACCCGTTTAGCGCTAACACTGGAAAAACACTAGAATTAGTCGAGTCCTCAAAAACAGTTCCATTTTTTATTATTTTTGTTTTTACATATTATTTAAAATCAGAAACAAATTGGAACGGGGAAATTTACTCCTTCTCGGGGGTGAAAAATGTCTCATTAAAATGGATAAATTGATTATAATCCTAAGCAACTTTTGTTCTATAAAGTTTTTACTGAGTCAATACTTTTCAACTTCCAAGGAAATGGCTTCATTGACTCGGCTAAATCCATAATATTTACAGTTCATAAAAGCGATGGATTCAGGGCTAACTATCCTTGTGAAATGTAAAGGGAAAAAAATATCTTTAGGATGTAAATATGCCTATAAATATCACATCATATCAATTTTATCTGTTTCCAAGACTCTCCAAAACCTGTATAAAGTTGTCAATTAATCTGTTTGATTTAAAAATTATAGAAACAAATCTCAACAAAATCTAAATATATTGTTTGAGATTTATAAAATCGAGTTACCTAGTTACAAACTAAGAATAAAATTTTAGAACCTACACTAAAAGTTGAGAAAAAGCGCTATATTCAGCGTCGAAAGCGCTAAAATGGCCGCACTGGCTGCGCGTGAGTTTGAAAGTCATCCCCACTCGCAGACTCGAATACCGTAACCGCTTGTGTCATCCGTTACAGAGCGGTGAAACTTTTGTTACGTTCGCGGACCGCTACTTTAATGCTGACAAAATGAGATGACCATATAACGCGAGGGCTGGGTAATGGACACTCGATACGATAAAATTTGCAACATTACATTGTGTACATAGAACATCTGTGAAACAGGTCTTTGTAAACCTTCTAAAATCGACTCTGGGAAAACACCTATAGTGCTTTAGAATATATTTTTAAGTACGATAAATACGATAATACGATAATACTTTAAATACGATAATTTACAATATTACTAAATCGGATATTAAATACACTTTTAATGATTCCATAATAATGAACAGTTAAGTTCTATTTTGAAACCAAAATCAAGTAGACAGACCGACATAATGATCAGTCTTTCGAACAAAGAATTACATTACAATTTAAATTCTCATTGAAAACTTATGAAATTAAAATACACCTGGTGAAGGTATATCCTGACCTGTTTCCCGTGCTAGTGTAAATAGAAGCCATTTCCCAGTGTCACTTATTTTTTACCTAAAAACCATCTTGTAACCTTGATATTTTTTTTCTAACAAGAGGGTATAACACAAGCATCAATAAAAAGTTGATACAGATAAAGATGAGACAATCATGCTTTTTAAAAAACTAGTTTTTACTCAAACAACGGTTGTTAAACGGTGGTCTACAGATTAAAAACTAAATTGGGGCAGTTTAAAATAACGGTAGATAACGCCTTCTTGGCGATACAATAAATTAATAAAATTCTAATTTATAAGGTCACTCCATTAATAGAAATGGTGTTAATTAGACTAATAATATTTTCAGATTAACGCAACTATTTAGTTTAATTTTGTCTAATTAAAGGAAGCAAACATAGAAATTCTTATTATGTGTACATATTATAAATTAATAAGGTCGTTATAGACTTGTGTCTGTTTTTCTGCTAACTTCTTCTAAACTACCCAAACGGATGTTGATACGGTTGTCACTTGTCACTCATGACAAGAGCGATAATATTTGCGTATATAATTTGCAGAAAAAAATTGAAGGTCCTTCGAGAGCGGGTCGCATGTTTTTAAAAATGAACTTGAATTACTTCTGTGAATGAATTACGCGTGGCTCGACTTACAAATGGCCACACCCCACACCCGAAAGTTAGTCTTCGTGAAAGGTGGTTCTTTCACTTTTAGTGGCTGGCATTTTTTCCTACACTACCATCACCGCAAAATGGAATTTTAAAGTTTAACTTTTTTGCAATACGAACGTTTTTACATCGAAAGCAGATTCTGGCATCATTATTTATTATCTCTAAGATTAGAGTGCGTTTCTCTCTAGCAGTTGCCGGGTAAAACCCCGTAAACATCACTAATCAAAAGTTATTAAACACGTTGATTATTTAATTTAAAGCCTTAAAGAAGAGCGCATAGAATATAATTTTATCGATTGTTTAAATTCGCATGTTTGAAAGAAAGTGGCGACTTGATACAGGGAAACCTGAGTCTTGACACGCGAGGCTGAACAGGTTGGTTACCACGCCTCTCTTCTTTTATCGTGTAATTTAGGGCAAGTGTGAACGAGATGGAAGACGTATGTAGCGGGATTTATCACTCTATTTATAATAATAGCCCATGGAGTAGATATAACAGGACCGCCATATATGTAGGTTACGCACGTATGTTTGCAGAACAGAATGGGAGGGAAAGGGTAGTGGGCTCTAGAATCCCTGGCTTAGATACTCAATTACGCCAGCCGGGCTATCTAATAATTGTGACAACGAAACGCAGTGTTCCGTGCTACTATTTAAAACAAATTGATCAAAAGGCTGTAAAGAAGCAATTTTCCAAGAGAAACGAGAGCATTATAGGAGTTAATCATGTAAGTCTTCGTGTATAACGTAACAAAAACAAACGCGCAATATGTGATTAAGTAGCAAATAATTCCACTTGACCTACTATTGTAAGGATATCTGCGCAATGAAGGCGTTTGTTAGGAGTACAGACTACATATTTGTTAAACCGGAACTAAAGACGGAACATAATAGCTGTACAGTCAGTAAAAAAAATAGTGGTGAAAGTGTCAGTATCCGCGCGATATCTAACCTCTCGTCTGACAATCGAAATTTAAAATTGAATCAGGCCAACCGACCTCATTCCGCACGAGTCTTCGCGAGAGAGCGGACGGGTGGCTAACTGGTCGTGCAAAAATAAGTCATTTATAAATACAGTTTATGAGTCAAGCATATCATCTTAGAATTAAGGTTGAACAAATTCCCTCTGAGGATTCGATACTTTTTAACAAAACAGCGTTATGCTCTGATAAATTTTCATTAGCTTTCACTTCTTGCGGAGTTTTGTCAGTGCGTTAGATCAAATATTTTGAAACCGCTCTGTGACAAATGGGTAAACATTATTACGATTTTCAGTTGAGCAACCGAGTGAATAATCACGTTTTATTTTGTAGATGGTATTAAAGACACTTGCATGTACCGGATAATTGGTAATCTAAATAGGTAAAAACCACTAAAAAGGCAGCGATAAATAAACACAATCACTTTGAAATTTTATTAAAATAATCTTAACATGAAGTTTAAAAAAAAGATAGAGAATGTGCTAAGAACAATAAAGGACAGGAAGCTGTAATATTTCGGGCACGTCATGAGGGATACCGTATTATTCTTTAACTAGGAAAACGTAGCATAGGTAAGAGAAGAGAAGTGGTTTGGTGTAAGCACTCACTCCCTCTTTCGTGCAGCAGATAGCCGTAAAGGTAGCCAACCTTCGTACATTATAAAAAGGAAAATGATTTTCAAGATTAACCGAACAGAAACAAATAAATAACAGCCGTGGACTGGAGGCATCTATTACGACTTCTTCAAAGAAACCATTGTACCGAAAAGTGCTAAAACCTCAGGCTCTTTTGGAACGAATTGGATTTGGCAGTGTGTGACGCCCTGCGGCCAGATGACGCCCTGTGTCTCTTCATTGCTGTCTACATACAGCAATGAAGAGACACAGGCTGATAACAATCGTAAAACCACCCGCTTAGACTGGAAGGAGATCGAAAGTGGTATGCAACAAACAGGTATTGTTTAAATAATGCATCCATTTACTAACATTCCTCTCGTTGTGTATCGTTTATGAGCTTCTGACAATAATTTTACTTTCACTTAACACCGTTACCTTAAACGCAAACGAAAGTTGAAGACGTACCTATTCTATTCTTCACATGCTTTGGATTATTGAAAATTTATTGTACATTATTTATTACAGGAATAGACATTACTACGAGGGACCAACCTGAATTCAAACACTTTTCATGAAATAGGTTTGCACCCGGTTTACACGGATGCGATTTTTTTCTGCAAATTGTACACTTTCCCCGTTTATCGCTTTTTCAGACCAGATCCAGCTTTAAAAAACACATTTCCAAATCATATTAATGTTAGGCGTGTCAGAGCTTAAGGCAAGCAGTACCTCAATTACATAAATATAAGCCTCTTAGCAACAATGATTGATCATATTGTATATATGTACTATACCCTTTTAAGTATGTATCAATCTGAATGATGTGTATATTATATTATATACAATACCTACACATTTAGATACACTTTGGCACACTATCACGGAACTCGGGTCGGTCACTGTGTAAATTTACGAGTTACAAACTATTTTTAGATGTTAAATTGTAATTTTGTAAACAAAATTGTAATTGTACCAGCAAATGTTGTGAAATACGAGCCGCTTTCTCTACTTATATTGCTCGTGTTAATTGAACAATAAAACAGTAATGTTTGGAACTATAAAAATGTTAGTTCATTTAATTTAGCACCATATAAAGTACTTCCTTATTAGTTTTTTTTTTGAGGATTGGTCAACGATATATTTGAAAAATTGTCAGTGTCAATCTTTTTCAACTATTGAAAATGGCCCATTTTAATTATCTTTACATAAAGTAGGCTTATTATTATTATATTTCCAATCAGATTTAGATAGTTAATAAATAAATAAATTTAACATAATAGACCTCCTCGTTAACGAAGTGATGCAGCTAACAAGGATCTATAATTCTATACTTTCACAGATCGATGGTGCGATAACAAGTTGGAATTCGATGTGGCTGAATTCACGGTCGATTAATAAAAAAACCGTAATATAGTAATACAATTTTATGCACTGATCGTAAGGTAAATTAAAAAAAAGCATGTTAACATCAATATGCAGATATGTAAAAAAAAGGATATCAATGAGCCTGAGTCAGAAGCGCTAAGGTAAGGTAATCTTAACCACTCAATCAATAATCTCGTCCCTCTGTTACCCAATTGGGTGTTATCCATCAATAAAATATAGATGTAATGCGTATGACGAACTTAATCATTAGACCCAAAAAATAATCCACATCATATCTTCATAAAGTAGATGAAAAAAAAAGAAAAAAGAAAAGCCCGTAGCAGATAAGCGCGGTATCATGTGAAATGTGCCACCAAAAGCAGGCGCGTACGCATTAAATAAAATAAATACAACATGCAAAATGGCCGCGCTCTATGTGGGTCACGGCGATCAGTGACTGCTCACGATTTTTCCAACCCCAAATCGTAGGAAAAAACATTTTTACGTTTCAAATGACATTTAGGGAAAGGTTTTGAATATTCGGTTATTGTTATTTCACATACCTACCAAGTTGGTATTTACTGGCGACCCAAATTTTTTCCAGCGTTCAAACAATTTCTATTACTTAACAAATAGTTATTTATCACTTACTTCATCACTGAGTTTTAACTTTCAACGAGTCTTTCTATGATAAATTTAATATTTACAAACTCGCGAGCTATCGCCCCCTAGTTCGAACGCATGCATTTTTTCTATCTTTCCATTATTGAAAACCGTATCAACATCCGTTGGGTAGTAGAAGTTAGCGGAGAAACAGACAAAAATGGCCAACGACTTTAATTGATAATATTCATAGATCTAAAGACCATAATTAGCTAATCGCACAACAAGATTATGTAAGACCTTTTTTTTAAACAGCAGTGGAGGATATCCATTCCCTCTCATTGTCTTCAGTCCTAAAGGTTGACCGTCCTGTCTTTGAACCTATCTCTGTAAAGCCAACTGGAAACAGATCTCGACCGAAGCAATTCTTCTCCTTCGCCCAACGAGTCTCTTCCCTTCCGAATATATTCAGAACAGTTCAAATAACATTGTTAGAATCTGCATATGATTTTTATGAAATGCTCTACAAGACAATCTAGCTTTTTCTTCGTATTCAATTAACATTTTTTAATTGCTATGTATAAACAATTAATTAAGTAACTAATCAGTGACATTGTTACACTGATATACAACGAATTGGTTAGATTAAACGCTAATTGGATTGAAAAGGAATTAATTCAATAGCACTAGAAAATCTAGTTTACGAAGTTAGAAAATATTTTTATCAACATACAACATATTTTATGTTGTTTCGGTGAATGAGTAAAGGTTGCCAGAGCCCATTTCCACATCCCCTCGTAATTCTTTAATATTGGTCCTACTATGGATAGTAAACACATGCTTGTATTAATTAATAGGCGACAATGGCTGTCTAAAGATCAAGTCACAGTCTTTCTACCGATCTTAGATCTAAAGAGATAAAACATAGCGAAACATACCTACACGGTGATGGTTAAGAAGCACATGGCAGTTGCTATATACGTTAACATACAATATGACAACAGGGTCTCTTATCATTAAACTTTTTTCTAATCAATTAAACCATTTAAGCATCTTAAAATTTAAGACGCAGTAACGAAAACCAATATTTAATATTCTATGCAAAAATGCAAGTAATTTCGCGTGGATGGATACGTTTTATCGAAAATTTATTTAATAAACAGTGCAATACTCAAAAACAATTGACTGGCTGGACATTATAGTTGTAGGGTCTCCTATGCAACAACGACGTGCGTGCATCGTCTGCCTCTTTCCAACACTTACATAATGCTAATAATAGCATCTCGTTCTATTTAATGCGCGTGCGACTCTCCGAAGGTGACACATTAATACTCTTTAGATATTTACGTAGCTGGTGGGGTCACTGTTAGGTGTTTACCCGTGTTTACAAGTTTCAAATCGAAACGCAAACAATGACTTGATGTTGTGAAAATATTCATTTATTTCAGGTTTTGCAGAATTTGCAGAATAAAATTTGCGCTAGTTATTTTATATAATGTAAATTATATATATAGATTCTATGGCATCTAGATTACGGATTTGGAGGTCCATCACTAGCTTTTAATTCCCAGCCAGTTATTTTCCAACGCAAATGGTCATCTGACAAATTATGTTTCAGTTCACTTTAACGCAATTACTCGGACTCGCCGCAAAGGTTAATCACGCCCTATGAAATACATATAGGTATTAGAACTTTATTACATTTAATGATACGATCGGGTCACTAGCTCAGGATAACTTTGACCAAAACCATCTCAAAAACTCAACATCCTTCGGGTTACTATCATTATGCTAATTTACTTTGTCGGTTGATTTGGTTCATGGGTCACACATAGTGTATGTTTAGCATTGTCATTAACGCGACAACTTGACGAGCTATACGATAACGGCACATATTATATGGAGTTTTCCCACTTCCCGTAACATTCCCATAACATGTTATTTTTTTTTTCAATCCTATCGATTTACAACAAAAAAAAAATTACACGTTAATCCGAATAGCACGCTTACGAAATCGCGGGCACTGCTAGTAGTAAACCCATAAACGTGGCTTCATTGCGTAGTTATTAATATTAAAATTATAAGTAAGAGCAGATTATGTAAGAAACTCTGTGGTAAAAACTCAAATTTTTGTAGTCTGTGGTTTATAAGAGTACGAAAAATTTCAATTACTTATAAATGGATATTCTTAATTATACTTCGCTTTTTAACTCATTAAAAACACACGAATAACGGTTCAATTTAAGATCTTTTGTCTGTCTGTCGCGCCCAAACAACACTACTTAATATACCTTGAATTAATTATGACAAACAACACTGGCATGTAAGTACGGGTTACATATACGGTATCAACCAGCGGCGGTGACCGATATGTCTCATTAGACAAACCAAAACAATAACTAATTGAATCCTTAATTTCAAGCGATTAAGGCCCATTTTTACTTCCACTATAATGAAAGAAAATGATCAATTAGTGTTGCCTGTTGTACCATAGGATAATAAAAATTAATATTAAATAAAATGCACAAAGCAAAATTAACACCTGCTCGAAGATAAACATACCAACTGTTGTGCATTCTCAATAGACATTTAGTCAATCGGAATTGCTCAGTGTTAAGAAATAAAGTTAACTTTAATTTATATAGTTGCAATAAAATTGTAATTAGATATATTTAATCATAATTTAATTGGCTTCCGTAGAAAAAGTGATTTCATATAATTTTATGGCTAGAATTTAATGTCAAAGTAATTCCTTTGAGGCTACATGTTTCATTGTTGAAACAATCTATAACTATGCATAATAATTATAATAAAATCGTAAACGAGGCGTATTAGTTCATTATTATTATTTTCTTGAAAAAACAATTTGTACAATGTTTAAGAGATCAAAAAAAATAGTTTTTAGAATTTTCGTCTGTTTGTCTGTGCGTTTGTGCACGCTTATCTCAGAAACGGCATTGCAAAAAAATTTAGGACACTTTCATCTTAGAAAAATGTTTGCTTCCTGTAGGATTTTTAAAAACGCAACGCTTACGAAGTGGCGGGCATAGCTAGTATGGACTAAAAATAAATAAGTAGGGGGCAAGTCATGTTTCCTTCGAGAGTAAACTGGGCAATAAAATCTGTCATATTTCTGCAATCAAAATCATAGTTGCTGTACTTTTCTTTACATATTTTGTAGTAGAAACAACACTGCGTCCCACAGTCGATTAAGTAGGCAGGCTGTCTGGTAGCTGTAACCACACCCCCTTGTGTATCGGTGCGTGATCTAAGATGCCAGATCAAATCACCCTCACTCCCAACTAGACCTTTACTCTTTTACCAGGATAGGATGAGTTTGCATTCTCTCCTGGTGAAGATTGTGTTTGTGGACTAAACTGGCTTCCAAGGTTGCGTGATTCGTCTCCATAATCACTCATCCAGGGCTCATCTAAAAAGTTTTTATAATAATGGTGGTCAAACAGATAGAGGGTCAACTTGATGTGAGGTCCCTTTTTAAACACTTAGACAAACTTAAATGATATTCAGACCTTGATATATACTATATAGAGAAAGTAGTTTTAGCATCCTTAACTCACGCACTGAATAACAACAGCACATGAGCTGTTATATCACGATGCTCATCTGTGAGGGGGTTGCTTTATTGCTGCCAGGCAGGTACTCAATCTATGACTGAGGAATATCTGGGCTCTTCCATAAAATAGTTTTATTAAGAACCTTTAAAGAGTCCTGCAACGTTTTAGTAAAACAAGTAAGCGTCTATGCAACCGTACTACGTTTGGTTCATTTTTTACATAGAATCGCCTCCCATAGAAACGAGAGTGATTCAGCCTTGACAAATCAGACGCACAACACAATGCAATATTGCGAAACTTATTCGGTACACTGAGACTAGCTTATTTATTACTTTCAATAGTATATTACTGCCCAGGCCGAAAATAAAACAATCGTGGGCCGAGTAGTATTAAAAGTAGGAGATGAAGTCGAGTATTTTACAAGCAAGTTTAATTAAAGGCCGAGTCCCTTTTAAACCAAACGATGCAGTCAATTGCTATTTTGCCCAGCATGTATAGTTTTTTTCTTCAACTTAGAAGGAAATTATAAGCAAAAACATACAATAATATCAATTTCTTGAAATTGTAAAATAAAAAAAATAATTGGCATCTTATAAAATAAAGTCGCTGTCCGCCTCTGTCCGTTTTTTCGCTAACCTCTTCTAAACCACCCAACGGATTTTTATACGGTTATCACTAATAAAAAGGTTTGTTTATATAATTTGCAGAAAAAAATTATATCCGTGTGAAGCCGGGATCGGGTCGCTATGCAATAAAAAAATGTTATTCAGGCGGGCAGGATTAGATCGAACGTAAGCATATTCCAGTCTTTGACAGACAAGATTTCCGTCCACCGAGTTATCGGGGTTATCATGTTACTTATAAAATATATATATAGGTATATTAAATAACAATAAATGACAATTCATTAAATAATCATCTATTATTGTCACGTGAGACGATCTATTGTCAAGATCAATCAACCGATGCCTAGCACAAACGCTTTTGCAACGTTGCCACACTTCTATTTTATTTTTTTAAACACTACAAAATGGCGTCGCGAAGATTTCATTTAATTGTCATTTTGTTGGAAATTACTAGAATATTTTTAATGCATTCAAGACACACGAGAGGAGATGACATTTACGCATTATCGTCGACGGGGAGTGTTTGATTCGCCCGATGAAGTGACTTATCACCGGAAATATCACTAAAACCCCCCCGAATTCCACCATCAGCGGTGATGTGCGGCTCCGAGATCACAGCGAGGCCTTATCCTCGTATCCCCACTCACCAACAAGGCCTTACAAGACTTGTACAATTCTAACTACGAAACAAGACTAAATATAGGACTGCGGAAATTAGTGTCGCCCTGAAGTGGTAGATGCCGTAAATGTTTTGTTTTATATATTTTATTTATTTATATTCTACAGCATGTAAGATATAAAGTCTTTATTTTACTTTTGCTGTAAAATGACTGCATGAAATGAGCACATAAATCTCATTACATCCTATATTCTTTCGTTCGTACTTTTGTAAACAATTAAATTAACAACTAATATATACTACAACTTAGCTTACCCGACAGCCGTTGCCCTGTCAATTTTCTATAAAAATACCATCCTTTCCGACATATCCCGTGGATTATTGCTAAAAATTTTCTTTCATGCAAACCTTTTCTTGACAATTACGAACACAACACAGTACCGAAAAATGTAGTCCAGGGTGTGGATTTTCCTCATTTTCAAAAATATCTATAAGACAAGTGACCTGGATTTTTTTTTCTTTTATCGCCCTTGCCTGTTTAACGTTGATTTTTAGAATTTATAACTAGTTATACAATATCCTTGTTTATACATACAAATAGATACAAAATAGAGGTACAGTCGGGGTACGAAAATCTTCGTCAGTTTTCAAATTATCAAGTAGTAAGACTCTTAGTACCTTTTGAAACTAAAGCACTATGCCAGCAACCGACAGACGTTTGAAATGAAATTTTGGCATGACTGATAAAATGACTGACGAACCTTTTTTTACCCCGACTGTACCTCTGACCTATAAATAAGTAAGTAAATGTCATAAAATAAAAATTAAACTTCGCAAAATCGAGTTCCAAATTCCACTTGTGACACGTTTTCCGAAAGTTTTTAATCACTAATTCGAGTTGAAAATGTTTCGAAAGCGAACACCCTCTGTCCCTTTCACACTGCGGCGGCGGCGTCGCATCTTGCGTTTCATTCGACCGCAGACCGTGACCTACATGTTCGCAGCTCGGTTGCGCTAAATCTGTTACTATCTCCATTTGTGTAATGCTAATATATTTTGCACACGCGCTTATAATGTACTGTAAAATTGTCCAAACGACGTTTGGGTGTTTGCTTAGTCTGCGGCTTTTTCAAAGAAATATTGCGACATACGTGCTAAAATGATTTTTAAATAAATAATTAAAATATTAAGACTAGATCACGCGCTTTATGTCAGCTGTTTTAGTGGATTTCGTTGAAATCACCTTTTTTTGGAAATTGTCATTTCATCTATATCTACTACATAAAAAAAAAGATAAAGGACAAGAAATAAAAAAACGCATCTATTGTCCTGATCGACCAATGCAGACTGTAACGTCTGTTAAGTTCAAATTTGGAAAATTTGTTTATTTTATACGGAAATAATCCACTGAGAAAGGATAATTGAAAATTACAGCTCCGTACGAAGCCGGGGCAGGTTTCTAGCTAAAAAGGCCTGCCCAGATACAAAAATAAAAACGCACAAAAAATACCCAACCAAAAACCGCACACAGTTAAGGATCAGCAAAGAAACAAGTGGCGTTGTTCTGTTTCAGATACGCGCAAAAATATTTTAATCAAGTATGTAGGCTGATGGCGTTTTAATATTATGCAGTAATCATTCCACACGATCCGTTCGTTCGTACGGTAAACAATTCTCACGTACGCCAACTTTCTACCTTGTCTTCCATTCACAACAATCAGCTGACTCTACGTTGTACACGTTATTCATTACAGACAAAATACAAATCTTTTCTCTTTATAATATTAGTATAAGATATTGCGTTCTCGTTAAAGTAAAGATGTTCTCGTAAGGGGCACACATTAATTGACGTTTTTAGGTGGTCGAATCCAAATCTTACAAAATCTCACGCGATCACGTATTTTTTATAATCTCACGCCACGCGAAACGAAAGGAAATTTCCAAAGACAGTCGATCTCTCACTAGTAAAAGTTTATAAAAAAAAACACGCTAAAATACAGCATATATTTATAATAGTGCAATATATTTTTAGGCCTATGTCCAAATGTCCATAGACTACGAGCCCTATGTCCAGCAGTGGACGTCCTGCGGCTGAGATGATGAATATATAGGTATATTTTTAATTCTATCGATCGTTTAACCGATATCCAGACATGTCTTTAATATTTTTTTTACATAAAAACATAGTTTTTTTGTTTAAAAATAAAATCTATGACTGATTTTTCTGTTGCTACCTTAAAACAACAAACACAACTTTATCCATATAATCTATTACTATAAAGAAGAAACTAACTTTGTCTATATGTGTTAGTTACTTTTCGATTTGGATGAAAATTGTTGTAGATACAGTTTAAGCCCTGGGGAAGAAAAATTTAAGACAACTTCTTATTATTTTATTTTACTTTATAAACGAGAAATACGATACTTTAGTTCGCGAAACTCTATATTTCCTAAAGTCTATTTATCGTTTACTAAAAATATGCTTTTAAGCGAAAAAATTACTTACAATATCATGCCCTTGGCTCCCGCCTCTGACGACTTCAGGAGCCATATACTCTATGGTACCACAGAAACTGTACGCCCGATACTCTCCGCTGCAGAACTCCTTGGAGAGACCAAAGTCTGTGAGGACTATATGTCCTTCGGCGTCTAGGAGGATATTTTCCAATTTGATATCGCGATAGATGATGCCCAACTGAAAGAGACAAACCAAAAACATTAAGAAGACATGAAATGAAATAATACATAAATATATGTTCTTATATATATAAATTAGTAAATTTTGCCAGTGACTTCGTCAGCACTACTTTTTCTTGAGGGTTGAAAAATATAAAAAAATCAACGCCTGACAAGAAAATACCTATGAACAATAATTTATTCAATCTTTATTGACAACATATGGCAAAAGGAAGAGTTCGGTTCACATAGTCCAGATTGCTGAATGTCATGGTTAACAAAATGTCTGAAAGGTAAATGGTCATAGTAGGCCCAATGCCTGAATTTTAAAATATATAAATCATTATTGCATGATGTTGTCAAAACGTCGCTGTGTTACAACTTATAACGATATACTAAGCAAAAAGGTCTGGTATATTTTGTCTCAAAACTAAAATGGCAAGTGAATTTCTTTCAGGGTTTCTTCTCAGGATCTTTATCATCGTGGCTTTGTTTTCGCGGAACCCTGTTATAAAATAAATAATGATCATTAAGTGCTTCTTTAAAACCAATTTATTGAAAAAATAACTGCTTCATTGCTCATAGATTTTTGTCAGGCGTTGATTTTTTATTTTTTTTCATTTTTGTTGATTCCTCGGGAACAGTATCTACTTTATCTGAATGAAAGGTAACCCATCCCTGACAATGTGTATGAAAAATTTCAAATTCAGTTTAAGGAGTAAACTCCAAAAAAAAATCCACTATTCATGTTCAAGATCTTACTAATAAAGGTTCAAAAAGTCTCACCTTATGCAGCTGTTCTAATGCTAGTATAATTTCAGCAATGTATATCCGGACCTCATCTTCTTGGAAATGCTCTCGCTGATAGAGATGTGTGAATAGCTCTCCGCCGGCAACGTAATCTGTCGACAACAATCACAGTAAGTACGTGTTTGGAATTAAAACATTTCAACAGAACACTCGTCATGTTGGTTACAAAAGAAAGAGAATTGAAAACTTGGACATCTTCGGTCTCCATGGGAATCACGCATAGGAAACAACAATTTATTGCTGCAAAAATAATATAAACTTTATTGTTTTGGTCCATATTCAAATATTGTCCATTATAATATAATAGTCATTTATATTAAACTATCGACTCGTCCCAGGCTTCGCAAGGATGGATTCGCAAGGATTTTTTCTGCAAATAATAATATGTAATCCTTCCTCGCTTATCGCTCTCATTTGAGTGGTTTAGAAGAAGTTAGCTGAGAAATGCACAGAGAAGCGAAAGCGACTTCATTATGTATAGCTATAGATACTAATCATAAAGTAAAAACTGATATTTAAAAAGTAAAGTGTGTACTGGAATAAGACGTCTTCTCTACAATAAATTCTGCATTAAAATAAAGTTTCTAGCAAATAGCTGTTTCAGTAAACATGACTATTTCCTAACTTTTTTTAAAATTGTAGTTTTAAAAAAACAAATTTCATAAACTGGTAGTTTTGGCATGCACCTTGACACACCAAACGGAAGTGTTTTGCACTTTTTCCACGGCTTGCTACAAACCGGCCATTGTTCGTCTATTGCACTAGTTGCACGTGCATTATTGTTATTCAACTCAATGGTCAAAGTTACAAGCTTATAGGTTGGTTCAGAAACATTCATGACAACAGTATACTATCTCCAAGGCCCTCTGGCGGACCCCCATCAACGATAAATATACAATACATAATAATAAAACTAATTGTATTTCCGTTAAGGTTAGTCAGGTTAAGGTTTGCCAATACTCACCATGCCTGACAAGCGGGTTGGCGAGCGCAGTTTAATATAAATGTTCGCAAAGGGCGCTCCTGCCCACCTTTGGATGATTTTTCCCTTTGCCGCTTTCTACGGTAGCCACGGGTTGAGATGAGATGGGAGGATACTAGTCTAAGCCGGTACCCTACGGCTTAACTTCGATATGGGTGGGGAGAGCTGTGCTCGGGGTACTTCGAGATCGAATCAAAACATGATCAGAATCCGATCATCAGATACGTATCAAGAATCGAATCAGAATCCGTAGACGTACGAAACTTACCGACATAAGCGGTTTAGCGGTGCAAAAACAACAATTTTTAAAGATATAAAGATAGCTAGTCAATCTATATGTGCACTTGTAACTTTCAAATTATTTCAAATTCAAATTACCATACACCAACCAAAACACAATCCCAAAAAACATTGTGACATTGTAGTCGATAAATGACGCCGACATATACAACGATTTTCGCTTTAATGTCTATTCTAAAAGAATAAATAAAAGCTTCCGTGAAAGAGCTCCCATCCATGTATATCATGGTGAAAATTTTGTCTAAGGAAAATACCCCTTTGTGCAAATTGTATTCATTCTATGTTTTCTATTATAATCCATTATTAGGCTCACACACAAATACATAGTACATTACATAAGTACATACATTACTGTTATGGGTATTTGCTTAAGTAGAATATGGCTCTAAATCAATGTGTGCTCCGCTTAAGACGAAATTCTATAACCAGTGTAATCGTCAAAAAGTGATATACCTACATTTCTGCATTAACAATATAGTTAACATTTTAATTCTAAAATAAATTCTTAGTAGATCGTAACAAAGTATACAATGTCTAAAGACGCAGTAATAGATACCAGTTCCTGTATAAACGATCTTGAACTTCGATCGGGCGAGGACATTACGAGTGTACGTACACAGAATGTTATGTAACGATGGTATACGACTTATGGATTTTAACATAAGGGTTAATATACTTTGAATTCAACATTGGGGCAAAATAATTTGTGATAATGGAAAATTTCAAAAGCCATTATTAGCAAGCTATCGTACATTACTTACTATGCGAATGTATTTGAATTGTACTTGAAAGAAACTGAGACAAATCACACACAGACCGATAAACAAAATACTAATACACCGATCAGGGTTTGAATCCGTTTTTCAGACGACTCGGTATTAGGTTTTGCTTTTATGTTAAGGTCGTCAGACAGGCTGACAGTCAACTTGAATGTAAGTGGCTACCATCGCTTTTAACACAAGCAATAGCACTTACAGCACCGGTCGCGTGCCGACCATATTAGAATTAGGAAAGGATAGGGAAAAGGGGTCTGGCATTATTTACTCACTTACCGAAATACAACAGCATACATGCTGTTTTATTTTGCGGTACGTCAGTGTATAGAAGGGTTTAATATATTTTTAGTGTTCATTCTGTTATTTGTGTAAACTCTACCTTACGTGTTAAACAATAGGCCACGGCGATTTAGTAGAGTTGTAGGGTTTCAGTGAGTATCGATAATGCTTCACCTCTAGAGTAGTGTGTGGCATGTTTAACATAGGAATATTTTATATATTAATTATTTTGGTTTAATCTAAATCTAACCTTGACAATATTAGACAATTGGTTAGATGTAAATTTTTAATGAAAATTGCTAAATAGTAACCATTACATTCAAAGAGGGTGGTTTGTTTGGTTGTATTCTGGGCCCAATTTGGATGAACATCTGAATTTAGCATCTACATAATACCACTCGATTTGGACGCTTCTGGGGAAAAAAATAATCTCTATTGCATGTCAGAACTCGGAACACAATCCACTTATAGCCACGATAATGCAGATTAAGAAGTAAAAAGAAATGCTGTGAAGCATCTCACACAAAATCAAAAGTAATTTTGATTTGATATGATATCCACATTGATTTGGTATGATGGCATTATTAACATGGGTTTTTGCATATGTAAGCCTAATTTTAAAAAAACACCTCTCGCAGATTGGTGGGCGATTACTGCATCATTCGCGAGCAACCCATAAAATGTCTAGGTCAGAAGTGGTGCGACCCAGATATTTATAGAAACACTAATCTCGTTGTGTTAGCTTCAACCTATCAATGGATTTACTACTACTAAGTATAAGCCTCCATTGGCCAAGCATTAACAAGACATGTATTTTTCACAATATTTTATATTTACTACTGTACTTAAAACGTAGGTTTACAAAAACATTACGTTACATTACATCACCTAACAGGTCGCGAGTTCAATAGTTCAATGATTTTATCCCATCTCAAAAATTGTTCTTTTTTTAAATTCAATGGTTACATTACATTACAATACATGACAGTGTCGCAAGTTCAATGATTTTATCCCATCTCAAAAATGCCCAACGCGCCTAAAGAAGTTTTCACTTCAAAAAGTTAATTGTTACAGAAGAATTTTTCTGCAATGAAGCAACATTCAACTCAGCCAGATGTCAGTAGTTTTGTGATATTTATTTCTTTCATTACATTTTAACCACATGTCAAGGTCGTAAACTGAAGAAAATAATTACACATTAGATTTATTTCACAATTCTTATTAAAGACGCTTCACTGCTTGCGCTTTCGTATAAACGTGGGCAACGTTTGGGGTCAAGGCGACGTCACAACATCATTTGGCATATTAACGATTATGTGAATTCGCGAGGTGGGTATAACTATATATTCTGTCGTCGGCATCTCTGCAAGAAATATTGCTTTTTTTTCTGGCTAGACAACCTTTGCTTCTGGATGAAACATTTTGAACGAAGATATTATTGCGGAATTAGCTGCTGATTTATGCTCACCTTACCTGACCATTTATTAAGACAATCAGATAAGCCACAACCACTTGTTTAATATAGATATAACAGCAAAGTAAGTGTAGATGTAGGTAGCAAGAAAGCAAAGAATTAAAGTAAATTCGTGCACCACAGATTTAACAAATAAACACAAGACTCGGAAATCGAACCGGTTAATAACATATTCATCAAGTAGCTTTCCTAATGTTAAGGTATCAAAAACCTCCCGAGTCTTCTGAATTATATTATGTGAATTCACTTATGGGTCTTTTTTACTTATGTATCAAAACACAACACAAACATATACACACGATATTAAGCTGTTAATAAACGAGGCCAATCATAATGATGCTTGCTAGTCGGGCGACCCCAATAATGGCTAAAGGATGTATTTACCCTTGCAAACGTTTGCTTCAAAATTCAACTCGAATTGTGTCGTCGCAGTCCAAACTATAATTACTGGAGGCACGAATTATTAATCGAATTATTCGGTACATCGAAACCATTATACATTAGGACCATAAATTCAGGTCAATTCGATTTGTGTTCATCCGAATCTGATGACTCATCAGATTCGGATGAACACAAATCGTCACCTGACCGTTACGTTAGTAGGTATTTGGTTTATCAGAAATTATTCTAGAAATTCTTTTAGATCTTATTGTTTAAGGCGACGCCAGCCCCTAATGATAAAAAAATCCACTTATTTGTAACCGTTATTCTTTTAAATTATCATAATAATTACAATTTAAAAAATACTCAAATCATCTGCAGGATATATGAAAGCGGATCATCTTTATTATTTTTTAAATTATATTTAATTATATATATTAAAAAAATTACAAAGTTGGGGTCTAATATCGATGTTGTAACCGTGCGATTTGCTTAATAATCAATATTTTAAAGAGCTATTTTTTTTAATAAATACTACGATCTTCTATCTAACGGCTCATCAAAAGAAAAATTTGAATTATACTTTATTTAATTTTTAAATAGATATTTTCGAGATTTGCAAGTACGGCGGGTAGCGACTCCCCCTGAGCAGTCCCGTCAATTCAGTGCGGGACGAGTCGTGGTGCAAGGTGGACGTGTGTCGCTTTTCTCCGCTACGTACTTACCGTTTAACAAAGATCAATTGAGTCGTCGCAGAGGGTATAACTCATTTAATATAAACTAATATAAGTAACGTGTAGTAGTGGTAAGGTTTTATTTGTGTGAAAATTGGATATTAAAAAGGCACCCAAAAGAAAGCGATGATTTGGTTAAAAAAAGAAAAACTGCAAAGGATGAGACATCTGTAGATATAAATAAAGCCACAGAGGAAGACATAGTAGTAATGCAGAGTCCATTAAGGGAATCTCGAAATAATAAACAGTTAGATAATCGCGGATGTCATAATATAACAAAACGATTTTTAGATTTTAACGAGTTTTAATTATTTGTATTGTAAAAATATACAATTTTATATATATTTCTTCCGTTTTTGTATTATATATATATATATATATATATATATATATATATATATATATATATATATATAATAAGTATTTTATATATAATAAGGAAAGTAATAAGTTGTAAAAATCTAGATTAATTACAGTTGATTTAAATAAAATATGGATTTTTTTACTTAAGAAGTTTTCAAATTTAGCTGCAATCTTTTTATTTATATTTTCTATAAATATTTAAACACTACACTTGCTGCATTTTTACTTAGCGTTTGTATATGAACATATGTATAAATAATTCCCTACGTATAAATCTACGTATTATATCAATAATATAGGCAACCCTGTAATTAAAAACCTAAAATCACCATTAAAAAGAACTCATCTTTCCCCACCGTGTACCATAATTCAATGTTTTTTAAAGCTAGTAACTTAGACACAGTCGCTTAAAACACTAAAAAAACTTTAGGCGTCATTTTCTCGAAATTGAGTTTAGTGTACTTACTGCAATTATCGTTAGCACGGCAGTATACCTGTTAGAAGGCCTAAATAAATAAATATAATAATACTATTTTGTATTCTTAAAGATTTTATGGTGTTTTAAATTACATAGGTACCTGCTATTACCTACAATAATTTTTGTTTGTCGTGTCTGTTGCTGTTGTTGTATACTCTATGACAAAAAACGCGTTATGCGATAATAGTATGCGGGGGAAATCTCGCCGCGGGTTGCGAGGGGTAGTTACGGAATTTTTGTTCGCGGCTGGAGTCGCCTTAATGTGGCGAGTTTAGTATAGGCAGAGGTATACAGAGTCGAGGTAAAGATTTTATATTATACAGTATATACAGCAATTTATTGGAAATTATGAAATTTTATTAAGAAAACAATACGTTTTCTGGTTCCTATTTCCATAAATTGCAAAAAGACATAATATATCTATTATATAATATTATGTTTATTTTCATTTTATAAAATAAAGAAGCTATCCATTTCTGTCTGTTTGTCCGCTAATTTTTTCTAAACCATCTAACGGATTTTGATACGATTTTTACTAAGGGAAAGAGCGATAAACGAGGAAGAAGGTTCGTGTAGGAATATAATTTGCAGAATAAAATAGCATACGTGGGAAGCCGGGGAACAATATATATATATAAAACTAGAATGTCGAAATAAAGTCAGAAAGACTAAATACAATAATTACATTAATTTACACTAATTTCTTCATAAATTAAATCAAATCACGTACAAAAAATCAAAAGTTCAAAAGTTGGTTTTGTTTCTTTGTGTACAGAAAGTAGGTAGTTAGTTCGATGACAGAAAGCATAAGTAAACAATAAGCATTAAATAAGTAAGAATTTTTTCGATAACCTTTAGTTAGTGATAGTTATATTTATTTAATTAACAATTCCATAATTTATTTAACAATTTTGGATTAAGTCGCTATAGATATTTCACATTTGTTACTATCAGTGAGGACGTCTATGATTGGCTCCCTATAAATAATATTTAGATTTAATTTTGTATTGGGTACTAATCTTTAGAACGACAAATTAAAATAAAAAATAAAACATGCATTGTACGCGCGGTAAACGACAGAGGTTTGTCGCATTTTGCGCAAGATACGCCTTGACCCCGTTTCGCCTAATTCGGTATCGAACCCCGAATTTAACCTCCTTTTAAACTGTCACTGGACAGTAATAAAAAAATATTTATCAAAAAAAAAAAAATTGAAATTAACCACATGAAGATGTCGAGTCAACGTACAACATCCATTTTTAACATTTGCATTAACTTTATTTTTTTTCTCTAGATATCCCTAGGTAAACTTTTTTTTTGTCGGATGGCCGCCAGATTCAAGGTCATCTAAATTAGTATGTCGTAGAATCACATAGTGAGGGGTCCACTTCAGATTGAAAATTCTATGAGTTACGTCTGTGTTTTAAGTACTTCAGAAAATTCCCCATTACATACTTCCACTCCGAGCATAACTTCATAGCACGCTGAGAAACGTTGAGAATGCGATCTCATCGGGCCAACAGTTAGTTTACGTAGGTTAGGCACTTTAATGCACTAAAGCCTAGCTAGAGTCTAGATTAAAGGCATAAAGGTACGTCGGACGAAAAGATGCCAGTTAGCTGGAAAACAAGCCCAGCCTTGTTGGATTTGTAGGTGGCTGTAGGTACATTTACTTAATTAGATATAAATATATGTGTAATCTGTATATTTTACCATATCATATGATTATTTCTTTTGAATTTCCCCAAAAAAATTTTTAAAATTTTCGGTAGAAAAATATGGAAACGTTTGTTTTTTTAATTCTAACCACAATTATATGGATGTAAACAAAGAGACTTGCGTCAATTTTGTTACGGTTTCCAATGACGTCACGTGGCGCCACGTGACACACACAATGGGGTATCTGCTTCCGAAGGTTTCAATTTACTACTCGATCGATTCAAGCTAATATAACAGTATATAAAACACAAAAAAGTTAAGTGAGAATTATATTTAAAAAAAAAAACAATAACCAATGAAGTAGATATAATTAGTTATTCTATAAAATGCTATTTTTCGTATACTTAAGAAAAACCATTAATTTATGTAGCAAAAAGGAAACATCCATTAAAATTGCAAAAATAAAATATTTTAACTAGCGAACCGCTCCCGGCTTCGCAGATTAAACATTTTGACATGGTAAACGCATGATAAATATTATCTTAAAATTTGCTTCCATAATAGAAGGCAATTAAGAAAAATGACGATAACAAAATCGGGGGATACAGACTGATACTGAAGCTACCATATCTATCCCTATCATCTACATCCAAAATTCAATTACACCACTCGATAATCTGATGATGCCAGGGAGCTGTACAATATTTACCATTCTACATTTAGTGTTTAGTAATAGTTTAGTATAGTAGTATCTAGTATAGTTTAGCTATACTAGATACTACTAAGATAAGACCTTGCCCAATGAGGCGACATGTCCCTAAGGGAAAAGCCTTAAATAAAGATTTAAAAAAACCACTCGATACCTAAAGAATCGAAGATTTTTTGGTATTTATGAATTTCTTTGGATATATAACAGTATATAATACGCTCAAAGAAAATATTAGTCGTAGGGTTTTACGTGAATAAAATAAGGGGTGATTTGTCGATATAAAGGCTCAGACACCGGTGACCGACAACACTATACAGTTATAAAATGCAGTAAACATATATATGTGTATTCTGTCTCGATCGTGTTGTTAATCTCGCGAGATCAGATCAAATTGCATTCCCATACAGTTGGAATTGAGGAAATACTCGAATGTAAATTTCCGCGAGTGTTAGAACGCAGAGTAGAACGCAGAGTAGAACGCAACGCCGCCGCCGGTTGGACGACAAATGTTTGCTTGAATCATAACAAACGCTATCACAAGTCGGTGATTAATTTCAATATAGACGGATTAAAGTAGTGTTTCTTGCTTTTGAAATGTTTTCATTATTTTCCTTTACATTGTGGTAGAGAAAGAAATATAGATAGATAGAAAGCGACAACGTAGAAGGGTTAAGACTAGAGCGTGTTGCAAGTTGCAACCTTGACCCAGTTTACAACTCAATAGTGCACCAAATCGAATATCCACTGTCCGGCACGTGGTAGGTGGATTACGGTAAAAACTCGTTGTTATGATATAATTCACATTGTCATGATATAATTGTGCTTGCAAACATATTATTTCGATGGCTGACAATGAACATGATGGTAGATGGTTGACATCGAATAGTAACGCAAGCAATGACCCAAGTAGGTCAATTAGCAATCTGATCGCATAAAGAGTAAGGGGCAGATTGTGGATAAAAGAAGGTCTGTCTCATCCGTAAGGAGGCGGTTCTGGTTACTGTCGTCATATTAGACGATTCAGATCAAGACTGCGCCTGCCACTACTAATCATAAATCTACATAAATCTTCGCAGACTTATTAAGACCTGCACATTCCCGAGTGAAATATGATTGGAATAGTATGGAATATCTAACCTATATCTAGAAACAGTGTGTCATGCTCGCACAAAAAATTCTCGTAAAATTAATTTGCAGATAATGCTCTCGGGAAAGAGAATATTAAAGAAGCAATGCATTGTAGAAGCTTTGCATATAAACTTCATATTTTAACGAAATAACGAGACTTCGAAAATGCATTTCCTATTTCAATTTGAGGTATTTTGGCATGCCGAACAATATTTCGTGTTTTAAGAGGAGCGTGCGGGATTATCGAATAACCGAGTATTTTACTTATTGCATTGGCAAACACAGACTTCTAAACAATAGCAGATAAAACATAAACGGTGGCAGTCTTGCATTACTTTATCTTTGAAAGCCGTAGCGACTAGTGGACGTTTTGCGATGTGGACCAATAGACCATTTGCGATGTGGAGCATTATGGTCATAAATCCAAATAATATGTAGTTAAGAGGCTACTTTCCAACTCGAGCAGCTTATCAATCCCATATTACATAATTCCATGATTACTCATTAGTTATTGGTCGTAGCAATACACAAAAAACATGACATTTCTGAGAAATAATATGAAGATTTGCAACGAAAAAAAAAAACTGAAATTAATTTTATATCTATAATATTTATTTCTATTTCTAAAATGTCAACTTGTGACCTTTTCGGTTAAATTCTTGTAATTACTGACTAAAAGCCAATAATGTTTTTTAATGAAACATCATAGCTACAATATGTACATTTAACATTAGGATCTCAATAGTTACCATCTATAATGGTTTTTCTAAAATATTGGAATGGTTGGAGTATGTTTCGCGAGTTGAATAAGTATGTGTTGAATAAGCAATTGTGTTGCGTCGCGTAGCAAGTAAGACAACAAATTCTCTCAAATACCTATTACTGATTTCCCACACTCGTACAGCAGCGCCCCTTTAAGAGACATAAGCAACATCCATTCTCTACAAGTAAGTTTGTGGTTAATTGCTTTCTTTGTACCATGCCATTGCTTCACTGCTATAGATCATGCCTACTTCTATGGAATTAGGGAAGACTGTGAGATGAAAAGTAAGTAGCAAGAATTGAAGAATAGGACTGGATGACACGGGACTTGACACATTTCGACACTGAACGGTCTCAGACACTTGGTCATTGTGAATCTGAACGATCATAAAGAGCTCATTTCGTGCACGCCTATAGAGGTGTGTAAACAGACACTCGGTGACTGCATTGCATTACATTACATTAATAGCACAATTTCAAAAGCTTATAATACAATAAAGTTAATTTAACGTTTCATCAAATCGCTCGAGACCAGACCCTCACCTTGATCTAGTTTTACGCTACCTTTTGTCATACATACAGAATTATTATACGTAAAAAGTTATATTAGTATGCAGAGAGTATCACTGCGTGAACATATAACTACAATATTTCGCTTGTATTCTTAATAGGTTTTGAGGAATTATCAACCAAAGACCTCGACCCAGTTGGGTAGTATTTAGGTGGTGGCTGTAGCGTTCTTAGATTAAACTTCATTAGTAAAATGCTTAAATTTCTGGTGTTATTAAAGTAGTCTTTACGATTATTATGGTCTCTATTGATACTTATTATTAATTTATTGTTGTTACTACATTAAACAACGTGGCTCACATCTTATATTTTCTGCGACTAAGTCTTATTATACAACTAAGTGACTAATTTTAAGTGAGTATTTTTCGCTAAACGTTCGGGCGTTAAGAAATTGTTTGTGAGTCAAGGGTCCAAATTATCAGGTGTACAAGTTTCCGCCGTCGCCGTTTTTAATAAAAAAATGGGAATTTATTGTGAAAGGACGGTACCTAATGTTTTATTCCAAGTATTGTCCATCGCTTGCCATTACTTTTTCCCATCTTTCTGGTAGCATATGTAAATAGCGTCTTATCTGTATTAACATTGTTTTTGTTTTTGTATTTTGTCTCCCAAAATTTTTGTAAATGTAATTTTTCTCTAGAGTACAATCATTAATTATTTGTTTTTTGCGTATGCACACCAATTATTACATTATTGACATTATGTATGAGCAAAAGTTTACTCCCGATAAGGCCTTATTTTATTAAAGATGGGTTTGGCCAGCATCTAGCTGTGTAGCGAAGACGAGGCCGATGATGGAGCGAGCTCACCCAGAAGATGCCTATTCACTCTAACTTTGAAAAGATTTTGATTATATGCGCTCGGAAACACAGGTATGGTTATAATTATGGCCTTAACATATTTTGCAAACATTTTAAACAACACGTAAGCCGCACAGCAACAGAGATTGGAATTGATTTTGGCGCAGCGTTGTCTCGCCGGTTCAAGTTGGCCGGGCTCTACTCTACAGTGGGTGTTAATACTCGGGTCACGTGACATATTCAAATATTTGAAGCGAAGATAATAAACTCCATTCAAAGCGGTTCAAGTAACTGTTTCTTCGTAACGAAAAACAAATAACCCAAGTTCATTGCTTATAAATGTTACAATGTCATAATTGATGAACAGTTTCGAGATGTTTCGTTTTAATTCTCTGTTTTATTTCAATGTTATCTCGCTATAATAAAGTGAATGAATGTGTTATGATTATGAGGTTACAAAGTTTGCAGTTAATATTGGGAGAGCTTAAGGTGAATATGAACCTCGAATTGTAGGAAATAGAAATCATTTGAATTTTTTTGAAAAATTCACCATAATATTGAGATTTTGACCCAGGTCATTCGATCACCCGGGCGAATAAAAACAATGCAATAAAATATGTCAATACATATATAAGAACATTTATTTGTAACTGTAATTTTTGAGATTAAATGCACACAATATTACCATTGGCTGTATTTTCTTAAATATGTATAATGTACATTAACTCACCAAGTATAAGATGTAATTTAGCCTCCGTTTGAAACGCGTAATGGAGTGTGACCAGGAATGGGCATTCTCTCACCGCTTCCAGCACCTGTCAACAAACAAACAGCCGATCTTTATACTGAAAAAACAACTATACGATATTATTCTTTATGATTTTTCAAAAAAAAAAGCGCTAAATTAATTTCGATAAAGTTTATATGGGAGGAGTAATCGCGTAACAAATATTAAAAAAAAACATACAGTCAAATTTAGAACCTCCTCATTTTTTAAAGTCGGTTGAAAAGATACATTTTCTGCGACAGTCCTCTCGTGAAAACAAATCTTCAGATAATATTGCTAAAGAACGCTCAGACGTTCAGTAATGGAAAGAGCAAGAAACGAGAAAGGTTTGTGTTGATTTGCAGAAATTACTCAGGCAAAGCCCTGAGTAATCAAATCTCTTGCTCAAATGAATAGACTTTAATACTAACGAAGTTATTTGAATGGGATGTTCAAATAATTAAACAAATTTAAGTGATTATTTGAATAAAAAATAAAAAGTATACTCATTTATCGCTTTCAATCATCGAAATACTACAATTTATTTCATAGTAAGCAATTGTTTCTTATATTAGTTTAATCTTAACACTAATCAAGATAAATTACGAAGATATTACACGAAAAAGTTGTCTCAAAAAAATGTAATTTCGTAGAGAACGCGTCGTGAACTCTGCTGGCATTTTCATACACTGTTGTGTCTATATAGTATTAATAATTACTACTAGAGATACTATACAAAGTTATCGCGACGTATCCACATAACCTTATGCATTCACAGTCATGGACAGGAAACGCATTCCTATACCATACTCCGGTTAGGACTTTGGGTTAATTTAGATACATATAATTTGTGGTTTCTTCCTTTTATATTATGAAAATAAGACTTTTTTTTTCTTTATTTAGTTTTTTTTGTTTGTACATACATAATAATATGCCTAAATAGTTTTGGATAGTACCTACCTGTTGATGTATGAAAGTTTATTGTAGACTGACTAGCTGATTGTTACAGAGAAAATTTTATCAGTAGGGTATGTACCAGGGTCGGCAAAAAAAAAGTTGCTTGCAAAATAGATATTATGCTGATCAAAATATTTATTCCATTAAATAAATATGACCCACCTGTCTTTCTGTTCTAGTATGTTCAGCAGTCTTTAATTTCTGTACTATTGATGCCTTTCTGAGGACCTTCATTGCATACAGTTTACCCTCGTCGACACCGCACCTCTTTCTGACGAGGAACACTTTGCCGTAAGCTGAAACAAAGAAAAAATTTACTTTCAATAATAATAAAAAAGATTTAACGCAAATACGTAATCCCTAGAATCCACCTTAAAATATAACATTTTTATTACATAAAATGCTAACAGGCAGGCTACTGAGGGTCTTCTTGGTGGCCTAGAACATGCCTAGAAACATAGTAATAAAGCTCAATGCCTAGAAACAGAAGCGACCACCTTGGAAATGATGAGTGCGTTTCTGATCGTAATGGTTTAGTAGTCGTCTCGCACAATTTTATTTCGTACGAAATGTAGGAAAAGCCAACTTTAAATTTAAATATATTTTTAGAATAATAAAATAAAAACAAAGTTAAAGGGAATGTGTTGTAGAAAAATGGGCTCTAGAAAGAAATATACGAGATGTGTCTCGCAGTTTCAGCCCCCGCGGCTAGCATATCGCTACTTATAGCGTGATGATAAATAACCTTCTTCAATTAGGTTATCAAAAGAATTTTTTAATACGATTGATAGTTATAGAGTTTAACGCGTTTAATCAAATAAACATACAAATTAACGTTTGAACGTTTATTATATTCTCGTAAAAATTCATGTAATGTTCCCATTCACCACGACCATGATCGCCACAAGTGGTGGTAATTGGGATGGATTATTCCCATTCGCCATCACCGTTCATTTTTTAATGATATTATTTAATGAAATTAAATAAAATATTAATAATTAATACTTTTTCATATCATATCCATATGATAATGATCTCATCATTATTAAAGTAAGTGAACATTATTAAATAAAGTAATGATGGTGGCGAATGGGAATAAACCATTCCAATTACCACCACTGGTGGTGAGTGGGAAAAATTATCCCATTTGCCACCACTGGTGGCGAACATGATGGTAGCGAATGAGAACTGAAACACAACTGCATTGCCTTCATATTACGGTGGTCTTTTGTGAGAAGGTGGTGCAAACAGACGGGCTACCCAGTTTCGTATCTTCTGAAACTAGTATATTCAGCTATAACATACTTAGAAAATTTGGCATAGAAATGGTAGAACGTGTGTTTTTGTTATGGGAATTGGGCGTCGGATGATAACAATGGCATTAGTAATTCAAACAATGTATTCGAACACAGGTAGGTACTGACTGATAACGTGATACTCAAAAATTGGTAAACAAACGAACCACCCAAATTGCATAAAATGATTTAAGAGAATGAAAATCTATTATTGTTATTACTAGTGCGAATTTTGTATTTTATTCTGTTCATCGATTTTGATATATTGTTCAGTTCCTTAGTCCTCTTCGTGGTAGGTGGCCACCGTCGCCTATAACATAAGCAACGCCTCATGTTGCTGCCAGAGTATGCCTGCCATTAAAGATTTAGAATGAAGAGGTAGTGAAATGGGCTCTGGCATCCCTTACTCATTCACTGAAACGAAATCGCACTCACTTATTATTAATTAAGTCTTATTAAACTTAACTCATAACAATGCCTATGTGTTCTTCTAATACAAGTTGAGTATAGTCTTTCATAAAAAAAAGTGTGTGTGTCAGCTCCGACACACGACTGGAGTTTACTCCTTACGAACGATAAATAAATAATTTAATAAATACGAACGAACGAATAAATTCTATTACTATTGATTACTATTGATCGCAAGAAATACAAGAGAAAATAATATATGACACTGATACACAATGACAATTAAATAGAACATAATTATTTAACATGAAATTCATAATGACAGAGCATTAATAAATACTAATGAACGATTATAAAATACATTCTAATATAAAATCAGATATATTATAAAATATTAAAAAATAGAACAAAACGCATACCTTGTGACAATTCTGATTTTACTCCCATAAATTTTAATATCGCGGGCTTTTATATGTCCAAATCGATTCTTAAAGAGTAAACTCCAATAATTTAAAAAAATGCAAGTTTAAATGCATTTCTCCGGACAATCTTTACAAATAAAATTTCTTATTGACAAGACACCTAATTCAAAGTGGTTAAATACTGGATTTCATCTGATATATCCGGTTGTGGCGCAGCTGCCTGATCCTCGTTGTAGACGATGCGCAGTGAACTTGCGCAAGTACCTACTAATAAAATATAGTCTACACGCGAGCTAGTGCAAACATGTTATCGATATTAAATAATCATTCAATTATTCTATAATATAATTTAATGATTCAGTAAATTCTGTAAAACAAATGAATATTTAAAGGAAATATGAAAGGAAAGTCCTTTAATTACTGTCACAATCAGAAGAATCATTACCTCTACCATGAGTTATAAAGACCGCACTCGCTAAAATATTTATATGGAAATTGTAAACTCATGGTAAAAGTACTGTACTGAAGTAGTTTGATTACATTTGTCACGTGTTTCAATAATAAATGAATCAGTAACATTTTCTATTAATCCTACAAAATCGGCTAACTTATGCTCCGTCATACATGTGGCAATTCATTACATTTGAAATAGATATTTAAAAAAATAATGTCATGTACTGTGACGTCAATACAAATCGGGTCGCATCGAGAACTACGTTTTATTGGTAAGAATATGAAAAACGCGAGGGCGTACTCATTGACGCTAGTTTTTTCGCTAGTATCACTTAAATATAGTGGTCTATTAAAGAAATTTCTACGAACGCACGCGACACTACTGCGCATCGTATACCAGTACAACGGGGCATAGGCTCATCGGACATTTTCGTGTTTGATAATTTCCTAATTCAAATTGTCGCCGAGTAATGACATTACGTAAGTTAATAGTTAATAATACAATTAATTGTACGAGTAGCGAAGCGAACACATAACTTCACATTCCTGAAAAAATTAAAATTACATTACGAGTTTGTTGTAGAACGACAGAAAGTAATGTGGTGGCTTTTCGCACATTTCGTACGGAATAAATTGTGCGAGATGACTACTCAGCCATGTTTTCAGTTCAATATTTTTTTAAAGTGAACAAAAATTCGACAACAATAAAGACTTCAAGCATTTTAAGCAGATAAAATTTCTCTTTCCCCGATAGAACCTACATTGAAAGTATTTATATAATGTTATCCTTATGGCATTACTTTGTTCTCAGAAATAATATTAAGCTTATCCATGTTATTACATAATATATAATGTCGTCTTGATAGGATAAAGAGTAAAAGACAAATGGAAATAAGTGATAGAACACTTATCCCTGAAATCACAAACCGAAACGCATCAACAATGACTAATACGTGTACCTATTATAAACGCTAAAGTTGGTGATAATATTTGTATGATTGTTACACAATCACACATAAACCACTAAAGGTATTTGAATAAAACTGAAGCTCATAAAAGCTCTAGTCCTAGATTAAAACATAGGGCACTCCTAAACCCATTATAGATTAGACTCATTATAAATTAGTCCATTTCTCTAACTCTTCCTAATCCCTTATCCTGAATCCTATTAAGGCCGGCAGTCAGTAAAGTTGACTGTAAGCCTATGTAACGAATTTTACATGAAAAATATATATATAAAAAAAAACTTATATTTTTACCTATTCTGCACACCTGGCTTTATTTAAAGACTACGTGATACTTCTCAAAAAAGCAAATCGCTATGCTACTTAGTGATGTAGTACTTAGTCATAGAGACAAAAAGAAATTTCTCTGAATGAGAATCTACACAAATCTAGATATTATGACTTGACACGTTGTTTATTTAATCTTCCAACAAAGTTTAATGTTTGTGCCAATATTTTGTTGGGACAAATGTTTGACAAAATCGTAACAAGTAAATATTATTGTATCACAAACGTGTTGACGACTAACACGAAATAACAGAACATAAGATAAAAACATGTTATGTATGTGTGCAGGCAGGTGGTACCAGATAATAAGTATTAGTCTCCATTTCTTTCACATTCCTAACTTATTACAAAGAAAGAGATAAAATAAAATATGTAAATAATTACTTTAATTAGGACCTGTACACACAACAGTAATATTATTTCGTCCATAATCAACAGTAACATTATTAGGGATCCGTGTTTACCTGTTCGCTTGCGGATCTCTAAAATCCAAGAATTTCAAGAACCCGCTTGGACATTAGCCAGCGACACGCGCCTCTTGTGTGTAGGAGGTCTTAGTACGAAAAATGCACCCGAATCTTCGAACGACCTAGACAGGTCGGTGATCTCGATGTATGTATTTTGCGACAGCGAATAACAATGGACCGATGTAATTATATGTACTAGCAAACAGTGTCGAATATTTTGTACGGCCGTGAAAAACTTGAGCAACTATATTTACGCAAGTACGGAAGGGTTGTCACAAATTGAAAATTTGGCGTTGAAATTTCAAAAATGATATCCATATCTATATTTATCAAAAAATGCATGCGCCATCTTGTATTTAAAAATGGGTGTCATTTTCATAATCTTCACCCCAATAAACCTCAAAAATGACATCCATATCTATATTTACCAAAAAATGCATGTCCGCCATCTTGGATTTGAAAATGGGTGTCATTTTCATAATCGGAACTCCAACAAACCTCGAAAATGACACCCATGTCTAAATTTTTCAAATAAGTGCACGCACTCACAGCACATGCCGTACGCGCCATATGCGATAGCCCTAGAAGACTTGTACCAAGCTACTAAGAACGACGAAGTATGCAGCTGGGTCTCGTCCCACTAGCGTCTCACCCCTCACGCCCCGCACGATTGCCCTGACTAGACGTCTCCGTCGGCCTACTGTATGATATTAATATACTGTGACTATATTATGTAATTCTTTATTTAGACTATGCCTACTGACGAAGTGAAGACTGCGACCGTGCGTGCTTCCGGTCTTTATTTTTAATGTATGAAATAAAGGTATACAAAGTGGACCAAGACCAAGCCAAATATGAATGCGACTCGTACCAAAAGGAACCTTTATTTTTTTCTATATCACCAGTTGTGATAGTACATTTTTGAAGTAATAACCATGGTAAACGTTCATAAGCATAGTAGTGACTTGCATAATCAAAACTCAAAAGTTTTGCAGGCATCAGCTTGTTATGTATACATTTTACAATAACAAATCTCTCTCTCTCTCTCTCTCTTCCCGTGCCTCTTCAGTCTTGAAGGTTAGCCGTCAACATCCTGAACCGGTCTCTTGTCAAGAGCCAACTGGAATAGCTGATAACATGATAGAAAATGGAAAACAAAAATGTATTTTTAATGTAATATATTTACTGATTTTTATCAGTTTACAGTAATATTATATAATTTATACAAAAGAATAACACATAGATAGACTAATACACGGACGAAGTCGCGGGTGAGGCACATTAGTTTAGACAAAAAATAGGTTTTAAGGTAAATTTCAATTCATAGACGACAATTAGGTACAGACGAATATATTGTCTTGTTAACATAGGAGAAATGCCGAGCCGTCCTCAACTCAGCTAGGGCGACCGTTGAACCTTCGCGATCCCACAAGGTCACAGTCACTTCGACAAATTATTTGTTTGAAGAGAGGCAGGAGAGATCGTCAGCCAAAAACTTTCAGTCCAACTGGTGTCTATCTGTCTCACGCCATCTTTTCCATCAGTTATGACAGAAATTCATTCATGGAAAACGTTTAACTAATAGTGTCATATGGACTGTTAATCTGTGATAAATTAATATTTAAAATAATAAATGAAACTAATAATAAAATTAAAACAACACGTTATGACACTTATTCTGAATATTCGGATCCAAATCAGAATTAGCCTTTGAAAAGATAATTTCTAAAGTCGACCCAGCCGGGAAACGAACCCGAGGCCCCAGAGACGTTAGGCAAGCACCCATAACACTCATCCAACGGGCTCGTCTATAACGAGATGGTAACATGAAAGATTGGTTCTTATGTTTTTAATGTCGACGACATTGGGCGTATTGTTCTCAAAGTTCGGTGAACGGGAAAGGTGAGTAATTTGCGATGTATCTAAATGATAAAATACTAATAACACAACTCGTATTATACTAAAGTTGACAATTATTAAAAATAGCAGTGTGTAAAATAGCAGCACAAATCGATATGATTTTTTCCAAAGACGTTATTATTTTAGCTAGTTTTAGTCAAATCTTTCTATCTAAAAAAGAATCCGAATATAAATAGTTCGTAAGAAACTTTTCCGAACTATTTATATTATTTTATTTATGGGCGTTTAGTATACCGTCAAATGGGTACTCTTTCTTAAGCCTAATCCTCGTTTATGGCTCGACCAAAAAGCTTAAAAAAAGAATTATCAAAGTTTAGACAACATTTAAAAAATGTTAAAACTGTCTTTTTCGGCTTGAATTACCTGCTCCCAAGCGGGTACGACACAACCCGTTTTTGCGTAGGGCGTCGGGGGTTAAAAAAACTAATTTAAAAGATACATTTCTAATAATATTTTGCTAGTCTACGCACTAGAGAATAAAGTGAATAATAATATCTATACTAATATTATAAAGCTGAAGAGTTTGTTTGGTTGAACGCGTTAATCTCAGGAACTACTGGTTCGATTTGAAAAATTCTTTTTGTGTTGGATAATAGTCCATTTATCGAGAAAGGCTTTAGGCTATATAACATCACGCTGCGACCAATAGGAGCGGAGCGTCAACGGAAAATGTTGCAAAAACGGGAAAAATAATTCCATTTTGAGAGCTTCCGTTGCGTGGGCTGCCTAAACGGTTTAAATTAGGCAAAAATCATGTATGATGGAATTTTTCCTCTTTAAAAGTTCTAAAAAAGTCGCGACACCATATGACCATCTATCTTTTAAGATTGACTCAATATAACCTAATTTGATCGAAATTAATGCATTACTTGCGAAGGTGTTTTATCAACATGATATTTTAATCCTTATCCAAATAAATACGTTATTCATCACAAGTATTTAATTGTGAACAAACATGCCCTTGACATCACTTGATTTTAATCAACATCTTAGGAGATATCATAATTTTCAAATAACTCCGCAACAAAATAGGTATGATAACGTTCGGGTCGGGTCGGTTCAATTCACGCACGCGCATCACTGGCCGGCCGCCCGCGCCGCGCCGGTAGCTCTGCGAGGTACCATGCCGCGCGGCTCAGACGCGTGGCTCCCTACGGAACGGTTGTGTTCAGCGAATTGATTTTTTAAATTTGTTTTTGCGATATCTCATCGTATAATAATTACCCATATATTTACTTTTTCAACGCAGACGAAGTCTCGGGCACCAGCTAGTAATATATAAACCGATAAAACATTTTCTTTTAGAAAACCACTAGAGTTGAAACACACTGGGTAATCAGTGACGACCTATAAGGTTAAAGACACGAAGGTCGCTGTCCTATAAGGGTTGAATCTCCTTTGAAAGGGACATTTATGTTACTAGGCTGGATATAATGCTCTCTGGGTCGACAATCGCGATACTTAAATATTATGTACAGGATTAATGCAGTTAGCTTCGTTTCACGCGATTGCTTAAAAATTTATTATTATTATTCATTACAATAATTACAACACCTTGTTTTATGTATTTATTTATGTGGTGTAAGTCACGGGTTTAAGTATATAATTATATGTGCGCAAAAGTTTTAAATTTCAATTATTTTATCTAACAATAAAATTTCTCAAATGTTTAAAATAAGACAAATTCATAAATACATACTTTTATTCATATGTTTAAGAAGACTGACATAAGTGCTAATATGAATTTTAAGTGCTAGTGCTAATTTTAGGGGTAAGGGAAACCAGAACCCATTTATTTGTCCCTCTCCTTAACCCTTTAGTTAGTTTATCAAATCCGGCAATTTACATCCAAATCCACCAATAAGATAAGCCGTGCCGAGATCAAACCTTTAGGTATTACATATATATAAAAAAATATTTTTTCAACCCATAATAAAAATCTAACGTGGCAAAAAGTACGTTGAATACATTATAGAAAACGAATTGGGAAAAAAAAGTAAGCTTGTAAAAAAAACTGCCTAAAAATTGAATATTTTCTAAGAAATAGTTCACAATGACTTCCAAGTGAAAAATAAAGTAATAAAAGGAGGTGAAACTGTTAAAACAATACATATTGATTGCCGGAAACAGACCTTGAGTTTGAATTTTGATACCTATAGCTTCACCTATAGCTTTCTTTATAGGTGAAAGAATTTTCAAAATCGACCCAGAAGTTTTTGAGTAATTAATTACAAACAAAAATAAAAATATTCTGTCTTTATAATCTTAATATAACATACTAACTGACCCGGCACACGTTTTGCCAAAAAATTTAAAAAAAAATTTGAGGTGGACCACCCTTAACATTTAGGGGTTGGCCCAACTTACCAAGTGACCATTTTTACCAAAGAAAAGGGTTACCAACTTGGGAGAACTAAATAAAAATGTACAATACCACCCCCCCCCCCCAATTGCGTTACGTAATACTTGAACGTCCCCTAAACTACTGAACCGATTTTGAAAATTCTTTCACCTATAGAAAGCTATATTATCAGCTAGCAACATAGGCTATATTTTATAAAGTTACGCGGACGAAGATGCGTGCAACAGCTAGTAGTATAGATTTAAATTGATCATTACATCAGGGATAGAAATTAACAAAATTGAGACAATTTTTATAAAACTGTACACAATAAAAATCCATACACACCAAGAGAGTATAAGGTAAATGTCCCCCCCGTTGAACATCTGCCTGTGAACGCTTGAAAAAACTCGCCACCTGGCCACAAGTGGTTCCCGTTGAAATTGAATAGCCACACCTTATTAAAAACACACGTCACCTTTATTACACGAACGTCAACTTATTTATCGCTTACTGTCAAGCTAAAAACGTTCATATTTTAAAAGCAAAAGGCATATTTTGAGAAATTTCATAAATGAATTTAAACGTGTATGGAAATTTACTAGTTCTAAAATTCTTAAGGTGGGCCGACCAACTACGAGGAGACATCGCTTCCTCGCAAAAGACCATCGAGATATAATATGTTATGTAATGGAATGTATGTAAAGAAAGGAAATGGCGTTACACAGATAGATTCTAACTTTAAAAAGTAAGGAAACCCTACCTATGTTAGACACTACAAATTGATATTGATACTTTTTAATAAAAGTATAAGTAATAAAAGTAAAAAAATAATAAAAGTATTCGGACACGTGTCCATTCATTTCTATATGAAACAAACTTGTTACTTAATGTCAGTAGTGGTGCTTCATTAGGTTTACATTTCATGCACTAGTTTAATCGTGTTTCTAGACCCAGTTGTCAACCTGGCTGCTTTGAGACCTATATCACTCAGTATGTAGGTATAATATACATACACTGAACAAAGTGTTCAACAAGTCACACGAAACGGCTGAGAAATTTGCAAAAAAAAGCTTAGCAACCAAAGTGTGACGAGCTTTCATGTAACCTGTAGCAACAGGATATTGGCATCAATCATGCTAATCAAGTTAGACCCACATTCCTCTGTAACAACGTAACAACGAGGGGTTAAATTATGTTGGACACGTGTGCACAGGTGGTCCCCGTCGATATTGCGTGCGTTCTTGAATCTTTGAAGCAGACAGACACGCTATATAATGTCGGTTTTGCACGTTTCGGGATTGAATTATTTCGAATAGAATACACTTTTTTTTTAGAAAAAAAGCACACATTTTTAGTTAATTTCAGATCACAAAGTTGATGAACATGTTTTGAACGCTAATTTTAAAAAATAGTTTTTACAACAACAGAGTTCGAATATGAACTGCGAAAAACACCTATTTTTATAATATAAATTTTTGCTTAAATATTTATACAAAAACATCTAAATTTAATAAAAAAAATATCTGTGTTTGGAGATTTGACTTCCGGAGATTGACTTCCGGTGCTTAAAACTTTGATAAACATAAAAAACTTTTTACCTAGATCTTACGACATAATAACCAAATAAGTTGTTTTTATCAGATTCTTAGTCTACTTTCGATTGAAGAAATAGAGTCAGTATTCATTGTTATTATTATGTTACTATTCAAAAAAATGTAAATTCATATACCGAAACACAGTCTTTTTAAAAGACTCTTTTCTCAAACGTGGGATAAATATTTATTTATCGACTTTAGAGGGATACTTATCTATAACCGAATTGTGGCCTGGCATCCCGGTTAATGTCAATGCACTACGCCCCTTTGTCTATTGAAGAAAAAAAAACCAAAAATAAACCATACGAGCACAAAGTTTATCATTTGGAAATATGATTACTATGAATTTTATTTAAAATTTCTTTCAAAATCACTCTTGATTTAAGGAATTTTAAATTAATTTCTCTACATAGAGGTCGGCTGTGACTGGAGGGGTTACTAAACCTTAAATTTGCGTGTCCTTCAGAGGGTAGTCTAAAGTTTGATATCAATTTAAAATTCGTATTAATTTCTATTCAATGTAGATGTTTCTATTTAAACATACTCGTCTATAAACGTTAGCGTTTGAGGGAATGAGTGAATGCAAAATCTCGTCTTTGGCTAATATCAGCCATACACGATCGAGCCTTATCGTCCAACCGCCATGATACGATTGCCGACAGAAATGAAAACTTGAGCAATTGCGTGTGTATTTTTTGAATCGTCAGGAAATATTTTACAATTGATATGAACATACTTATACACAGAGGTGTCGGTTACGGTAACAGTGTCGCGAGTTCAATGGTTTTTCCCATCTCAAAAAATGGCATTTTGCATGTGTATCTATGTACGTAAATACACAATAGATGTACATACTCATATACTCATATACAGGTGTCGGTTACGGTAACAGTGTCGCGAGTTCAACGGTTTTTTTGCATCTCAAATTGCCCAACGCGCCTAAAGAAGTTTTCACTTCAAAAATTAATAGGTACATAATTATGACACAAACTCTTGCAGTGAAACAATGATAAATGATTTCACAACACTACGATACGCGATATCGTACAAAACCTTATCGAATAGTTCGTTATCGCAAACTCTAATCGATGTCAACATTTGCAACACGTTTTCTTCTAAAGTACGTTCAGTCGATTTATTTATATGATCGCGATACGTCACGTATTTAATGATTTCACATTCGTTAGATTCGATATCGTTTTAAGTTATAAAACACGCACTTTGTTGCACGCGACTTTGTCCGCGTAACTATTAGTCCCCAGTACAAGGAACTTAAATTTTTTTGACACATACAAATGTAAAACTTTGTGAGTGCCTTTTTTGCGATGAGTCCGACAAACTTTTCTAATGCGAAAGTTTCGGCGCTGCTGCGTTTTCGAATGCTCGATTCCTGGAATTGTCGATATGACGTCACTATGACTCTCCGTATATACAACTTTGATTTTTGGAATTTTTTTTAATAAAATTAATTTAAAAATTGTGGTCAACTTGTCCGACAAAAATCATGCTGCGTATGGAGTGTCCACCACCCCGAAAATGTCGATATGACGTCATTATGTCTCCCCGTACATACATATCGGACAAAAATAACAATGATAGATAATAGTATTCTAAATGCAAATATCGACTTGTCCGACAAATATATTGAGTTAAATAGTCAGTCCGACCAAAAAAATGAAAAAAAAAATCATTACTAATGGTAAACTTCTCTTTGTCAATTTCTGACTGAATAAACCTAAATATTCACGTATATTATTTGTCGTATAAAATTACAATTACCTACCTATAAAATAATTTCAATCGGAAAATCTGAAAAATTAAAAATCTGTTTTCTTTTATATTGATATTTTATTGTATTAAAAGGTAAAAAAATACGTATTTTATTCCTCTCTTTTTGACCTAAAACTTGGACTTTTACTCAAAACACTGCACAAAAACACTCCATTTTTTATGTGATAAATAATGTTATAAACATTGAAATAAACACTCCGAAAAGATTCAAAAATTTAATCGATGCGTGCACTTCTTGGGTATACAAACATGTGAGTGGGTGCTCCGACTACGAGACACGTGGCTCGTGTGAAACTTGGCGGCGTAAATTCAAATAAAATATGGGAATATTTTCAGATAAATTATTTTCAGTACTTAAATTTACAAATTATTAAAAATTGTTTACTTTATAATTTATAATAATATGTTATTTTTTTAATATAGGTATCTGATTAGGATAGCCAGGATTAAGTTTTTTAAACTACTACAATTTCAGCGTGTATTTGTCGGACACATATTATTTGGTTACAATTAGTACTTTATTTTAAATCGAAAAATATTTTTAAAGTTGTATGTACGGGGAGACATAATGACTTCATATCGACATTTTCGGGGTGGTGGACACTCCATACGCAGCATGATTTTTGTCGGACAAGTTGACCACAATTTTTAAATTAACTTTACTAAACAAATTTCAAAAAATGAAACTTGTATGTACGAGGAGTCATAGTGACGTTATATCGACATTTTTGGGGTGGTGGAAACCCCATACGCAACATGATTTTTGTCGGACAAGTTGACCACAATTTTTAAATTAATTTTATTGAAAAAAATTCCAAAAATCAAAGTTGTATATACGGAGAGTCATAGTGACGTCATATCGACAATTCCGGAATCGAGCATTCGAAAACGCAGCAGCGCCGAAACTTTCGCATTAGAAAAGTTTGTCGGACTCATCGCAAAAAAGGCACTCACAAAGTTTTACATTTGTATGTGCCAAAAAAATTTAAGTTCCTTGTACTGGGGACTATATATAAAATATAGCCAATCTTACTCGCTGATAATATAGCTTCCCAAAAGTGAAAGAATTTTTCAAATCGGTCCAGTAGTTTCGGAGCCTAGTTATTCAATGCAAACAAACAAACAAACAAACAAACAAACAAACAAACAAACGTTGACGTTGACGACACGTTTGGTCCAGTGGCTAGTAACCCTAGCTGTTAACCAAACGGTCGCGGGTTCGAATCCCGCTAGGGGCAAATGTTTATGTGTTAACATTTACCTTTGTACCTGAGTCATGGATGTTTGTATTTATAATATGTATGTATTTACAAAAAAAAAAAAAAGTAATCTATGTATTATATCAACTGTCTGGTATCCATAATACAAGCATTAAGTTGCTTAGTGTGGAACTAGATGGTGCTGTGTGGAATGTGTGGAGATATTTATTATTTATTTATTATTATTATTATTAAACAAACAAACAAACAATCAAACAATCAAATCTTTCCTCTTTATAATATTAGTATAGATACATCTTACAGTATACTATAGACTAAATTAGATTCTAACGGACCGTGAGTTATTTTGCCTTAAAATCCCAACAGTGATAAAAAAAACCATGTGATATGAAACACTGGAGTCATAGTTAATTTTATATTATGGCCGCCAAATCGGAATCGAGCGCGAACATTATATTTTATAACATTTTGGAAATCTACTTTTGTTCAAATTTTTATACTATATGAAATGAATGCAATAACTGCACTCATTTCTTTTCAATTAAATAATAAATAAAAATACGTATATTCATATATTATATATATGAAAACATTCATCGTTTTCATGTATCCTAATTACAGATAATAGTTATTTATACATTTGGGCACACTGAGTCTCGTAATTTTAAAACTAGGCAGCCTGTTAAGAGCTAATAAACACCCAGAAAACTTCAATGCAATAACAGTGAGTGAACAAGGGATGTCAGAGCCTGTTTCCCTATCCCATCCTAGTCCTTTATTCTTTATACTATTAATATCAACAGCACTCGACTATATACACCTTCTATTAAAATTACTGTAACTACCATTAAGTGGCATCCAGAATGATTGCCGACCTTTAAAAAAAAATGAAAGTTCCTAAATTACCTAGACGAAATTGTGTTATTATCGACAAAATCGATAGCGTCATTTACTATGAAATAAAAAAAAACAGTTTGAGTTTTAGAATGTCGTTAACCTCTCGAGTTTGAGGTCAGGCTTTAATCAGATTCGCCATTTATCACGAAATAATAATTCCACTACTGAATCGTCTGTTAATTAAGTAATTGACTTATTTCAGTTCAAATCGTTTATAATGTGTTCAAATGTTTATAATACATAATTTCACGTTATTGTTGTAAATTAGCTATCATCGTCATTTATTTTCACGTTAATATTTGTCTTAAATACATATTCTTTATATCATAATCTAACTTCATAACATGTTGTGGTTGTTCTTGTAAACAACAATCATCATCTTAGCTGTAGGACTTATAGGAATTCCTCGTGATTTTTTTGAGTTAGACCTCCTACCAGATAACCTGGATCAATATGATGCTGTAAATTTATTGTTTAAAGAGATTTATTAACTAAAAAATATTTTTCACAAACTGGCGAAGAGTCTAGAGAAGAATACTCAAAATAACAGAAGAAACTAAAAGTTAGTAGAAGAAAAAAGGCAAGTCACAGTAAAGGTACCAGGGTAGCATAAGGTCGTAGGAGTTGTAAGGACGGTCGCGTTCGGGTAATGACCGGGGCACCGCACCGCTACGCGCCAGTTTTGGGAGTTCAATGACCGACAGCAGAACGTCCTGAGACCGCCTGATGCGACATACCGCCCTGGTACTCTCTTCATAAAATTTTTATTTGATCTTTTCAATTATTTTAAAGGATTCAATTAGAAAATAAAGTTGCTGTCCACCTCTGTCTGTTTCTCCGCTAACTTAAATCCAACGGATTGAGCAATAAAATTGTATCCGGACAAAGCGGGGGGCGAGTCAATAGTATGAATTAAAATCAAACTACAAAGCTACAAAACACAAAAAACAAAAAGATTGTTAAGATAACAGAAATATTCCAAAGTTTTTTTCCACAAAAAAAACCGAACCTAACCTAACCAATAAATGATTAATTATCAGCTAAGAAACCTATTTGGTTATCAAGTACATATACTAGGTCAACTAAAACATAGTTGCTGATCAAATGGATATTTTTTCTGATCACAAAAAAAGGTCTAAATTTTCGGATAGATTATATTAAAGGAATATTTATTCCTTATTTTATTTTCCGAAAATTTATATATTTAAATAGGGAATTCAATATTTCATCTCGCACCTGCTGTTTGCTTGTGTCTTCAGGCGACGGTAGCCAGCTACCATCAACTAGAACGTCGGTCACCCGTTTTATAATATAAAAAAAACAATGTCACGGTTTTTTGATGTAATTTTAAGTTAGCAAAACACCAAAATTATTCTTTCACATTACTTTACCAAAAAAACAACTGCTTTCACATATTTTGTCAGACAGGTTAAGTAAATAACAATATTATGTATGCAAAAGCAAAAACATGCAGTGTTTAGCATAAATAAAAATTTATCGTCATTCATTTGAATTTTATTATTTACAAAGTTGTTTTTTAACACTGTTGTTCACTAGAAAAAATATTAATTATTTTACATAATACTAGCTGTTGCACGCGACTCCGTAACTTTAAAAAATATAGCCTATGTTACTCGCTCGTAATGAAAGAATTTTTAAAATCAGTCCAGTAATTTTTGAATTTATTTATTACAAACAAAAATACATATCTCTTTATAATGTCAGACATATAGATTTTTTACACATTGGTACATTATTATTAGAGTTTTCGTAGGTATCTCTAATTTAACTCGATTAACAAAATAGCATTTATTTACTGCTCAGTGATAATGAAGCATTATGTTAATGAAAGAATTATTAAAATCGGTCCAATATAGCTTTTGAGTAAATTCATTACAAACAAAAAAAAATCTCTATACAATAATATTAGTATAGAAAACCAAAACGTACCTTATTAAAATTATAAATCAAAATTATTTCTTCAATGTTAACAATATCTTACGCTCTACCAACGACAATAAAACAGTGGAGACTTTCTGCGTCACCGCTATACGCTTAGAAAACGTGACGTAAAGAAAACATACTTTGGACGTAAACAAATTAGTGTTGAGTCGTTTGCGCTCTTTTAACAGTTATACAATTAACTTATTTGTGACTTACATTTATTTTGTGCAAATTTCGTCAGAAAGACTGACGGCCACTTGATGGTAGATGGCAATCTACCGTCGCCAGTTACCGGTGAACATAAGCAACGCAGTAGGTGATGCAAGTACTCTGCCAAAGTTAGTAGGAAAAGGATAAGGGATCACGAAGAGATTGGGGAAATTGTCTCTACCCATTTCCCTATCCCTATCCTTAATACTACGATGATTGGAAACACCTGTGTTATAGGCGATGGTAGCCACCTACCATCAAGTGGGCCCTCAGCCTGTCTGTCGAGCCTTACATAAAAAAAAATTAAATAAAATAAAAACATCCCTTACTCACTCACCAATATGTTTTTTTTATATGGTAGCAAGTTTAATTGGCAATGCGAGTTAGATTAAGCTGCAAATATACTCACTTGATAAATATGTAAATTTTTAATTTATTTTTTGCTATGAATTATTGAAATAGTGATATTAAAGTTAACTAGCTTAATTTTATGCAAGACATAATAGGATAAATGAAGCATATGCATGCGGGTCAAAGACAATTGAGTCGGCTAATGAAGACAAAGAGATATTTTAAATTCCGAACACACATAGCCACAGAAGCGAAAGTTCGGCTTGCACGTGTGCTCTATGACGTTTACATGGGTCCTTCGAATTGTGCATTTTGTCATAGAGCAAAATTGAGTAAAATAATAATAATGTATTTTCATAATCCGTACAGATATAATATTAATAACTATAGATCCTCATAGACAAAGTTATACATTTAGTGGACACTATTGTGAAATATTAAATATTCGCTTCGAAATTATTAAATACTAGCTGGTGCCCACGACATCGTCCGCGTTGAAAAATATTAAGTAGCCTATCCTGTGTCCCGTAACGTCCAAATGTTTATCTACCAAGTTTCATGAAAATCAGTTAATTCGTTTCAGTTATGGAGGAACATACATACATACAACAGAAAAAAATTCTAAAAATCGTCAATTTAGTTTCAGTATTATGTATAGAGCCTATAAACACGATATCTCTGAAAACAAAGTAACTTACTCCACGACCGACCCTTACAGATTTATTATTAGTATTGATATATTGATTTTACGTCTTAACTACTCAATGGATATCTCTTCAAGGGTACAGAAACAATAACAAGGATACCTTTCCCTAGGAATGCAACGAAGTTTCGGAAAAAATAATAAGTAGTAACGAATAATCGGTACCAAAAAACCTATAGGATGGTCATTTAAGTAAACTCCAATGAGGGCTAGGGTACTTTATGTAAATTATCAAATTATATTATCTTTACTTCATAGTGAAAAGTTGAAAACACACATCGTGTCACAAAATATTTTGTAGTAGGGGGGACAAAGAGACGTAAGTTATTCCTCTATGGATAATAGCTGATTGGGACCATTTGCTACTAAGCCACGTAGCTAATAGGACGAGCTGCTTATAGGCCGTTCTGCTCATAGGGTGTTTTGCTTAAATGTCCTTCCGATACCAAGGCGCAAAAATGCAACAAGACCGAAACCGAAAGAATTTATAAGGAATCAACAGTGATTGTTCACGTTCTACGGTGAATAATAGTTGCATAACGTTGAATCAATCAGCGGCCAGAACGGTTCTTAGCATGCGGTTCATAGTGCGGAACAAAACGTGAACAACGCAGGTAAGAAAAACTTAACGAAACCGCGGTGAACTGATGATGATAACAATAATAATAGAATACAGGCTGTTATTAAATTATAGCAGCGGCAAATTAATATATTTGCAAGGATCTGTGTGAATAGTAGAGACAAATATTAAAAATATATATATTATACTATAACTGTTAAGAGCGTAATACGTTACGCGGACGAAGTCGCGTGCAGTGGCTAGTAACTTATATATGTATGTACCTACCTAATATCGACAATATACTGATGGTTCTAAACAAATTATTCCGTAACCTTATAGGTATTTGTTTATGGCTCGCTTAAAGAAGCCCATATTGTGTAGCCTAGAAAATATAATAATATTTTTTTTAACTATTGTTATATTTTTGCAGAACTGCAAAAAACAATTTTTGAAATCCCAGTGTCAATTCCAGAGATTAGAGCGTTCAAGCAATCAACAAAAAACACACACACAAACTCTTCAGCATTATGCTATGTACACTATATAGATAAGTAAAAAGTAATCAATTTTATGGACAAGTAACAAACATACATTAACATATATCACACATTTGAAATAAATAACATACTGTACATAAATATGGTCATATAAACAATTGATAGTCCGTCAAACGTCCGAGCGAACTTCCGCAAACGATGCGGAGTTCGCAACCGTTACGTAACATGGCATAATTAATTACACTTACAACTAACTGAACCATTTTTTCATACTTAGCATTTCACAGCCGACTGGCTACCCTACCAGTGAGAATATTTCGATATTATTCTAAACATCATAGAGACATATTATGCAGAGGGAGTGCAAAGTATAATACACCGCTATTTATAATGAACTAGCTGATGCACGCGACTTCGCCCGCGTAACTTTATAAAATATAGCCCATGATACTCACTGATAATGAAGCTTTCTATAGGTGAAAGAATTTTTTAAATCGGTCCAGTAGTTTTTGAGTTTATTTTTTTCTCTTTAAATATATTATAAAGATACAATACAAATATTTTTTTCTCTTTAAATATATTATAAAGAAGACACCTCAGTGGCCTCAAACTTTTAGAGAACTTGATTTCCAGTATTTTATAACTGAGAGATGCAAAAGTTAGTTCGGTCTAGTTCATCATTATAAAGAAATATTATTTCACTTTTTAGTTAAATAAACCATTAAATAGAGTATAGGTAACCTACTAGCGACTCTTTCCCGGCTTCGTCTGGGATGCAGTTTTTTTAACACAAACCTTCCTATCCTTACTTCCATAAGTCCATAGTTCGGACAGTTTCAGCGACTTGGATGCAAAATATTTATTTTTCTACTTAGATAAAAGTATTTTATAAACCTTCCATGAAAAATTATCCAACTAACGGTGAAAACGGCATGAAACTATGTTGCGTAATTTATGAGGATATAGGTACAGACTGACAGGCGGAAAGCGACTTCAAATGATTTAAGTTTTTTTTTGTCAAACGGAAATCCTTGAAGCTTTTTGTACAGTTATTTCTATGATTCACTTGAAAAAATATGACAAAATAAAACTTTTGTTTTATTACAAATACATGTATTATTATAAATTTTTATATTTTTTAATCATATTTATTTACTTAACAAAATTATCCACAAAATAAAACAACAACAACAACAACACAAAACAATAACAGATTTATACTAAAAACGAAGAAAAATCAACATGCTGTAATAAGTTGTAAAACTAATTGGAAATTGCAACATTTCCAATTACTTACAACTATTATTGTGGATTAAATTGATAAAAAAACGTCTCTCTTAGCAACACTCAAAGTATCGACAATGCGTGCGGAAGTATTGTGCGGAACAAGCCTAGCGCTTGAATGATTTATGGCCCAATGTGCCAGGAGCGTTTGCGTTCACTATAGTGTATGGTGTGCGAAATCCATAGTTGTAGTACATTAATTGTTCTCTTATTATGATATTTTATACGAATATAATTGATACATTGTCGAAAATAGCCAATATTTGTTATTGTAACTTCAAAGCAATTCGTTTATTACATTTCGTAATGAAAACAGTTCTGTATTAACTTTAATTAAACAAAAACTTATTCAAACTCAAACTTTAGTTTATACTTTTCTATGGGAATCCTTATAAGTGAGCTTTTCTTTAAAGGAAAATGTCGAAATACATGTTATGAAATTTCCTTATAACTTTGCTTACAAAAGCACCCGCAATTTATTCACATAATAGTTATTATGCTATTATGTTCTTATGCTATTATATGCTTTATGCTAATATTTGACTAATCACAGCTCAATCACTTAAAAAACCATTGGCTTTTATAAAATTATGATTAGATCTAAAAATCCATGCATGATGTATGTAAGGTTTTAGAGAGTAAGAAACACTTCACTCAATATTTTAATGTGCATAGGGCATAGGGTATGCAAGATCCCCTATCCCCCCTCTAATAAACAAGCAAAACCTTCTATTGTAGAACATTACCTAGAGTCCTAGCTAGACGAACATCACATCACCCTAGTGTCTTCTAGTACAAAATAAAAAATAAAAAAATTAGACTCACCTCCAGTGCCGAGAACTTTGAGCAAATCGAAATGTGATATGTCCACTTTTGATGCACCGCTGAGGTTCACTGAAAAGAGAAACATTTTTACCAATTACTAAACAGTCTTTTGAGTAGCTTATCGGAAACACCCCATATTCAACTAACTAATATAATTATAGCATATTATAAAATATTTATTATTTTGTCTTTTTATCCGCTAACTTCAAAAAACACCCAACGGTTACATACATAATTAATACTAAATAATTAATGTGCGATAAAAACGAGGCGATAAATGTATGCAATATTTGTGTAAACTTAAAATTTGCAGAAAAAAATTGCTTAAATGCATAACCTGGGGCGCGTCGCTAGTTTAAAACAATAAAAACAAAACTTCATAGCATTTGTTTTACCGAAATAAAAACCAAACTGGTTTTGTTTTGTACATTAAAATAATCTTTTAATCATTTTCAAATGGCATCAAACTTACTTGATTGTTTACAAAACTGCACATAATGAAAATAGGCAGGTATATTAAAATTGTGTCATCTTATCTTGTATACATTCACTACTGAAGTGGGATAATTAAATGTTTATTTATATACGAAAAATAAATTTACAAATAAAAAAACTAAAATTTTAGTTTGATTATAGTGATAGGATATCAAACAACCGAAATGTCTATTTATACTAATGTAACAAAGAGAGAGGGCGGTATTTGTATATTTGTTTATATGTGGAGCTGGAGGGTAATCTCCGGAACCACTGCATATATTTGGAAACCAGGGGCTTGTCAATCTAGTATTATATAATACCCCTGTTATATATTTTTTTTTATATCAGTGGACTATATTTAACACATGTAATAATATTCTTAACCATGGTAACATGTTATGATAAATCATGTCAGTTTTAAAAGATAATAAATAAATATTATAAAAATAGGTAATTTCCCGATTCTGGTGTTTCAATAAATGGTTTCTACTTATATGAAAGCCCACCAAGCAGTATGTATGACGCGTTCGGTGTAAAGCAGCGTCGCCAATTTGTGGGGAATTCCCCGAATTTCGGGAAATCTGAACTCTATTGGGGATTTTGTGGGGACTGCCATTATTTATTTATTTATACAATTTACTATTTTATTAATTATAGCTGATACATCAAAGGGTTAATGGTTAGTGATAAAATAATTGGTAATTGAAAATTACCATTTTTAAAGAGCAAGAAATTTAAAATTAACCATTGAAAACCATCATGGTCGATAAGCATATGGTTATCGCGGCGTCAAGGCCTACCGATAACAAAACCACCAACAAAATGTTCACACAACAATAAATATAGAGATAAAAATCACATACACATTATTTAATTTATGTTAAAATACACCTATAACCTACCTAGGACATGGAAATTGAGTTTATTCATTACATCATACAAAAATATGAATCTTCTCTCTTTACAATATTAGTATAGCGCTCCACTCCTGGCTTCACCCGGAATGCAATTTATGTTGATAAGTAGGTAATTTATTTTTTTTAAATTTTTCAACAGAAAACGATAACATAATTAGATAATAATCACAAATAATTGATAATAACAAGATTTGTTAATGTTAAAATAAAATGTTTTAGTCACAACAATTCTATGACAAGACTGTTTTAGTTTCTGTATCTCAATATTATGATTTAAACATTTTTACAAAATTAAGTGTATGTGTATAAACTTATAAACTAATACAGTTTATAAAAATGTTTTATCCTTATATATAATATAAATCTATGTATGTATGTTCCCAAAACGCTCAACTAAATTTGATGAATTTTTCAGGCAATGTTTGGATTAGCCCAGCGAGTGATCCTATTGAATTTTAGTAACGATCGGATAAACAGAAATATATCAAAAGACAAAACACATTGATGATAGACATCAACATTTTATTGGAGCATATAGATAATAACTACATAATACATAAACATGAGAACAGCACTATTAAGTTCGCAAAGAGGCGGATTTTGTATGTTTGTTTATATGTGGAGGGTAATCTCTACATATAAACAAACATACAATTATCTATATTCATCTATTATCTATTTGAAAAATTCTTTCACTATGTGACAGTTCATTTGGTTAATCCTATAGTATGTTAAACGTAGATGTCTATCGACAAGTCATTGTTCTAAATAACTAATCCCTATAGTAGTTATTAAACTCGTACAAATGTAGGTAAAACAGAATAATTAATAGCTAAGAAAAATAAACATTTATTTTATCTCATGTATAAACCTTATAAATTAATATGTTTTTTTATAAATTTGTTGTGTCTAAACATACATACATACATTTGTGTTGTCAACTTATAATGTTCCAATCCAGTAGCAGATAAAACCAGTAAAATGGCAATAGTTATAAAATTTTATTAACTTAATATTAACTTTTAATTTATATTTAACAATTTCATTGGATCTCTGATCTATCTATACTATACTAAAATATTATAAAGAGAAGATTTGTATGTAATGAAAAAACTCAAAAACAACTGGGTCAATTTTAAAAATTCTTTCACCTATAGAATGCTACATTATCAGCGAGTAAGATAAGCTATATTTTATAAAGTTATATGCAGATGAAGTCGCATGCGACAGCTAGCGTTTAATAAAAATCAGTTTTCACATGTGACGAGAGCATCCCTTTTGACTGATTTTGCTATTTTTTTTTGTTTATGTTTGTATCGGGTCAAGGTTTGTATGATTGAATTTTTTTGGAAAATGCATGTCAGAAATTTGGTTGGAGGGCAATGGCTGTCAGGTCAGCCAGTTCCTTATAATAAAAGACATTACTTAATAGACCTATTTAAGAGTACACAAAGCCTTTTGAATCATATTATATAATTTTATACCATAATATAAAAAAATATAAAGGCACAGTTGAGAAAATGTTATTATGAATATGAAAGTAGCAGCATGGTGGCAACACAGTATAAATGTGGTTGGCCATTTGGTGGCAGTAACCACATTTTCCAAAATACAATCAAAAAATTACACAATGGGCTCTTACACAGTGTTACTCGCATGGTGTGGTCCCATTACAAAATACTTTTGTGAAAATGAACTTTTGTGTATCGGTAAGGTTTTTTTTTACTATGTTATGGTCGACAGATATGCTGACGGGCCACTAGATGGTAGGTGGCTACCGTCACCTATAATAAAAGTAACGAATGGCATGGGTAATGAGCTCTGGCATCCCTTATTCACTCAGCAAAACACGATAGCACATATGCTGTTATTTCAGTCTTCTGTAAGGGGGTTGTTACAGCTGCCAGAATGAATGAAAAACGCAGTGTGCTCTGTCACTATGCGACTGTGCAGTGTGGGATGCCAGAGAATATTTCCCTATTCTTTCCTAATTCCTAATCCTTTATTCCGCAGACTACTTGGAGCACCTGTGGCATTTCTAAAGTTGCCACCTACCATTAAGAGGATGGTAAGCTTGTCTGACAACCAAAAAAGGGGATGCCACAGCCCTATCTTTTATTTTCACCTTGTTTTTCCCATATTCCATTCAAGGTTGACAGGTATCTACTTTCAAGTGGACCATTAGCCTGTCTATCGATCATAACACAAGAAAGAAAAAAGAGATGCCACAGCCCATTATTTGATATTCACATTGTTTTGCCCTCAATCCCATCAGTATTGACACTCATCTATCATTCAGTGGACTTCCCACTGCCCATTACAACAAAAATATACAAGAGGTATAAATCTTACCTTTATATCTTTTCCTAATTTTACTGGCTTCTACAAGATTCCAGTCAACGGAATCCCGAGCTGGTGCCGGCACAGTACTACCTATGAGCTCAACTGAACTGCTTTGTTTCACACTCGGTCCAGCCACTGGAGGAGCCTCCTCAACTTTGGGAGCGATTCGATCAACTATTTCAACACTTTGATCAGTTCTATCATGGCAATGACCGTTAGGCAAATCAGCTTTGCGTTTCTTAAGAACTTTCTTCTGTTTCTGTCCATGAGGCCCCTTGTGGTTAGCCGAATGAGACGAGTTCCTAGAACTGACAGGCGAAGGGCACTCCATACTGCCCTCCTGATCACTGCCTTCGTAATATCCTGACTCGTGTTCAGGTTTTTTGTCAGGCAAGCTCATCACGGAGGCCGCCATGGTTCAGCCCCGCACCAGAACCATGTAGATTACTATCACCTTATCACTTTTGACATGTATAAATATGTAATACTATTTAATTAAAAATTCACTAATCGGTGACCCGTTTTCAAAAGTTACCACACCAAGTTTTTGCCAGCGAAAGTACCCGAAGACACGTACAAGAATTTGCGACAGCGCTCGCACGATGTTCACACCAAACAAAGTGACCGTTCCAGATGGCGCTCTAAAATGCGGTTACTCGGCAAAATTAAATCGCTTCAATCGAGTAACCCCGTTTTCAGGTACGACAGGACACTTCAATTCGGTCGCCTTATATTCATACTTCACGCTGACAAGAATGTCAAAATTTCGTATTTTATGACCCCTTTATAACGTCCCAACTTTCCTTTTAATCCAAAGATCACAGCCACTTTTATGCACAAATACACTTAATCCACAAATTTGCACTTTATCAGACGTACGAAATTTTCTATGTTCACTAACTCAAAACAATCCAATTTTTATGTTACAAGTCCAACCTTTTTTCACTATCGCGAGCATTGTCAAAGGTAGCGTTTAAAAAAAGTTTGCTATACCATCATAACGCATATAAATATTAAGGTAAAAAATGCGGGCGTTAACGAGCTGAACACTCATTGAGCGCGGTAAAATAACTGAAATGAGTTGAGAAAAGCAAAATAGAAACCGTGCGAGTGGTGCTTCCCCCTCCACTTATACGAGGCCACATAGCACACCAAGATTACAGACAAAACAGTAGTATGATCCAGAAATTTTCATTATAAAATAATATTCTAATTGACAAGGATTTATTTTAGTGTTTTAATGCTTCTTTTTGCGCCATATCCTACTACTGACAGTTTTTTTATTCAAAATATTAGATTTATATTCCGTTCCATAATTCGATGGAGTAATTTAACATTTTCCTGGGTTGCAGGTTTTTGACCATACAAAAATGACCTAATCGAACTTACTAAAAAACCGTAATCAATGCTTTATAGAACATTAATTAGTTTAGAATTAATATTATTATTATTTAATCGTTTAAATTATATTTTTTGCAAAGACCGTTCTATAAGTCGTAAATCTTTTCGATTATTATAATTTTTATGATGAGAATATTTTTGTAGCTGACATAAAATTATCACCACATAATAGCTATGGAACGCATTATACTATTTTTTATTTATTTGACTTCACATATAAATTGTGAATTGTTTTTTTATTCATTCCAAATCAACTTGGTCATTAGTAATCCTGCTTTAAACGAAATTCAAACCTTAAAATAACAATTATACGAATGTTAAATCAATAACAAAAGATCAAAAATATTTTTACTGTAAAATATCATAACTATTTAATTAAAATCGATATTAGTACAGCACTACGGAAAAAGCGCTGGTAACATTATTTTAAAATTTGACATTAGGACCTGTCAAATGACTCCATCGAATTATGGAACGGATTGTAGATCTGTAATAAATCGTATGCACATCATTGACATATATTATAAGGACATGGCTAACGCTCCTAGGATGTGGCACCGACGCGTTGGTGTCAAAATCGGAAAGTGACACCAATGACAGCTTAGTCACCGAGACGACATCGTTGACGACGAATGTTAAATCTGTGCGTAGAAATATACCAAAATGCCTAATTGCATACTGAAAAAATGCAAAAATTATCATAAGAAATGCACAAAAGTTAAGTACGGAATATCTTACTTTCGGTACGTAACTCATTGCTAGTTTAAATACATTATTATTTAGTTTATACAATAAAATATTATAAACAATGAACAATAATCATTGTTCATTATTCAATATTAACCGGCTAACACAAATTGTCACTTGAAAGTGCGTTAGTATAGCATTCTGTCTGCGCGTCTTGTTTTAATGGGTTTATTATGAGATTACGGAAGTGACATTGTAATGGCGTCTTTTTATTGTAAATTTCTAAATGTTATTTGAGGATAGTTTTCAACGTGTTCAATGTGTTAATGTTTTACTTTCTTTCGTATAGTATTGTATAAATTTGACATATAAATTTATATGTAAAAAAATAATGACATTTACTTACCTTACCTTACCTTTATCTTTATTTTTGATCTTGGTTGAAATATATTAATATCGTTACTAATATTATAAATGCGAAAGTGAGTTTGTTTGTTTGTTATGCTTTAACGCAAATACTACTGAACAAATCACCATGAAATTTTGCATACACGTTGTCTGGGACACCAGAAAGAACATAGGGTACCTTTCATCCAAAGGCGGACGAAGTCGCGGGCACCACCTAGTAATAATATAAATTTAAATATCATGTGTGAATTAGGAATAATCACATGCTTTAATGGTGAAGGCAAACATTGTAAGGAAACCTGCGTGTCGGAGAAAACTAGCAATCTTGGAAGATAGTGGAGTTCTGTCAATCCGCAGTGGGATAGCTTGGTGAACTATAGACCAACTTTCCACTCAGGTAATTTATGTTTAATACGTAGGATGATATGAATATATGACTGTAATATAATAAAACAAATGTTGGAAAATTTAAATAAAATATAAATAACATTTACACTTGAATCCCTTGTAAATAAGTTTTGAAGACGCAGCGCAAAAAAATCAATTATCTGAAATTGTAAATAATTCGCCAATATAAATACATATATGAACATTGAATTATACTGAATATGAATATTGAAGTAAAAAGTAGCTTATGATGTAAGTAAACAATCCAAGTAAATATATGTATAAAAAAAAATTAAAAGTCGTTGTGGCAAGGTCACACCACGCGGCCCATGTACCAGACCATCTAGATTTTTTCTGTATGAAATGCGCTCGAAGCAAATGTTCGAATGGCCGTATCTTTACTTTCTAGGATCAATGATGCACATAAAAAAATATTATTTCAATACGACAGAATAATCAATTAACAAAAAAAAAATAATTAAAAATACATTGCAATACTAAAACAGGAATACATTTTACAAATGAAATTTTTTCTACGATTTTTACATATACTATAAAATTACCGTTCCATGGACGTAAACAAAAAGAGACAACGTTACAGACTGTGTACGTGTAACACGAAACAAAAAATCTAAGTATGCGACAAAACTAGTGCCATCTCTTTTACACGCCGTTGCAAATTATACACAGTATAATCAAGATAAATTAGATGAACTAGATATTCAATTTGTCTTGACTTGTAATCATACAGAAATTAACTAAAGCTGTACTATAATAAATAATTATTATATACATTTGTTACATAACCGTCAACACCAAACACTTGAAACTTATCCCATGCTCAAATCATTGGAACAAGAGTAGGCTTAAGCCTCATTTACGCCAGAGCAACACGGGTGCGACATTGTGGCATGCTGCATGTTGTGGCGTGCGTCATCTTGTGATATGCTACAAATGGAAAACACTTGCGGCTTAATGCGGCAGCTTATTTTACGCCGAGTCAACAGCGTGTTGTAAAATTGGAGATTTTTTGGTCTAGTCAGATGATTTTTTATTTTATTTTATAAGGTACACAAAATAAGTCATTTTACCAGCAAGTCCACGCCATAGTAAAATGGCTGATCAACTCACTTTACCAGCAACTTAGGTATTTAGTAATAGCCCAAACAGCTCATAAACGACGGAGGAGGAACGATGCTGGAAAATCACATTACTTCGAGGTGATCCTAGGATTAATTTACTATTAAAATTAAAAGCAGATGGCGGTGGTTCATTTACAAACTTTACTAGAATGTCAGACAAGGATTTTGAACATTTACTACAATTAATTACACCGTACATTCAAAGATACTTTTCCTATTTTCGAATTCGAGAAGCTGTCCCAACACCCTGTATAGTCATTTAGTGTAGAACTAGGCTATAAATAATAACTGCTAGAATAGTTTGAATTAACATGTTTAATGTGTGATTTTGTCTAGGAATTAGTAATATTTATTTATTTAGTTATTCAAAAAGGCTTACCAACTAAAGACATACTTAATCACAATATACAACACTCACAGAAAGGAACATCACAAGTATGAATTTAATTTATAGGAAAGCACATTATTTGAGATTTGTTAAATTATAAATCAATCAACAATGTCAATGAGATCAAAATTACAAATACCTAAAACAATTTACTAACAATCTATCAATAACATAGAATAAAATAAAATCAATAAAACAATAAATAACCAATCAATAAAAGAGAGAAACAATCCAATAATAGAATTCAAAATGACAGATAAGAAAAAACATTATTATTATTATTCACATATATTTATTTTTATTCTTAATTGTGAGTAAAGAGAGTGACGTCACAGGTAAAATTTCCAGTTTTTAGTAATGTTGACCACGTGGTAACTTTTCGCTTGGAATTGGATCCCCAATGCTGAGATCTAACTGGAGCCAATCGCCACATTACATCCTAATACTAGCTGGTGCTCGCGCGACTTCGCCCGGGTTGAAAAATAAAAAATATAGCACCTGAGAAAATATCGAACACCTTTATCGCTGTGACGACTATGGCGCCGCCACAGCGACAGTGATGCCCAATTTTTTATGATATTTTTAGACAATCCCTCGGGCACAATATTTTTCCAGGATAAAATGATACCTATGTTAATCTAAGTAATAAGCTATAAGAAATTTCGTCCAAATCCATTCAGCCGTTTTTGCGTGAAAGATTTTATAAACACAAACATACAAAATTTCGGATTTATAATATTATTAGGATTAAGGGTACATACCTAACACATATACATAGTAAGAAAATGAGGAAAACAACCTAGGTATACGAAAAAAAAACCGGTAATTTGGATTTGCGCCTAATTTGGATGGTAATACAAAATTATTCGACTCAAGACGGCTGGTGAAAATTTCAAGTATGTAATTATTTAATGTGTTCTTAATGTTATAATATACTCGTTAACCAATAATCATGTGATTGTTAGGTACTAAATTAATTTGTTTGTAAATGGCATTAAAAGTCGAAATGACTGTGTCACTAATTGTCTTAAATGAGATGATTCCAGTTTAATGTGATGTATATTGTATAAGTATAATATCATGTTATGTTATGTAGTCCACGACTGTGTATATAACCTCAACATTTGATTGGCACCGGTTTGCGCCATTTTGGTTGCTTTAGGGAGGCCGCACATACTGTCGCTCGAGTTGCTTTGCCGGATTTGTACTGAGGCCGCACATTGGCTACTATCGCTCGAACAACTGACTTGCTTTTCCGGATTTGTACTGAGGTCGCGCATTGGCTACTATCGCTCAAACAACTGAGTTGCTTTTCTGGATTTGTACTGAAGCCGCACATTGGTTGCTTACTATCGCGCGAGCAACGCGTCCGTTGTTGCTTGCGACAACTTGGCAACTGCACTGACGCTTGAGCAATCGTTCTTGTCGCTTCAGCAACTGATTTTATTAGGTAAATTGATCGCTCTAGCGTCAGAATAGTCATTGCCTCTAGCGTCATATACTGTCCTTAATTTAATTTTCAAGTACGACCTGAAATCTGAAGTAGATAAGCCACAGTTAGATAACGAAGATTTATTTATAGGGGTAGGTAAAACACAATTTAGTTAGATTGATACTGCCAATTCATTGTTAATCTCTGTCAATCTTTGGTAAGGTAAGTTAAAGGGAAGCAGAAGTTTTTCAGGTGTGGCAAGTGCGCTGCCGATAATACTGTAGTAGTATTAAGGATAAGGGATTAGGCAAATGGGCTCTGACAACCCTACTCACTTGCCGCCAGATGTGCTGCCCAAAGGACTGCGAAACGCAGTGTCCCCTTTTTTTTAACAATGGGAAATCCTCTTGGATACCCAGCAGTGTAGGGGACATGCCGGATTCGTACCGGCTAAAACCCAACGACTTTCTAGCGCGACCATTGATGGGCGGGGTCGCGGGGACGTGTTATGACACGACTAGGTGCCCCACCACGGCTCTAGCGCGGGGAGGAGTACGCTCGCTGTCAGGACCTCGGCGTATCCAAAAGTACGCCGGCCATATCGGGAGGTACACAGTGTGCCCTGCCACTACTAAATATTATACCTATATAAAAAAAATAGGAACTTACCATATCCGATTTCATGTCTAACGGTGTCTGCTTTCACAATAACGGGAGTCTCTTTATAATCTTTTTGTTCTGATGGTCCCGATTTGGTTTCTTCCGTCTCTTTCATGTCTGTGAAATATTCTTCAAACTTGTTCTTATTAAAGAAATCAAAATCCACAGAGGCCCTTTTCATCGTGGGTGTAGAGCTCGCGGTTTTATCAATCTCAAATTGAAGCATTCTAGCTGGAGACATTATCTCCGTCATAGGAGATGGTTTTGCGAATAAATCATTCTCGCTTTTTTTAGACAAAGAAAGTTTCAGTAATTTTTGAGACGCCTTAGTGAGGTCTAAATTTTTTATTGCGCTTTGCACTTTAGACGTATTTTGAGGTCTATTTATTTCGTTTTCACCAATTTGGGGAGAATTGTCGACATTCGGTGTTGCAGACGTAGATGTGCTTGTGGGAGTTTCCATACTCGTGAATGTCGCAGTATCGAGTGACGTATCTCTGTCGCCGACTGTCACATTTTCCCCAATTACGGAAAAATTATCTAAACTCATACGAAACGTGTCATCCGGTAAGTCCAAATTGTCAGTTAAGTACAGCTGATTAGAGCCGGAAGGTGACTGTCCCGGCTCTGCATTTTCATCTATAGACGACTCCATGATTTAATTGAGAGAAATTTGCAAAACAATCCAATGTCACGGCATTAAAGATATAAACTATATCGACAATGTCCTTGATAAAATTATTATCGTCTTAATCGATAAGTGTAAACTTTACATCACTACAGACGCGTGGACACTCGCACACATGCGCAGGTCAAGGTTTCGTTCGCATGTGTGCGTCAATAGGTGAGCTGTCAAACTTGTTTCGCGGTATAGTTACTTTAAATGCGTTCATTCAATGAAAATATGTAATTTTAATAAAAAACTGAGCAATTTTCACATAAAATTTCACACTTGAATCACGCCCTGGGCTTTCTATCGCACAAAAAGTCGCAGAAAATGTATTTATCGCGCCATGAATCCTTCTAAAAATAGCACTGCAATGTTCACTGCTGATATTTTGCCCGCTCTTTTTTGTCAACTAACGACATCAAGGATACAATGTCCAACACTTAGTTTTGTTCAATAATACACAGATACAGATGAAAATGTAATAGTTTTGAGTTCATATAAACACAATAATAGGTTAAATCACGTCAGAAATACGAGATAGAATACACCGCGGCGGCGCGGGCATCCGACATACCTATATGTATGTCTTGTATTAGCACAAATGTCAACAAATACCGCGCGATTGTGTATGTCCAATGCGCCGCTGTCAGTATAAAATAAATAATCTATTATTTGGAACGCAATCAGAACCATTATGAGTTATCGTTTTGTTTTTAATGATTTTTTTTTTCCTGGATTCCTATTGGAATTATCCTATTAGTCATTATAGAGACCTACTAAGCGAATTCTTTAAGAAAACATTCAAGGTCAAGTGTGTAGAGGCATTTTTTATGTTAATCTATAAAATTAATCGCTGTGCGTTAGTCTCGCAAAAACTCGAGAATAGCTAGACCGATTTTAATTCGGTTTTCACTTATGGAAAGACAGATGAACGGGGTAGGTTTATATAAAAATTGAACCCCGGGCGAAGCCGGGAGCGAGTCGATAGTGCTTTATAAGAAACTAGCGAACCGCCTTCGGCTTTGCACGGAAATGAAATTTCCAAAAATCCTTTCCTAGTTGATGTTTATTTTATAAAATAAAGGTATCTTACAAATTTCAGCTTTCTAGACTTAGCAGTTCTTTGATAGTCAAGTCAGGACATTAGAACATACGATTTTATAAGTAGGTATACTTATAGATTTATTGTTTTTGTTAAATAACAGAAATAATGGAGCAATATGGTGGTAACTATTTTTTCTCGTCAATGATAGGTATGGGACTAAGAATATTATTATAAATGAACTGAATAAGTAAGTGATAACCCAAATTTTTAGCGATAAAATGACTTACTTTAACGGGACTCGAACTCTGAACCATCTATTATTATGAAAATAGGTGAGCAATTGTTTTTTTTTTTTTCAAAAATACAAATTCTATGCAAAAATAAAAAATACAGATTATATTCATAACACATTTATTTCATTAACATAAACTTATTTATACGCCTTATTCCTATCATTATAAAGCAAACATGTACATTCATTTGAATTTCTTTTTCTTTCCACCGACTCCATTTGAACTGTCACCTTTTCTTTTACCGCCTCTTTTCTTATCCTGTGACATCTTGTTGTCATTTTTGACACTTGACGTTTTGTTAGACCTTTTACTCTTCCCTTTATATCCGTGTATTTTTTTATTGTAGCCTTTGATCCATCTGTCCCTTCTGTCCTCCCAAGCTAGTTGTTTATTGCTGGCGTTGTCTGTGTTTGAGACGGCTTGGCTCGAACCCTGTTTCTTATTCGTTGCTGTATCTTCTAGAATAGTTGAGAACTCTTCTGCTGACGCGAACAGTGAACCGAGATCGTCTTTACCTGTATTCGAAAAACGACTAAGTATTATATTTATATTTAATTAAAAAAAAAAGCAAAACATGTGCGTGTCAAGTGACACTTCTTTGGCTATCAAATAGATAAATAAAAAAACATACGCGTGTCAGAAGTGAAACTTTATATTACTAAACGGTAGATGTCGTGCTGAAACGTTACAAGAAGCGTCACGTGATCGTTACAGTGAAGCGTCATACAAAATTCGACACTGAAATTTTACTCTCATTGTGCGCAAACAAGTTTCACTTCAAAAACTCTTGATTTATCATTATTGGAGTTTACTCCTTAAGAATCGATTTGCATAATAATGTTATGCGTTATAGTTACGTTCTATTATTATTATTTTATATTTTAGAATATCTGAAGTTTCAGAGATATTGCGCCATCTACACAATATTATTTAAAAAAAGAACAAGTTGTTCTTTCGGCGTGTTCGAATTATGAAAATTTAAATTTTATAATCGTTCTTTTTCTTATATTATTAAGGTCGATAGACAGGTTGACGGTCCACTTGATGGAGGGTAGAGGTAAAGAGGACCGACTATGATTCAATGTAAAAAGTGGTCTCAGAATACAAGTAAATTAAGATGACGCTAGTGTAGCATTGTCGTGTGGAGTAAATTAGACAAAGATAGATAGATAGAAGATATGCTACACTAGCGCCATTGTGGCCGCTTTTAGAACCCTCATTTTATTGTTGGAGTGGTAACCCATTTTTTCAGTTTGATTGTCAAATGAGTCGGTCCTCTTTAACATTACCTCTACCCTCCATAGGTAGGTGGCTACCGTCGCCTGTAACACAAGCGACGGCTGTCCGAAAAAGAATTTAGGATGAATAAAACAGAATTTAGGATGAACGAAACGGGATTTAGGATGAACGAAACGGGATTTAGGATCAACGAAATGGATTTAGGATGAACGAAACGGGATTTAGGATGAACGAAACGGGATTTAGGATGAACGAAACGGGATTTAGGATGAACGAAACGGGATTTAGGATGAACGAAATGGGATTTAGGATGAACGAAACGGGATTTAGGATGAACGAAACGGGATTTAGGACTAGCTCCATATCCGCATCCGCATAAGATTTATTATTGCTGATGCGGAAGTTCCGCATCTGCATCACTTGCTCTCAGCAGTAAGTCATGAGTGATTTTAGTGGTTTAAAAATTTCTTTGAATATTCTTGTTACCATGTCTGTCTGTGTCAAATAAATAAATATTGCCAATAATAATTATTAATCTTTGATGCATTTTCAAAACGCGAACTCAGCCTTTAGAGGTGAAATTTTCAAGAGTTTTTTTTTTGCTATCTATACCTTATATAGTGTCATATATTATCTGTGGTTTAAATACTGTTTTTTTCTTCTTCTCGAAATGTCGAATGCAGTTATCAAATTATTACCTTTTAACTTCAATTTGATTTTATTGTTTTTAGACTTGTTCGGGACGTCGATCTGATCGCCATCGTCGTCGCTCACTTCGAGAAGCATCTCTGTAATTCATTAAAAAAATATGTTAAGATCGAAAGATAGGTGACGGTCCACTTGATGGTAAGTGACTACCGTCGCAAGTGCTCTGTCGACCATCGAGAGTTGGCACGTGCAACACATTGACACATTGCGCTTGTGTAGTGTGAGTGTGTGAATAGACGCATGACAATAACGTCACACTGCAATTGTCATGAACACACTATCTATCTCTCTCCCGCGCGAACCCAGGTAAGAAGAGTGACAGAGACCACTGTTCTTTTGTAAGCTCTTGAGGTATGATAAATACAGGATGAACAATTGAACACAGTTAGTCATCGGTAAACCGACGACGCGAACTGACGATTCTGATTAGCACTCATTCTGATAATATGAACCAAATATCCACCAATAACGTAATACATAGTTTCATTTCATATACCTCTTGTATGTTTTCATTTTTATAGAGATTTCATATCTCCATCCAACATATTTCAGAAACATTGCGAATTTGGTACTCATCTACTTGACAAGGACTACAGTAATACCTATTCATTAAAACTTCAAAAAAATAAGAAAGTCTTACCATCTTCATCCGTAGACAGTACTGGCTCGTCTTCATCGGCCGATATATTGAGTTCACCGTTGCTATCTGTGAATTCAAATAAGTAAATTATATATTAATATTGATCATCTAAAATTAAGGAAACTAACTCTTGGCTAAGTGTAATAGCAATAACGATGTCGGGCGATACATTGCTTTTTCAACGCTGGCAAAGTCGCTGGCACCATCTAGTAGTGGGCTATAAAACAAAAATATAAAAGTCCAAGACACATACCATCGTTGTCACTTTGAAGATCATCATCATCGTCGTTACCGATTTCATCATCGCTGGTGTCACCCTTTTTGCTTCGCTTCTGTTGTTTATTTGTCGCAATTTCCGCTAAATAATCCAACTCTTCGTCGGATTCGTCTGAAAGTAAAAAAAAAAATAAAAAAAATATGCCATCATACTGAGCTTTCATATTATTTTTTTTTTGCTTTAAAAAGAATAACAATCAAAACAAGTGTATTTAAAAGAAAATTTATACCAAAGAAATAGTTGATTGTTGTAAGGAAATAATAGTGAAAAACATGCAAGAAAATCCATTTATTCCAATGAAATACACATTTTTTAATGTAACTAATTATAAAAGTGAATAAAACAATATGGCGATCGTCTTCTTCTAATCTTTTTAGTCACGCTCTATTACTTGTCAAGCAATTTCTATTATTGTCCTCTTGAACATTGCCCAAGTGCGAACAGAAAAGAATGGATTGGTGTATTCTTTTTTTTTTTTTTAAATGAAGCCATTTCCTACCAAATGGGAGTAAATAGTTATTTGTGTAACAAGGGGGACAAAGTAATATTTTGTTCCTCGAGAGCGGTTTTTTTCAGAGCGAATCGAAGGATTCTAGTAGAATCCTTCGCATCACTGAATTCAAATTATATCGCCTTAATATTTATTATTATTCAACGAGGACGAAGTCGCGTGCAACAGTCAGTATAATGTAAACCTATAGTAATCACCTTTAGCCGTAGTGCCGGTGATGCTGTCAAGGTATTTGTCAAAGTCGTCGCTTGTCACCGAGTCGTTGTCACTGTCATCTTCGTCTTCCGCCTGTTGGGTGGAGCGACGTTTCTGCAGGAAGCTGACAAACGAAACTATACTTTAGCGCGTTGTAAACACGGTTTACAATAGATTTGCTTCGCTTGTAAAGCGAAGCAACCATATATATTCGTAGCTGCCAAAGCTACGTATATTTCTCTTACCATACGTTTACATTCAGCCCCTGCCGCTGCCCCTCGTGCTGCCGGCAATAATTCCCTAAATACTGCTGCAGCTGGGTCGAGGGAAGTGTGTGTTTACATACTGCCCTACCATTCACTTCGTTTTCAACTTTCGGCAATGGCACACGTCCAAATAATCACAGCGTCCGCGCTGTGTGTGTCTTTTTGCGATACATAATGTATTTTATATTTTTATTACTTATATGATAATATTATTAAGAGAGAAAGAAGATGTGTATAATGAATAAACTCCAAAAACTACTGGACCGATTTTGAAAATTCTTTCACCTATAGAAAACTACATTATCAGCGAGTAACATCAGTTATATTTTAAAAAGTTACGTGGACAAAGTCGCGTGCAAAAACTAGTATATAATATTTTTTTAAATGTATTTTCATTGCTCCACTCGGACGGCATTAAAAAACCAAAAATACACGTCTTTCTCCTCCAGGCGCTAGGCGAGAAGTGAACGACGTAACAGAATGTAAACAGAGTAAACACGCACTGCCGCTCGCGCTGCCGGTCCTTTGACTTCCGCACAAAAAACCGCTCTCTTGGGGAGCGCCGGGCAGCGCGAGTGGCAGTGACAGTGGCATTAGAAGTATCGTGTTTACACACTCGTCCTGCCCATTACCATGCCCACTTCCTTGCTCACTTCGGCTGAATGTAAACGTGGCATTAGATTGGCTCCAACAAAACAATGTATGGGAAAAATCCAACGCATATGAACCACTTACTCATATAAGAATTTCTCATCGACAGGTATTTTTTTCACGTCCTCGTTCAAATACGATTCCGATGTAACTGGTAGACCCTTGACACCTGTAAATTTAGAAACAAAATTATTTATTAAGATACACTATATAAACAGACGGTAAAAGATGGCTTCAGGAGCCTAAAAATATAAGAATATATTGTATAGTTCAAGTGTTGCAAGCTATGTCTTACATAAATATAACATTAAAAAATACAATTTATATTTAACTAGCTTAATCTAGTTGCACGCTTCGCTGTGGCTCAGTCTTCTTATATAAACTGGGCTGCCACAACAACGGCTAACTTCCACTTTAAATGTGACATCGGTTCTCGTTGGCGAGTTAATTCTCCACGCTTTCGCTAGATGGCGCCGTGAAAAGTTTTTTTTTCTTCTTGCGATCTAGATATGATCAATTCTTGAAGCGAATTGCATATTGTGTAAAAATTTCAAGTCAATTCGTCGGCTAGTTTTCGAGTTTTTGTGTAATACATAAATAAACAATATCGTATATAGATTATATTGGAAGAATAAGTGTTTGCCCTTTTTTTTAGATCTATACTATTTTTATTATTTATTAAAATCTACAACAACTTATGTATTACCATATTGAGCAAATAAATTTTATAATTTTGAAGCACGCTTGTATATAATCGTAAGAAATTAGTATAACACTTGCCTTTAGCCGAATAATTCTTCCTAATGGCAAACTTGGGATGAGAGCCCTTCACTTTTTTCACGTCCCCATCTTGATTTTCGACGCGTTTCTTAGGATTCTTGAACACAAATCTATCCAAAAATCTTATTCCAGCGAAATCTTTGAGGGGATCGCCACTGTATTGAATCAATTGATCTGCAATAAGAAATTGGTTTGTTACTATTGATCTACAATTGATTTGCAACAAGAAATATATTCGTGCGACCACAGAAAATGCTTAAAACAACCGTATGTATTAAAAAGTGGTCCAAGAACAAGAGTACATTAAAATGGCGCTAGTAGTAGATGGAAGATGTGCTACGCTAGCGCCATTCTGGTCACTTTCAGAACCATTGTGGTCACAGCGTGTTGGACTATCGTACGATCATTTGCATCGCGCGACGATAACTCATCGTTTGGTCGTACGATCGCCGCCAATGGGGTTAAAAACTGAAAGCTAATCGTAGGTGGCGCCACTGTTGAGTGATCCTAATCGCCGCCATATTGCGTTTTTGGTTCCCTGTATTTACTAGCGAATTTGCCTTTATTTCTACAAAAATGTATTCGACATGGAGTGTTAGCCAGTTAAAAGAACAGTTACGGAAAAGAAAAGCATCTTCTTCTGGAAAAAAAGCTGCTTTAATAGAATCCATATATATGTTCAAAGTTTACTTGAGTAAATTTTGATTCAGCAGAGGCACTAGGCTGGTCATTCCCTAGCAATTCAATTTGTGGGTGGATATCTACTTCCATTTGTACTGGCAGTTGTTCATCTCTGAATAGAGGTTCACACTTAATGTCCTTTTGAATTCCGCTAGGACCAGGCAACTGATCATTGGCCGTTTCAAAATATATTTTCTTCCTACTTCTTTGTAGCAGCCTTTCTGACCGTTGTTGTGCCAATGGGTTTGTTGTTTTTACTAAAGTAAATGAAAATATGGATGGCACTGCGTTTTTTTTTAATACTTTGCGTATATTTTCGTCACCTAAAATACAAACAAAATAGGAAAATATTACTTTGTGACAGAGACAAACATCCATTTATTGGACAGAGGTACAAATAGGTTGCAAAATGCTGTGTGATAAAATCTAAATAGCAACGGCAGTCTCACCAGTATAGGAATTCCTCATATGGTAATTTATCCATTGTTTTCTTCTTTTGATATCTTTAGGGAATATATGGATTCCCGTCTTTTTGCAATCCACAGCTGAACATAACGTCATGTTAATTAAATAAATTCAGTTCTTTTTGTTTGTTTACAAAATTACTATGGAAATTGACAGCTATCTGTGAGATTTAAGGAACACCCAACAGTGCTGCCATCTGAAGTGAGCAAGAGGCAGTTTTTTACCCCATTAGGACAGCGTGTTGGACTACCGTACGATCATTTGCATCGCGCGACGAAAACTCATCGTTTGGTCGTACGATCGCCGCCAATTAGGACAGCGCCTATATCCAGCAGTAACAGCGTTATGAAGGTGTAAGTATAAAAAAAAAGTGAACGTCGCCACCGGTTGAGGTGACGATGATGACGATAGTAAGTCTCAAACTTACCGTTGATAATTTTCTCAGCAAACAGTTTGACCGTTGGATGATAGTGTTTGGAGAGAGGCAGTAGCTCTGTGTACGCAGAACAATGCGCACCGGCAAATGAAGGATTGCGAGCGAATGGATTGTACTCGGATATTATCTGAAAAAATATAAACAGAAAATATTATAATAACTAGCTGGTGCCCACGACTACGTCCGCGTTGAAATATTAAAAAAAAGGTGTGTGTGTGTGTGTGTGTGTCAGCTCTGACGTACGACTGGAGTTTACTCCTTACGAACGTTCATAAAATACATAACAAAAATTTTAAAAACATTTATCATTACGAATTAATATCAGCGCCATCTCTGTTCGAATTATGATACATGATTAACGGTGCGATCTTTTTTCGGAAGGATGTATTATTACGTAACACATTATAGTTTTAGAGATATTGTATAGATCGCCATCTACACAATAAAATTAAAACTAACGCGTAACGCAAAACGTGTGACAATTTTGGTTTTACTCCCATAACCCGGGCTTATATATAAAATCCATTCTTGAGGAGTTAAAATGTGAAAGTAACTCTGTCTGTCTGTTACCCTTTCACGCCTTAACTACTCAACCGATCATCGTGAAATTTTGCATACACAGGGATACAGAAAAGGATCTCCCAATTCATAGTTTATTGGCTTGTGCTTGTCTTAATAAAATAAAACAAATTACCTTGTCCATGTTTATGGTTTTCTTCAATTGTATCTTTGTTTCCACTTCTTTACTCTTTAAGACTTCTTCATTGGCCTCCTTGATATCTTCAGTATTCTCCGATTTGACTTTGGCGTGAAACCAGCCCGCCGCTGTGCTATTTCTCTTGCGTTTCTTAGGCTTGACATTGCCTTTATCATCAATTTTGAGGTCTACGTACGATTCTTCCTCGTCATCATCTGAATTGATTTTATTTATTTAAATAAACAAACAAATTTTCAAGTAAAGCTTTTTAGCCGGAGAAATTTACCGACATATTTATTTATCAAATAGGTTCTTCTTCTTCTTCTTCTTTTAATGTCTTGGCTCCATCAGATTTTCTCCGATGATTTTGCCAGTGTCATTAGTAAAAATAGCAATTTGTAAGTCTTTTTTAAATAAAAAAGACTAAATTGAAATTAAAATCAAAAATAGCAGATCCCGAGACTAGTCAGTCAAGTCAAGTCAAGTCTAATTTTTCTAGAGATTTCCAAAACAGGTCCGTCAAGTCCAAAGCAGTCAGGTCAAGTCCATCAAATAGGTTTCTCAAAGAAACTATTATGATACGCCATTATAAATTTAAATTTACCAGGTGTTAGCGTCTGCTATTTATGTATGTCGACTGAAGTTGATTGAAAAGTGCTATATGACGTTTCAAAACGTGTTCATTCGTTCAGATTCATTCGGTGGTATTTATGATATTATGAGTCAGTTGAACGAACGCATTCGCGAAGAGAGGTCTTCGTCGTATGTCAACACGTCTTAATAGTTGGAATTGTAGTTCTGATATATTGGTCGGACGATAAAAGTATTTGGACTAAATATAAAGTGGTTTAATTAATATGCCCAAAGTAAAGTCTGCTAACGCAGGGTTTCGGAAGAAAAGCCAAGATGATGACATAGTACGGTCCACCCACAAGGTGGACAGACGACCTGATGACGGCCAAGGGTGCCTCTTATCAGGTCGTCTCCTAACAGGTTCACATCCAGGCTTCTTCCGACAGATCCTATTGGAAAATTATGAGGAACCCCTATGACCAGCGGTGGCTGAGATAATGAAAGAAAGAAAAATGTTCATTTGGTACAATTAATTTGTATTTGGTATAAATAAAAAACTTTACCAAAATGGTCTCCGCTCGGCATGTAGTTTTGATGACAGTAGTCATGTAGTCTTATATGTATATAAATTTATTATTTATCATTATTATATATTATCATCATTAATTTAATTAATGATGAGATGTCTTTTTTGAGAATAAAAAAACTTACCAATCAACAAATCCTTCTTGTCACCGCGCAGCAGATCCATTTTCTTCACCTCTGCATTAACATCTTTCTCGACATCTTCCTCTTGCGAGCTGTTATCCTCTTCACAAACTGTGCTCTGTGTATTGTCAATATCTGTGGTCTTTTCGTGTGTCTCTGGTGCCTCTTTCTGTTCTGTTTCATCTTTAATTTCCTGGAAATTGTTGTCATTACTGTATCATATGAATATCGACGCCTTAGCTTCTCGATGTCTCTCAAAACCTTTTGAATTAGTGCTACAAACAAAGTGTCTTTTGAATTCATCATCAGCCTGTATCTCTCCACTGCTTTAGGCCTCTCACACAGAACCGAACTTGTGGAAGTTAGTGAAATCCCTTCATTAACTAGGAAATACTAGGAAATGAGCTGATGATGTTCAAACGCCTGAGAAGATCTTCATCTATACCAGAGGTTCCCAGAATTTTTTTTCTCATAGACCACTTTAAAAATTTAGCTGGTTCCGGTGGAGCCTCTGCAGCTACATTTCTACCATATTCACAAAACTCGACAAAAAATGTGAAGATTAGATCTAACTATGGAAATTCGCGTTGCAGCTTCCACCTGGACCACTTTGGGAACCAACGATCTATACTAATATTATATAAAGACAGAAGATTTGTATTTTTGTATGTTTGTAAAGAATAAACTCAAAAACTACTGGGCCGATTTTAAAAATTCTTCCACCTGTAGACAGCTGTATTATCAGCGAGTAACGTTGGCTATATTTTATGAATTTACGCGGACCAAGTCGCGTGCAACAGCTAGTGAACCTTAGCTTAGAACCATCTCGATGTCATCAGCTTTCAAACAAAAAAAAAACGGATCAAAATCGGTCCCACTGCTTGGGAGCTACGATTCCACACACAGATGCACCCATACACAGACACACACGTCAAACTTATAACACCCCGTTTTTGCGTCGATTAACAATTTCCACCAACACGCGACTCGTTCAAAGACTTACTTGTTTGAGTTCCCGCTGAGTCCAGACCAAATTGATTGCCTCTTTTTTATCGCCATCCTTCAAAACTTGAGAAATCAGGAGTAATATGCCGCAGGCTTGTGCCGGAGACATATAGAGGCTCAGTTGCAACAGTCTCTTGATGAAGGAGGACACTCTATTGGCGTCCTTGTCTTGCTTCAGCGACTTGTATATGAGAGAGAAGAGGAGGGCAGAGTGGGTGGTGTTGAAAATTTCCGCATTAGTCAGTTTTCGATACAGCGCCGAGTAAAATCTGTAATATTTTGCACAAACCCTCGTAAAAGTGTCTTGTCTTGAGGTTAGAATATTCGAAATCAACTTATTCTTGATTCAAAGGTGAACAATTAAAATAATATTCTTGATTTGACCAGAAAAACATATATGTATATGTATTTTAGTTTTGACAACTTGAGTGACGTCTTCGTGCTTTATAGAGTCGATTTCTTATAACAATCGACTTAATCGATTTAATACGTTTAATTTAATAAACACCTAGAATAACTAATATTATAAATATGTGAAAGTAACTCTGTCTGTCTGTTACCTTTTCACGCCTTAACTACTCAATCGATCATCATGAAATTTTGCATACACTTGCTCAGGGATACAGGAAAGGACATAGAGTACTTTTCATCCAGAAAAAAGGACCGTTCCCGAGGGATTATCTAAAATAAAATAAAAAACTAACGCCTGGCCAAAGTGTTATAGCAACAGGGAGGTCATTTTTTTTAAACGCGGACGAAGTCACGGACACCAGCTAGTTACATGTAAATTAAACATAAAAGCTAAGCTGAACTAAGTTAGCTAGCTTCAGCCTAAAGCGGATCGTCCACCGTCAATTAAACCAACTGGAATCTAAGCTCAGTGAACTAAACTAAGTTAACTAGCAAATATGTTGTCCGTCCATCGAAAAATAAGAGTACAAACATGTTCAAACAAACAACACTAGCGACAGGCGCCAGAGGGGTGAGATAAGGAGGGTGAGAGGCGCACAACTAAGTTAGTTCGAATTACTTGGGCTATTTTACGTAGCTCGGCTGGCATAGTTTGCGGTGGACGCACATGTATGAAAAACTGGATCAACTGTGCGAGCTATAAGCTAAACTAACATAGTTCAGTTGGCCGATGGACGATCGGCTTAAGTGTTACCTGTCGGAAGTGTGTTTGGACGCCGCACTGACATGGTAGAGCAAGGCGAGCGCGTGTATGGCGACATTGAGCTTCGCCAGATGAACTAAACGATGAATGGCGTCGATGTGCGCAGGAGTTTCCGACAAGCGCTCCTTATTGGCGAACGGGTATGCGCGCTTCACGCCAGTCAGTATCGCAGACATTAGGCGCGAATCGATTTCGCCCTGATCAATAAACAAGGTTTGGTTGTAATTTGCACAAAAAAAAAATGCATGCCTGCGAAGCCGGGGGAGTTCTTGTGACGAAAAAAAAAAAATAGTGTGCGTGTGTCGGCTCCGACGCACGAGTGAAGTTTACTCCTTACGAACGATTATAAAATACTAGATTAGTAAATGAGGGTAAATGAATGCATTTTTGTTAGCTTTATTAGTTTGTTAATTTTCTCAACTCATAAATAAATATCAATTGATATAAATATATGTATTATATTATATTAAAATATGTATTGAAGCATATTGTAGCCTGTAACGTGTGACATGTGACATTTGATTTTACTCCCATAAATTTCCATACCCCTGCCTTATAATTATATGAAAATCGATTCTTAAGGAGTAAACTCCAATATCTTGGTTTCCATTTTCCCTTTTCCTGGCTTGACAAGGAATATTTTCTGGTGGTGTTACGAGCCATCAGAAGAACTACTAATCCACATCTTCCCCAACGACAGCATTCTACACAACTCAACTCTCTGTTAATTTACAAAGCCTGTGCCTGTAGCTTCTCAAGTATTGTACTACAACTATGGATTTTGCACGCCATACGAAACAGTAGGAACTTTATGGAACATTTAAAAGTGACATATGCGTAGAGTATCAACTGTCATCTGTCATTTAAAACCAACCAAACATATGTAACTTAAAGAAAATGTGACTTTACGTCAACACAATTGAGTTTAAAATGAATATAGTAGAAGTTGGTCGTTACTACCTTTTACCATTGACTCCGCCATGATTCCCCGTTTTAGGCGTACTTTTTATGTGCCGCTTTGGAATTTTTGACGCAAATTCCATACTTGTAGTACTTCGATGATTGTAGAGTAAAAATGAATACTTATATCCAAATTAGTAGAAAATTTTATGCAGAGGAAAAACTTGAAAAAAGGTACCAATTTTCAAAACTACACGAATTATTTCCCCTTATTGCATATATATGGGCACATTCGGCTTAATTTGACTGTACTACTCCTTTTTTGAAGTCATTCGAAAATAAAACACACACAGACACATACACACATGCAAACTCACACACTTATAACATGCAAATAATATAAATGTAAACCTTCTTTATAGAAGCTTTGAAGAAAGAGAAATATATCCTGATGAGGTCTTCGGCTATGTTCGAATCGTCTTTGCCCAAATAGAACTGATTCAGAAAACATACACCATAATACTGTGCTCGTGGTGATATGTTTGACCTGAAAAAAAAAATTACACATAAATATCATCAATGTACAGTCGGGGTGAGAAAAGGCTCGTCACCTTTAAAGTCGACATTTGCTTGCACCAGTGCAATTACCAGTCATGCCAAAATTTCATTTCAAACGTCTATCAGTTGTCTGCTTTTTGATTTAGTTTCAAAAGGTACGATTTTATTAAAGGAATAAATTTGAAAAATGACGAAGATTTTCGTACCCCGACTTTACTACTTTAGTAATGTAACAATATTATTTTCATCGAAGTAAAATTTACAATTGTACATGTACAGGAATATATCCTGTAAAAAGCAACCGAAATAATCTTCTTCTATACATATTATGAAATAGTTAGTGTCTGTCTGTCTTCTGGCCGTTTCATCTAAACAACCTATTTAATTTTTTAACTTGCCGTTGCACGCGACTTCGCCTGCGTAACTTTACAAAATATAGGCTACATTTTGTATAATAGAATAGAAGTTACAATAGAAGTCTTTGTTTAAAATTAGGAAAATGTTCAACTTCTTTAAGTAATTAAATCATTAACTTCAATCAATCCTATACTAATAATTTTATAAATCAATTTTCATTACCTGAACAGCATTTTCTCAATGTCAGCCAACACAACAGACTTCATGTTCGGATGATTGTACAACAGTTGACACAAATGGTATATGACTTTGGAGGCGACGGCCTGAGTGGGATCTCCCAATTTGTTTATTATATTTGACAGTAACATCTGTAACAAAAAAGAAAAAAAAAATTACCTAATTATAGAAATCTTGTATGAAATGTACAGTTCGTGTTGAGGAACGAAACGATAGCGCGACATCTATCGTCGAAACAATAAACTATGCGAAAATAGATTTATTTTATTTTATGAAAAGTGTAGTTCATGTTGAAGAACGAAACGATAGCGCGACATCTATTGTCGAAACAATAAACTATGCGAAAATAGATTTATTTTATTTTATGAAAAGTGTAGTTCATGTTGAGGAACGAAACGAAAGAGTGACATCTGTGGTCGAAAAAAAATAAGCTATTCGAAAATAGAAATCTTTTATGGATAGTTCACGTTGAGGAACGAAACGATAGCGCTTTATAAACTGTTTTGTACCTTTTCTCTTTCCGGATGATGCATCAGCAGATATGACATGGCGCTGACAGCTTTCTCTTTGTTCGCGTCCACTGAATCGTGGGCAAATTTGTTCAGGGCATCCACATATGCTGCAATTAAGATTTTTTTTTAATAAATATAAAACTGTCTTGGAAGCTATAAATATAAATATACTAGCTGTTGCACGCGACTTCGCCCGCGTAACTTTATAAAATATAGCCTATGTTACTCGCTGATAATGTGGCTTTCTGTGGGTGAAAGAATTTTTGAAATCGGTCCACTAGTTTTTAAGTTTATTCATTACAAACATACAAATCTTCTCTCTCTATTAGTATAGATAGTTGCAAACAGCAAGAGATCTCACTGAGTGGAAAGCTTTGGAAGAGGCCTATGTCGCAAGACAAGTTGGAGTTGTTGGTGATGAATAATAGTTATATTATGCTTTTTTTTCTTGTTAACTAACTTCAGCAATAAAGGCTATGTTTATATTATTTTATTATAGATAGTTGCACGAAGGGTTCCGATCGCATGATTTTTCCACAGCAAATCAGCACATGTGCTCTTCTGTCTCGTTGCGTGCGTAAGGGGCACCAGAGCCTACACCCTTATAGTCACATTATCTTATTAACTTTACCTAACATTTGGCAGTGCATATTAAGGTCGTCGTCAGACCGGCTGACGGTCCACTTGATGGCAGGTGGCTGCAAGTGGATTAAGGATAAAGGATTTTAAAGGGATAGGGATAAGCACATATGCTGTTATTTCATGGTTGTCTTCTGTAAGGTAGTGGTTACTGCCACCAAACGGACTGGTTTTATTAGCTGACTGTAGCCACACATATTGTACTCACTTCCATACAACTCCTTCAACTGATCCTCGTAATACCACAACTTGAGTATGTTCCTTCGCATCTGTTTGTTACCCGATGTCATTTCGTCTATGTTCGCTAGAGAGTGCTGCTCAAACGTCCTCAACTTAACATTGGGAATAAGCAGCTCTGCTACTAATAGTTCCGATAGAGCATCTGACAAAAGAAACAAGGTTTAATGAATTATTATAACAACCATTGCAATGTCAGAAATCATTTATGGCTGAAAACAAGAGGGTATTCATAATGGCTTGAACCTTAACGCTAAGAAAATATCTCTCACCTATAATAACTATGCCATCCTTCTTTTTTGCTGGTTTAACACTGTTGATCAAGTTCCTCAATGCAGTCATATTGTGTATAGGGTTGTCCTGAAAATATATAACTAATGTAGTTACCATCACCTAATAAAAACACAAGCAATGCCATAGATGCTACAAGTATGCTGCCAACCAAAGAAAAATTAAGGATAAGGCATCCCTTACCCACTCACCGAAACACAACACCACACATACAGTTATTTTACTGTGGTCTTTTATAAGGGGGTGGTTACTACCACTACTTGCTGCAGGTCACAATGCTGCGTTTGCGAGTTTGAGTTATCCATTACAAACCAACACAAAAAATTCCTCTTTATAATATTAGTGCACAAGTTTTATCTACGCATAAGGTCAGAACCTTACAGTTAAGGTCAGAAAAGACCGATCTCTTCTATTGAATTATTGAATACATTACCTGTATTAATATAGTAGCAGCGGCAACTCTATCACCGATACCACCCTTGTTAAGCAAAGTGCGTGCCCACTGATGATCGGAAGAGCCATTTCTGTTTGATTCTATAAGAAATTGATAGTAGTTTTAAGGTTATATTTTGTAAAAATATTTACTTTATAAATATTATTAATTTTGACATTTACTTGTCTCATATGCTAATGTATCGCCGTGCAAGGCACTGCTGGCTTCTTTCCGGAGTTCCTCGATCTTTTCACGACTTAATTCATTTGTTGAGGACGTTTCTGTTGGAAGCTGAAAATTGTCATAGTTAAAGTCGATACCTGTTACAGTCTATTTAAATTTTATTAATGAAAATGTGTCAGCGTAATCAATAAACCTACTCGGGTAAACCATTTCTCCTTCTCTTCATACTCCAATGTTTCAGCAAAGTGTTTAGCGATACCTTGACCTTTCTTTTCGTCAGCATTTTTATCGATTTTACCATAATTTGTATAAGCTTCATCCACTAAAATATTTTCTTCAAATCTTTTATGCTTCATTTTAAATAAATGTTTAACAATTTTACGAAACACCTAGTTATTTTTTTTAATTAAATTAAAAATGTTTAAAAACAGAAACATGCACGTGTTATTACAATTATTGTATACCAAATTCCAATTCTTTAGTTGACACTTGACACATTTTGAGACATTTTGAGAGCTATTTTTTGACAACTATCAACTATCATACGAAAGAAATGTATAATGACAATGACAGCGTTACAGACCAATATGATTCATGGATCTTCAGGATAATTTTAAGTCATGTGTCATGTAAATAAGTTTTAACATATGCTGTAATTGTGTGTGCCTCAATATGGCCTCAATGCTTTAAAATAACGTTTAAAATGGTAGTGGGCGATCAACGCAGCTCGCGGAACCGAAAATCATTCGGTCGCCTGCATATTGTAAGAATATCGAAGGCATATCGCAAGCTCTTCAACCTGCGAGAAAGAAACTTCGTTAAAATAAAATAAAATGTAAGACAAATAATCCGGAAATAGTATGTAAATCATTAGTACGAGACAGTATATTATATTCTGTGGTTGACATAAGACCATCCTATGGTCTGTGTCTGGTCTGTGACTCAAGTCAAGCAAGCAAGTTGTCAAGTAAGACCACAGATTATAAAGTAATATGTCTAAAGACAGATAAGACAGCAAGCGGCTATCCTGTAGTCGTAAGAGTTTAGTATTCAAGACAATTGACCACCAGATGGCACTGTGTTCGCACTAGTGATGTTCGTTTATAAAATATCGATACTAGTGTTGTACATTCTATCCATAGTCTACACGCATACATTCTATAGATAAATTATTAGACTATCGATAATATAAGGTTAATTATATTATTCATAAAATAAAAAAAGCGTAAGTATTTCAATTTTTCTTTATTTTTTTATTTTTATAATATTTTTCTTGTGCCAACTTTTGAATTGCTGACATCTGCTGTTTTTTAATTTTATTTTCGGTTGCACCGGACAAAATATTATTTATCGTTTTGCACCAATTAAAAATTTGCACTTTACATGTAATTTTTATAAAATTGTCAACAATTAATGCGTTGTGATTAGAACACCCCAACCAATTTAGGCTGTTTCGCTGCTGGAAAATATTTTTGATGTTTTTTATAATATTTTTTTTGTAACAATATTTTTCTAAATAATTATTTGTTAAATTTACCAGCTGCGAAAACGCCACAATAAAACGTGTGTTGGGGTACATCAGATTTTTGTTTTTCAAGCTTTCCCACTCCCTGTATGTGATAAGTTCATGAACTCCTAGAATATCTGTACTAAGTATTGTTTTTTTACAATCTTTGCATTTTATTAATTTTAACAAGCACCTGGTCACATAACCGGCTGTAAAAGCCCTTGCATTCATTCGAATTTTTTCTCTCAGCACCTTGGAAAGCCTGCTCGTTTTATTCAATTTGTCTATTTCAGAATCTTTGTCGTGATCTAAATATTCTAAATTGTGATCATGCTGATCATCATCAGATGGGACTGTTGTTGGAGCAATTAAATTCTTTAGTTCCAAAATAGTTTCCCCAATGTCTTCCTCACAGTTTGCGTACTTTGAGTGAAGGCTTATCATATTTGTCACTAAAATAGATTTAAAACTATTTTCAAATGTAAATGCATCTGGATTAGTGAACCGGTAATTATAAGCCCGAATTTTCCCAAAGAAATTTTCCAAGGGGTCCTGGTTTAAGTTTCTGGTGTAGAAAAATTTTATACCTTCCTTTGATAAAATCAGGCGGGTTAACCTTATTAGGCTTTGCAAGGTTGTAACCCAATTCTTTAAAGTGGGCACACTTTTTATGGTGTTTTCGTCGGTTTTGGAGGCAAACTTTGCATGTTTTAACACCTGTATGCTATCATACCAAAATTGTATATGTTCTGACGATTCTTTCACAGGTCCTCTTAGTTTTCCATTGCACCTGCCACTTCTTGACCCATTGCAAGAATCAAATAATTTGTCAAAAAACTGCACAGCAGCAGCAGTGTTCTTGACAGTGGGACTGACAGCAGTGCCATCTTCTCGTACAGCTGGAAAAAGATATTGTATTTTGAAACATTATCATGACTATGACTAAAGTAGGTATCATGCAGAGCAGGGTTGCTCAAACTTGAAGGAAATGCTGGTGATCACCAGCATTTCCTTCAAGTTTGAGCAACTCAATTCAATATTGAGGTCTACCTCAATATTGTTAGACTACAATCGATAAGAGGCTGGAAGTATGTGTGATGCAAGATTGTCGTCTAGGTAGGGTGTATTATGACATAAAGAGATATTAGTCAACATTATTTGCAACTGTCAAACATTATTTTTAATTATGAATGAAACAGGAGATAAAACTCCTGCCAGAACGGTGGTATCCTAGCATTTAGACCTTGTTAGAGATCGAGAGGCTGTGGGTTCATATTACGTCATGTATATAACTTGAATTTTATAAGCTACTTATACATTTGTTAATTTGTAGTACCTAACATTAGCATATGCTAACCGTGAAGGAAAGCATCAAGATGAAACCTGTGTTTAAGGTGGGCACACATAATCTGGTGCTCTACAAAAATAGGTACCTTTGGGAATCATATCTATATAATGTAAGACAATAATAATTACTGTGGCAGGTACTTACAGAATGACGATGTGAATCTTAGAATAGATGCTACACGTGCGCTCAATACTTGAGCACAATTTTTGACTTTCATTTTTCTGATCTTCTCAGGGACAACATGTTCATCAGTCAATTTTGGTAGCATTCTTATATCACCTACCCCACAATCGTAATAATAGAGATCTAGGATATCATCCCATCTCGTTACATTTCCTTTAAATAACAAGTTTTTCGATAGCATGTTGTTTCTGATTCCTTTCAGGAGATGTGGGGGATCATAAATGACGCTTATGTTGTAGCCCTCTATGAGAATGGTATCGTCTGAAAAAAAAATCAAGATTATTACAATATTCTTTTCAACCGACGAAAACGAAAAAAACAAAAACAGAGGAGGTTCTCAATTCGACGCGTATTTATTTATTTTGAGTCGTCGCCAAACAAGCAAAAATTAAAGAGTGATGCGCAGCGGCGACTCAAAATTACTTAGGTAATTAGTTTAAGAACTTTAGTTATTAAGGTTAAATAAAATTATTTTTTGCTTTTCAGTTTTTTCGGCAGTTTAATTTTTTGTTAAAAAGTTTTATCATAGCTATACTAGGTTTTTCCTTAATAACTACAGCTTACTACATACCACATTCAACATTGTTTCTCAGCTGAAGCGCTTTAGTGTCATCTTGTAACTTTTTCAGTGCACTTTGGTTTGTGACACCCTGGTCACAAATATAAGCCAGAGGGTAAAGTCCTGCAGCAATCACCTCTTTAGTCAAATTTTGAAGCAGTTTTTTCAAGGTGACTGCCTCAATTGTACTCTCGCAGAAATAATACGCAACCGGCTGTCTCCATGATCCACATACTCCCCTTAGCATAAAAACTAATGCATGATCTGCAAAACGTGGCTTTTTATTTTTTTCTACAAATCCATGAATAACATCTGCTGATGGAATAAATTTCACATGGGGAGAGAGCTGTACTTCATCAAAAACAATGCTGCACATTTTCCTTGCCTCACTCCAATTTTGAACTTTAGCTTTCAACATGCTAAACAGCTGTTTATTTATTCCAGTTGTTATAGGTATTTGCTTTAAAATTCGCTGCAAAGTCCTTTTTGTAGGCAATACAAATATTTTTTGTAGTAAGGAATATCCTTTAGGACTCTGCTTGAGCAACGCAAGGCTTAATAATTTCTCTTCAAATGTATACCTCCTTGCCATCTTCTTTTTCTGTCCAGTTATTAATTGCATTTCAATGAATTTTCTTTGAACAAAATCCATTTTGTCTAAAAGCATTTGGAAGGAAGTTGTTTCATTCAGCTCTGCAGCATCTTTTATTCGCTTTGTGGTGTTTCCTCCAAACAGTTTCCTTGCTCTAATAATTTTTTTGCATTTGTTATAAAGTTGCCTGCATTTTGGTGTTAGAACTTTTGTACTAGTTATAAGCCGTGCTCTTCTAACTTTCCCGTACATAGGATGTACATCTGAAAAACGAAAAACTATTAGTTTCCTTGAATACAATGAATATTATTCAACAGTCATTATAATTTTATAGATAGATATAGATTGTCAATTAAAAAACTGTGACCGGAGAGATATCTTGGAGGAAGATGATGATCAATGTGATGGTTTCAGTATTTTATAATGTTCTTAGGGATACTAATAATAATAATAATAATAATATTATTATTATGTTGTAGCAATCGACAAAAACTTCACGCCACTATCTCTGGCAAACGAGAACTGGCATAGGCTAGTTGTTCTGAGCACTGAAGATCGTAAGGGTATATGGAAGAGAAAGGAGCTACATGGGCGATTCTACAAGGCCCTGACGGGACCTGATGTAGACTCGCTCGTGTCGGTGAACTGGCTACGTTTCGGTGACCTGTTTGGGGAAACTGAAGGTTTTGTCTGTGCAATTGCGGACGAAGTTATCAAGACGAACAACTACCGGAAATTCAGAAGGCGGTACTCCTTGACACGGCGCGTATTGTCAGGAGGTTCCTCAGTCTGCAGCCCTAACCACCGGTAGCTTGGGCCTTGCCCCGCTACCAGCGGCTACCTAGTTTTAAGTTTTTTATAATATTTATTGTTTTTATATATATATTGTAAAAAACCTAGAATTAAGAAGAATAAATGAATAAATGTGTATAATAATAATAATGCATTTATTAGCTCCACACAATCACAAAAAAATACAGACAATGTTAGTCTAATTGTAACATACAGAATGCAATCTTTATATGGTAAACATCCTTCCAATGGGTGTTCAAAACTAACAAGCCAAATAATCTGTCAAAGCAAAAATGCTTATGGTCAAAAGACCAATCGTATGTGAGAAGATATGTAATAAAAAATATATTTAAAAAAATTTCATACCATTTGAGCTGCTTGAAGAAGGTCGGCTTAGGTCAGATTCATTGTTTTTCCTTTTTTTAGGAGTAACAGATGTTGGGCATTCCACAAGTTGTCTCTTACAATAGTTATGGTCTATCAGTATTTCAAGTGTTGGATCTGAAAATAAATAATTTGTTTAAGTACTTCATTGCAGAACTGGTTGATAATTTTGGACCAAGACTGTATCTTTGCCACAGTATAATAATACTGTTGCGGGAAACTTGATAAGTTGCATGCTAACTCACTATGAATAATGGCTAGTTTGTATTCACCAATCTTTTGATAAGAAACTAATGCCTGGTTTCTCAGATATTTAACAATAGATTAACAGCTGATACATGACATAACTCTGTACAAAAAAACAAGTGACAGCTTTAAATCTAGTTAATCTAGGCTCCTAAAGAGATGGGATGTACTTGTTAAAATGTGTACTTAGTATAACAAGTACGAGTACAGCAATGTACTAAGTATAAATACCAGGTATTTAAAAGTAAAAATACTATGCAAGTATTAATACTTGCATAGTATTTTTATTTTTCTTAGGTTAGAATTATTTTTACTTTTCTTCTCGAATACTCGAAGAAGTTTGTGCTATATAGGGTATAATAATTAATACTGACCTTTAATTTCAACATCGGAAGCTGGTATTCCAGAGATAATTTCTTCGGTGCTGAACAACGTAGGAAAAGCGTTATAACATCGGTTTCTGTTCACCAAGAACTTTGCTTGGAAATGTTTTATACAAATTTTCCTTTGTATTAGTTGTTGTGGTGACAACTGTCGAAGTTCTGCACAATGTGGAGCGGTTTGCTCAATCCAAAGATCTCGTAGCGTATCATTTCGAGGAAATTGAAATAATTTTGTATCCTTTTTCGTCGAGTGGCAAGAAGAAACACAGCATACGGTGAAAACCATTGTGTATGTAATATAATATCCAAATCACAGCAGCAAAATCGAAATCCACATTTGAAGAGCCAGGTCACATAAAAGAATCCACGTCAAGTCCAATAAAAAAATCCAAATTCGCAATAAAATCACAAGTCAAAACCGAAAACGCACGCACACCAAAAATTAACCAATTTGAATGTGATTCGAATATGGCATGCCATGTCAATAAAATAAAAATGGCTGCTAATCACCCACGTGACCTACCTCTGAAGCGCCCTCTGGTGGCATTAGTTGTTGAATACCAAACTCTTAAGTATTACCCGCTTTGTTTGAGCTGTCAATGCCGTGAGTAAGACTGGGTCAAGACTGGGTGGTGGTTTACTTTTGCTTATATTTTATTATATTAAAAATTATATGCTTATATTAAAAATTTAAAACAGTTACATTAGTTTAATAATACATCAGATAATTAATTAATCTCCTCACAATGGATGATCAAGGAAGAAAAGTTATTGTTTGCGACAACGGAACAGGCGTATGTATCAACATATTACTTATTCAGACCGATGTGAGATAAGCGGTTGATTCATCATTCTTCCTAGCAGAATGTATAATGTTTTCTTCGCTTGCAGTTTGTAAAATGCGGATACGCAGGCAGCAATTTCCCGGCATTTATTTTCCCTTCAATGGTAGGGAGGCCTATTATCAGAGCGGAAAATAAAATCGGCGATATTGATGTCAAGGTACGTCTATGATTTCTTCTACTTACTTAAACATCTAGCAAAAATAATTTACATCATTGCAGTGTGAAAGAAAATCTACTGGAGTCCATTTTTAATTTTTCCATGTACATTTGAATTTTATAATGTTCCTTAAACAGATTTGATTTTAGTAGTGGCAGGGCACACTGCATTTGCAATCATTTGGGCAGCCCGTCTGGCGACATGTTATGTATGTAACAGTATAGCTAGTCCACCTGTCCACCTAAAACAGTAGATCTCTTATTCAACCATCATCAGACAAGTGGCCAGGAAACCTTTACCTCCTAAGTAAAGATGTAGATTCCCTAAGTAAAGGCTTAGATGTAAGTTCAAAGAAAATCTTTTAAAAAAAATTTCAAAACCCCAAATTTTTCAAAGATTGAGTGAATAGGCATCTTCTGGGTGAGCTCCCTCCATCATAGGCCTCATCTTCACTACACAGCTGGATGCTTGCCAGGAGTACTCTAATAAAAAAAAATATATATATATATTTCTTCCTAAATCAATTATCCTTTTTGAAATCATATTAATGTTCTCTTGATTACCCTTGAATTTAGCAATAAGAAAGTCGCAATAAAGTAGCTTGTAATAATAAGATAATAAATTATTACATTCGTTTATAGCTACTGTAAGTTGGCAATGTTAGCGGAAAAAAAACTAATATTTATTTATTGCAATTTAATATTTTTCAGGACATTGTTATTAGTGTAAGTTAAAATTGCAATTAAATATTAAGCATGGTTTAAGAATGTCTTAACAGTTTACTGATTTTACTAAAAGCATGGATACTTAACAATAAAACTTGTTTTTTGAGTGATGACTTGACAAGCTTTAGCGCTCTGTCTCAGGGGTCCGAGGTTCGATTTCCGGAAGGCCCCAACTTTGGAAATTATCAAATTTGCTCTGTTCTGGGTGTCCAGGGTTTTGCCCCCTGTCAAAAAAATCAAAATCAAAATATTTATTTATCAATTAGGTTTCTCACGAAACTCTTATGATCGTTATTATAAATTTAAATTTACTAGGGTTTCGGAAAAAAAGCCAAGATGACGATCCTGAGAAGAAACCCCGAAAGAAACTCAGGATACTATTCTTTTTGTCATCTTTAAAATATAAAAATTACAATTAAGTACACTTAATACAAACATAAAGTTCATATACAATACTAAGCAAAACATAGTATGAGCTCCGGATCCAAGCTCTAAATCCAGGCCTCATTGTCACTTAAATAATCAGTGACCTTATAGTAGCCTTTCGAGAGGAGTTTGGCTTTAATGACACATTTAAATTTATTTATAGATAAGGCTCTTATCATCTCAGGTAGTTTATTATAAAACCGTATACATTGACCATTGTTTGATTAGGTATTATAAAAGGCATTGGGTGCCTACTTTCAGGACCATATAATCTTGAAGATTTTATCATAATATGAAAAATAATGTATTATAATAATTGTAGATGTTGCTTTTAAAAGAGATTGCCATTAGTCTATGAAAACAAATGGATCATTTATCCAAAAATCTCAGAAAAAACAATTACTTATCAATACTCACAATATTTACTTACAATTACTTGCATATTTATATATAAGTGCATATAAAACCGATGTGGATATATGGTATGCAACTCTGGAGTACCTCTGGCAACTCAAACTTGGAAATCCTTGAGAGATTCCAATCAGAATTGTGGTTGACATTCCCTTGTATATAACCAATAAGAGGATACAGCATGATCTTAAAGTTCTTACAGTAAGAGGAAATTAGGGGTGATATACTGAAGGACCACATAGCCAAACTTAAAAAAAAAAAGCTTATTACAATTCAACGAATAGTTAAAAAAGAGCAAGAGCTCTAAAACTAGTATTTTAGAATACAACTTTAGAAAATCTATCTAGGGACTTCGATGTGAAATTTTATTATGTATTCTTTTTAGCCAAGTTCCACAGGGCAAATAATCCACCAAATTATATTTAGTATACCGCATTTATTTTATTTAAGTCATGGAATTCACAATTAGCTAGATTGTTTCAACATATTAATATTTCATGCTCACCAGGCATTTGATGCGGAAGAGGTTCAGGTAAATGGTAGAAAAATTGCTATGGGCATTAGCACTCCGTATGTGTAGATTGCTCCTCTGCTCGCATAGACATTAAAAAAGTCCTGCTCAAGCTGGAATTATATCAGGCGCCATTAAATTGCTGCGTTTTGCACAAGTGACAACCTGACAAACCATTATAAACTTTGATCATTAGAGTCAAAATTGAAATTACATCGACAATAATTTAAAGGCCTTTCATATTTTATTTGGAAAGCTAAATTTGATTCTCAAAACTTATTTCAACATTAACAAAGTTCATAATTGACACGTATGAAAATGAACGTTGCTATATATGGCCCTTGTTGTGATTCAATAAATTATAGCTAAAATTTTTGAAACTATAGTGAGATTAATCACACAAAGCCGAAAATTTACGACATTAATTATTCATCATGCAATTTTCTAGGTCTTAATGTTATTATTTTTTTAATCTTTTTTCAACTCTTAATAATAAAGTTTGAATAAAGCATAAACAATGTTTAAGTATTGCCTCAACATTTTATTCCTTAAACTTCATTTAGAAAGATATATTAATATGAGAGAAATTTAAAGAAAAAAGGCTACTAAAATCAATGTATTTTTGAAAAAGTAAAAAAAAACGTACTAACTCTTGTTTTTGTATGCCTTTGTGTGATTTGCTCCTTTACAGAGTTACAATGAGTGACATTGTTTCCTTAAGAAATGTGAAATATTTTTTCTAAATAGGTATCAAAATACTTCAAATCCATACTAAACACATAAGTTATGGTCAACGCGTAATATTACGCGCGGCCTTTCTGACACTTTCATACCAGCGTTGTTGCGGATGCAGAATTTTCAACATGCGCGGATGCGGATTTTTAGAGATCACATTCGCGAGGGCGGACGCGGATTTCAGTTTTTTTTTTATAGATTTAATTCTTAATGCAGAAATAAATGATTGAAATTGATCATTTTAACATTTTCTTATTATTTTAGTAGAAAATTAAAAAACTAAAAACTGAAAAAAAATTCACAATGCATTCTGAGGAAATCTGTCTGTCAGATTTGAGCAGTTATTACACTATTCAATTTGTAGAAAATCTAACTAGGAAATCGGAAGGTGTAATCGCACTTAGAACTACTACTTACTACTTAGGTTCCTAACTGTTCCTAAATTGGTTTCCTACAAATTAAATAGTTTAATAACCGCTTTGGGACTAGCTCCATAGCAGATGCGGCCGCAAAAAATACGCATTGATTATTGCGGATGCGGAACTCTAAATTGATGCGAAAGTTCCGCGTTCGCTGATGCGAATATCCGCAACAATCCTGTTTCATGCAATGCACACAGTAATACAACTCCACGCTTTGCTTTTTTATAAGTCAGTACGAATTTAATTTTTAATTTGATTAAAATGTCACATGTTGTAAGACACGTCGTAAATTAAAAATATTAAGTTGTACATAGCATAGCTTAAAATTTAATTTGTTATTGCTGTGTTTTATTTGTAAAGGATGTTTTTTTATTTACATAAATAGCTGTTTAAGAATTAAAAAAAATGAATATGAAATTAACAATGAAACTAAATATTTTCAGGATTTGATGGTAGGAGATGAGGCTTCGCAACTTCGTTCCATGTTGGAGGTCAGCTATCCTATGGAAAATGGGGTGAGTATTTTATATTTTTATGTAATTTAAAGTTAAACAATATGTCATATTGTTTTAATAGTGACAGGGCACACTGTGCCCGGTCATAAATTGGGTTTTTCGGTCATAAATTGGGCAACTTGTCTGGCGGCAGTAACCAACTTCTTACGTGAGACTACCAGAAAATTTGCGAACCAGATTCCACCTTGCTGACATTTCCAAATCAATCGCGGTAGCACCTGTTGATGTATCTAAAATAAAAAAAATAGAAGATGAAGCCACCTACCATCGAGTAAACCGCCAGCCTGTCTCTTGACCTTAACATAAAAATTATAAAAATGTGCGGCTTACATTAGTAATCAAAGTTAAGTCAATTTGGCTTTCAGTCGAATTGGGATTTAGTCTATTTGGGATTTAGTCTATTTCAGATTCAGTCGATTATAAATTTAGTCTATTTGGGATACAGGTGTATTCACATTTCAGGCAATTTGGGATTTGGTTATAATGGACCTAAAGCGACTAAACATCGACGTCTTCGAGTTTAATAACAGTGTTGACTATTATGTTTCAGGTTGTGAGGAACTGGGAGGACATGTGTCACGTTTGGGATTACACATTTGGTCCGAGCAAGATGAACATAGATCCCAAAGATACAAAAATACTCCTCACAGAACCACCCATGAATCCGACCAAGAACAGAGAGAAGATGATTGAGGTTAATGCTTTATTATTATTATTATTATTTATCATCCAGGTCCGTGACTTTGTATGCGTTGAAAAATTAAAAACGTAACACGTGAGATAATATCTGACATCCTCTTTAACGCTGTGACTGTGACTACAGTGGGGTCCAATCTATACTAATATGTATTATATTATAAAGCTAATTTTTTTTTAATGAATAAACTCAAAAACTACTGGACGGATTTTAAAATTTTTTTTACCTATAGTTTTTTTATATTTTTAAGAGACTCCACGTGAACCTAACATTTTTTCAGGATAAAAAGTAAACCATATATTAGTCTCGGTAATAAACTATCTGTATGGATGTATGGAGTAGCAAACATCCATATATCCGTCCTCGCAAACTTTCGCATTTATATTATTATAAGGATCTTAATATGGCAATACACAAAGGACGGCAGGCGGGCTGATGGTTCACTTGATGGCACGTGATTACTATCATCAATAGGCATAGGGCCTATTGGTGATAGTAATCACCTAGGCAATAGGCAATAGGTGAGTGATGCAAGTAATTTTTTAAATGTTAATATCGACAGATAGGCTGACGGTCCACATGACGGTAGGCTATCGTCGCCTATAACACAAGCAAAACGCCACAGCTGCTGCAAGTGTCCTGGCCGATCGCAGTAGGATTAAGGATAATAGGGGATAGATAAAATGCTCATTTACCGAAACACAACAGCACACGTGCTGTTATTTCACGGTGGTCTTCTGTAAAGGGTTGGTTACTGCCGCCAAACGGGCTGCACAAGTGACTGCGAAACGCAGTGTGCCCAGCTGCCACTACTTTCCAAAAACCAGATCAAAGTCAACTTTGAAAAGTTCACTTCCAAAGTTAACCCCGTCGGGAATTGATCCCGGGTCCCCTGAGACGGAGCGTCAAGGCAAACATCCTAACCACCCATCCGAGTGGCTTTCTTTATATTGATTATTAATTTTTAGGTTATGTTTGAGAAGTACGGTTTCGATAGTGCTTACATAGCTATACAAGCGGTCTTGACACTGTACGCACAAGGACTCATATCGGGAGTAGTCGTAGATTCAGGTGAGTTATTTATTTCAAACTAATGACCCGCTCCCTGCTTCGCCTATGGTGCAATTTGCAACCTATACAAACCTTTCTCACCGTTTATCCCTCTTTCAGTAAGTGAGAACCGAATTGAAACAGGTCTAGCCGTTCTTGAGTTTTTGCAAGACAAACGCAAACGATTTTATATATATAAAAGAAGATTTTGTAAACCATGCGATCGTCAACACATGTGTTGAAATTGTGATTTAAATTTTTAAATGCTGTATTTAATATTTAAAAGATAAAATTTTTAATACATGCCGAAATTTTGACAATTCGTCAAAATGTCGCCATTTTTTTAAATTTTTAGTAGTTACAGTTTTTCCTCTGAAATCATAGATGAAACTATATATGAAAACTATAAATACAGAAGTTATTTCAATCGGTTCCAATTAGTTACATTTACCCGCGGTATTCATCTTGTTTTTATTTCACTATTGTGCAAAGTTAAATTAATAAAGTCTCAGGGGAAATAATTCGTGTAGTTTTGATATATATCCAATTTTGTATAAAATTTCATGTAAAAACTTTTGTCAGAAGTAATCATAATTCTATTCGCGATGTGAGCAAAATCCTGAAAAACCTTCACCCTTCAGCACAGCCTCTAAAAGCCCTTGAGGACTTTTAGTATGCTCATCTGGATACCGCAAGGTATAACTGTACCAATTTTTCAAAACTACACGAATTATTATATTTCCCTTGATTGCCCATATTCGGCTTAATTTGACTGTTTGGCTATATTGTGAAAATATGTAAGTATTGTCACATAATTTTCAGGTGACGGAGTGACTCACATATGTCCCGTGTACGAGGAGTTCGCTCTGCCTCACCTCACGAGGCGACTCGACATTGCCGGCAGGGACATAACGAGATATCTAATCAAGGTCAGTTCCAATCATTTTGCCCATTATAGTTACCCAGTATGTACGAATCATATAGAACTTAATAGAGTGATGATATGGTGGTAGTAAGGCAGTAGGAAAATATATTATCTAGAATTCTTTTTTGAGCATTATGTCAGAAAAATTGTCATATGATGCACTTAATTATTAATACTTGAGTAAATATGGCAGTTGAGGTAAATAATAATAGATATATGGGGTCTAAAGGAAGCAGCAATCTGCTTGGGTAATATATCTGTTGGGGTGTTAGGTCCCAAAGGAAGCAGCAATCTGCTTAAGTAATATCTCAGTTGGGGTTAATAACAGTAGATAATTGGGGTTAGATCCCAAAGGAAGCAGCAATCTGCTTGAGTAATATGTCTGTCGCGGTTAATAATAGTAGATAGATTGGGTAAATTTAGTTATAAACTGGTTTTCTATAGTTAACTTAAATTTGTATCGTATACATTGTCCTTTAAAAGAATGTGACCTTTTAGTGATGAACAACCATACGTTTTTTTTAAACAGTTACTACTGCTTCGTGGTTACGCGTTCAACCACTCGGCTGACTTCGAAACTGTTCGTATGATGAAAGAAAAGCTGTGCTATATTGGATACAACATCGAGCAGGAACAGAAGTTGGCATGGGAGACGACTGTCCTAGTGGAACCTTATACGGTAACTTTTAGCTCTTAGTCAGTGAATAAGGCATGTTTCAGACCGAAAGCTAAGCTACATAGCTTACGCAATTTTTGCTCGCAGTCATTTGGGCAGCCTGTCTAATGATGATGCAATCAATATTATACTATTGGAGTTTACTCTTTAAGAATCGACTTTTATATATGGCTCAACTTTTATTTTTATTTCTTTATTTTCATTTGTACTTTTTAATAATTTTTTAGGTTTATTTCCCTATATTTTTACAGGAACTAGTTACTTTATTGCTTTCACTTCCTCTTCCCCTCTGATTAAGATTTATTAGCCTGGGGTGTGACAATTTATGGGAGTAAAATCAAAATTGTCACACGGTATATGCGTTACGTTCTATTTTCGAATATTCTGAAGTTTCAGTTTATTTATTCGTTAGTTCGTATTTATTAAATTATTTATTATTATTTATCGTTCGTAAGGAGTAAACTCGAGTCGTGCATCGGTTGACACACACACACTCACATTTTTTTTTAATTTTTCTATGTGGACAAGGGGCGAAATTATGCACACCCGGAGCAGTGTCAACTTTAAAAGTTTCTTGAAAGTAATTACTAGCACTCAGGATTCGAACCCGGGACCCCTAAGTCAGAAATTTTATACTTAAAAATGTGTTCTGTCGTGACAGTTGCCGGACGGACGTGTGATAAAAGTGGGCGGTGAGAGATTCGAAGCCCCAGAAGCACTTTTCCAACCGCACCTCATCAATGTCGAGGGTCAGGGGATCGCTGAACTCGTATTCAACACTATACAGGTATAAATGTCATTTTATTCAACCATTTTAGTTTTTTATTCAATTCAATATGTATAGAGAGTGTTCTAGATTATTATGTATTATTCACAATAATAATACATAATAATCTAGTAGGATTATTCTGCAATAATAATCCTGCTAATATTATAAATGCCAATGTTTGTGAGGATGTATCGATGTTTGTCAGTCTTAGGGCTCAACATATTTGAATGTATGTAATTTGACTGACACACAGATAGTTTACATAAACTTTGTTTTCTTTTAAACATGTGAATTTTGATTACAGAAACCTTAATAATATTTATAACATTATTAACATTTTTAAACTTAATAACCTTAATAAACTTGATAGCCTTAATAACATTAATAACCTTAATAACTTTAATAACCTTAATAAACTTGATAGCCTTAATAACATTAATAATATTTTTAAACTTAATAACCTTAATAACTTTAATAATCTTAATAAACTTGATAGCTTTAATAACATTAATAACCTTAATAAACTTGATAGCCTTAATAACATTAATAACCTTAATAACTTTAATAACCTTAATAAACTTGATAGCCTTAATAACATTAATAATATTTTTAAACTTAATAACCTTAATAACTTTAATAATCTTAATAAACTTGATAGCTTTATGGTCCGATTTTATTCTTTTGATAAAAAAGGTAAACAAATATGAGGTCGCCAGGGTCACTGACCTGTTTTAGAGATGGGATTTGTACAATAGGCATATCAAAGAGAGTTGACTCAGTGAGTAACTCATTCTCAGCCATGGCAACACTGCATTTTGCACCTCCGTAAAAACAAAAACCGAATAAAATATTATTATTAATAAGAATAATAAATAAAAACGAAATATTAGTTTAGTGGTAATTTTAAGTAATCTTTTTAATTAATGCCATTTAATCAAAAATAATTTTATAAAGTGTTTTCGTCTACGGTTATGAACTATGATAAACTAAAACTTTAAAAATGTATATAGAATTGTGAACTTGATAATTTATGTATGAATCAAAACCTCATGTGACTCCAAATAACTTAGGTCGTGTACATGTCCCGTCTCTAAAACCATAGACAAAATCTCTGTGACGTCTATTGGTATTGTAGGTTATGTGACGATTTTATCGAGTTTTTTTGCATTTTCCTCTGAAAATATGCAATAATTTTGGATACATATCGTAAAGAATATTATGTTTAGTGAGTGTAAATGAATTCGTGTACATATGAATGTGTAATTAAGGTTAAAACTCGAAAACTATATGTCGGGAATTGTTTGTTTACCTTTTTTTATCAAAAGAATAAATTCGGACCATAATAACATTAATAACCTTAATAAACTTGATAGCCTTAATAACATTAATAACCTTAATAACTTTAATAAACTTGATAGTCTTAATAACATTAATAACCTTAATAACTTTAATAACCTTAATAAACTTGATAGCCTTAATAACATTAATAACCCTAATAACTATAATAAACTTAATAAAATTAATAACTTGAATAACATTAATAAACTTAATACTAATAAACCTTAATGATAAGTAATTTTAATAATTTATTTTACCTTGATTAAAATAATTTTAAGTTTTTTGAATGTAAAGCCTATTGAGTGAGATTCTCGTTCGGTGTCAGGCGGCAGACATCGACATGCGCAACGAGCTGTACAAGCACATCGTGCTGTCGGGCGGATCCACGATGTACCCGGGCCTTCCTTCGCGCCTCGAAAGGGAGATCAAGCAGCTCTACCTCGAGCGAGTGCTGCGCAACGACTGCGACAAGTTGGCGGTAACGTATGCCACTTGCCATCACCCGTTCGCCACAAATTGCAACCACCGGTAGCTCGGGCCTCGCCCCGTCTACCTGCGGAATTCTACTTTTAGCTTTTTTACGATATTTCTTGTTTTTAATTTAATTAAAAAAGACTTTAATTAAATTGTATATATACATATATGTGCAGAAATTCAAGATCCGCATAGAGGATCCGCCACGACGTAAGGACATGGTGTTCATCGGCGGAGCTGTTCTGGCGGAAGTGTGCAAGAACAGGGACACCTTCTGGCTGTCACGACACGAGTACCAGGAACAGGTGATTAGGCCAGCCAACTTACCTAAATTATCGCAATAAACAATTAAAAATAACGACGACGCGTTTGGTTCTAGTCTAGTGAGTGGTAACCAAACGGTCGCGGGTTCGAATCCCGCTAGGGGCAAATGTTTATGTGTTAACATTTTTACCTTTGTACTTGTCATGGATGTTTTTTGTTTATAATATGTATGTATTTACAAAAAAAGGTAATCTATGTATTATATCAACTGTCTGGTGACCATAATACAAGCCTATAGTTGCTTATTGTGGAACTAGATGGTGCTGTGTGCAATGTCTGAAGATATTTATTTAATTATTTATTAAGTCGTCGGCATTTTTTAAAAATTAAACTTGAAGTTGTGCACTTTTGGGATGGGGGAAAAACGCTGAACTGGGCCGTCACGCTCTATGAGCGACATCCTCAGTGACGTTTGATTGTATGAAATAAGCGCCATCTATCCGAATTAGTGCGTACTTCTTGGTTTTAAATTAGCTTAACTTCGTCAATATTTTGTTAAGATGTTAACAGATGGCGGTAAAGTGTTTGAAATTCATATTTTTCACTTCTGAAGTGCATTCCTACGACCGACATTTTTTACTGATTATTAGGTTGACAGACAGGCTGATGGGGTCCACTTGATGGTAGGTTGTTACCGTAGCCAGCCACAGGTGCTGCTGCATAGAGTAGGATTAAGGATAAGGATAGGGTTTTTGGGAAGGGATAGGGATAGGGAAATGGGCTCTGGTGTCCCTTTACTTACTCACTCATCGAAAGGAAACAGCACAGAGTGGTTTTAGACACTCTGGTTTATTTATTACTAGTGACCTGCTCCCAGCTTCGCCCAGGGTGCAATTTTTATTAATTCAAATCTTCCCCGTTTATCCCTCTTACCATAAGTGAAAACCGAATTAAAATCGGTCCAGCCTTTCTTTAGTTTTTGCGAGACTAGCGAACTACGATTGAATTTTATATTTTTCTACTTTTTCAGGGTATTTCATGCTTGCGGAAGTTAGGACCTCGCGCCAGTTAGACTGTAATATATTAAAAAGTACCTATTCTGTCAATAAAATGTATTATTATAACATTACCCTTATTTACGTTTAAGTAAAATGAAGTAAAAAAAAAATCGCCTTAAGAATTACTTTTATGTATGAAATGAACTAAAAATACTTTTAAAGGTTTGTATATACTGCGAACAGAGCAGAGCAAGTAGATAAGACATTATAGTTTGCGTAACAATTCTTTAAGTATTTAATTTTATTAATTTTTGGGATTTAAAAAGACAAAAAAATTTACACATATTCCACAAGCGTGTCCACAGATAACTTACATGTATGATATAATATGCTATTAATTTAAGTTATTATTTATATTTATAATATGCTTATTAATTTAAGCAAAAGAAATGTTTTAAGAAAACTTAAAAAAATATAAAAATTTTATTCAACTTCACATACAATTGCACAAGAAATTGCAATTGTAATAATTTTTATTTGTTTTGAATTCATAAGTTTTTAGATACTCACCTTTACAAGTTTTTTTAAATTTCTGAATAACTTTTGCATGTCCAGATCATCTGAACGATATATTTTTCGATCTAAATTTCGAGACACTGGACATTCTGAGACTAGACATTTTGATAGACTGGTAATTTTGGAACAATGGACATTATGACACTTTGGACATTCTGCCATTAGTTTGTGTAGTCTAGAAACTTAAAAATAAAATTTGCTCTGCTCTGTCGTGCAGTCAGTCTGCACTACCCCTAAGTCCTTGTACTTATAAAGCTCAGAAATATTATGACATATTTATAACAATTCCGATGTAAGACTGTAAATTCGCATTTAATGTCTGAATGATTAAAAATGTAATTTAGTGCAATTGTTTTTTTTTTTTCTATTAATGAACATTTTGAATAAAATTATGATTTTCAATTACTTTTTGTTTTATTCTTATTTGGTTCCCTTTGCTTGCCTTCTCATTAGGCTAACAATAATAGGTAGACTTTCTTTCTATGTAAAGATGATATAGATATAACATGTTACATATACATCTAAAAAAATAACGAACTAAATTTTTATGTTATAAATATAAAATTAATGAACATTGGTATCTGAAGTATGTTTAAATTATTAATCAGATAACCCAAGACTTGATTTAAAAATGTCAAGCAGCTTGAAAAAATAAATATTTTCATTTTTTTTTTAAAGCTAATGGTTTATGAAAAGGCGGCCTAAAGCTGAATAGATAAATTAATATTTCTTTGACCAATTTTATTTCATTGACAGGAGGTTAATAAACAATATTTTATAATAAAAAAAACAGCGAAAAAAAATAAAAGACCGTTTTCTGCAATAATGTTTATTAAAAATCGCAAATGCATCCTTCTCTTTAATACAAAGTGTCCTAAATACTAAACAATTAAATATTTGTTTTCTTATTACAAAACGTACAAAACTAATAGTTAATTATAATTAATAAATCAGTCGACTATACAAAAAAAATACTGCATTTTAATTTCCTAGTGTGGTTATGTCGAACGCTTTTTTTATATCTTTAACAAACATTTGATAATTAAATAGATATTTTTAGAGTGAAAACTTATAAAATGAGCGACACCTTCAGTGACATTTAACTGTATGAAATAAGCGCCATCTACCCGAATCAATACTCACTTTTTGGTTCATAATAATAAGCTTAACTTCAATAGTTCGTTAAGATGTTAACAGATGGCGCAGTTTTCACTTATGATGTTTTCACTACGACTGACAGTTTTTTTTTTTCACTAAGACATATTCTAAATGTTCTTTACTTCATTTCAAATTATTCAGCTGAAGTCTTTAAAAACACAATTAATAAATAGAACACAACCAAATTATATCTGTGTCATATTTCGTAATTATTATAAAAACACGTCTAAATTCGCAACTAATTTAATTTTAATAATAATATAAGGTGCAATGTAACTTATTATACTCTTTTCAATGTCAATTGATAGATTTTGAAAATCAGTTTACTTTCAGTCATAAATATGGTCAGAATATAGAGTAAACTAGAAATCGCTTTCGCTCATAAAATTGAGGAAACAGTTTTTTTTTTGAGCATAAAACGATTGCTACGACTTACAGTCTATTCATAAACTTAGAAGACTTAGCTTCTATCGGGATTTTAACACACTGAGCGCTCGGCACCTTCTTATTTATTCTGTATTCTGAGCTCTCAGAATAAGTTTAAAAAAAATCAGAAAAAAAAGTTTAGTCTCCATAATCTGGTGTTTGCGGTGAACTGTATCTTAATTTGACTAAAACACGAATTAAAAATATTTTGACTACACGAATGACCTACCTAAAAATTTTTTTTTTTTGAAAATCGTACAAACATTACAAAACGTTATTGTGACTATATGACTACACTTTTCTGGCACTAATTTATATTATATTATATATAAAATAATAATAATAATAAAAATATCCTAATTCAGTTTTTAACTGATCGTAATACATAATAAACTTATCTATTAAAAATGTACACTAATAAAAAATTGTAACTTATTTTACAATTTCATTATTAAATAAATGTTTCGACGTCATTTCAATTATTTATGAAATTTTTTGCGTAATTGCAAATAATAAATTGCATAATTGCAAATCATAAATTGCATAATTAAAAAATAAATTGCATAATTGCAAATATTAAATTGCATAAGTGCAAATATTAAATTGCATAATTGCAAATAATAAATTGCATAATTGCTAAATAAATTGCATAATTGCAAATATTAAATTGCATAATTGCAAATATTAAATTGCATAATTGCAAATAAAATGTTGTTTATGACCTTCATTGTTTTGAATTGTTATATTTGAAGAAATTGACAAAACTATAGTATATTAGACTTTCATTCTATTTCATTTGACAAAGTATATTGTAAAGGAGATCAGGCCATTAATTTTTTTTTATTAAATATTTTCTTTTTAACGGTTGTAACTTGTACCATTAGGTAAGAATAAATTATAGATTTCACACTAGGCAAATATAGTGTAATTTTCTATTATGGGGTTCCATTGATGTTTAAGCTTGAAAGTATTAAAAAAAAAAAAAAAATTTACGAATGTTATCCGGGATCTAAAAATCTAAAATATTCACACAGGAAATTACTGTAATTAAGAAACACTTTTACTTTTTACTATATTCTCAAATTGTGTGTTAAAAAAAAAAACAATGTCCTGATTTTGAACGATGCGATGTCCTTTTATGCCTTTTTAAAATACAACTCAAAATTTTTTATGTAACGTAAGTATGTTAGAAAGAAGAAAATATTTAAATCTATTGCTTTGATCAGAAACACAGCTTCCTAACTTTTAAAAAAATTACAATTTTAAATAATGATTAAAACGCAGTAAAATATATCCTATATTATCTAATTCTAACTAAAATTCTTAGTTTGAAAATTTAAAAAAAAATTTTTATTTATCTTTAATAGGCCTTAGTGACTATTTTGAAATAATTAATTAACTATGTTCAATCTTAATTTAAGGGTTGCTATAATTTTTTTTTAAATATCGTATTTTTAATTTAAAAAAAATCCATTACGATGAGAATTAATTATTAATTTTAAAAGTGAAAAAATAGAAGACTTTTTGGCCAAAGAGTAATTAATAATAATATACTTAGATAATATTAAATTTCAAATTTCATTTAGCTTAGTTTATAATTTACCAAAAAAAAAGAGTTGGTTTTAAAAATAAAATTATAAGTAGTTCATCTTAGTTCGTTATAAATGCAATTTCTGGTATCACTAGCAAATGTACACTTAGTTGCTAAAGAAAATATTAAAAATTAAAATTAAATACCTTTTGAGAAGTTTCGCTAACTAAATGTTATCGTGGGGGATAGTTTGAATTGTTCCTTGACTAAATTTATTTTCGACTTTATTTCGACGACAGCAAAGTCGATATTTGCTTGTTAAAATTTTCTCTTACTTAACGTATAATTAACTCCACATTATCTTAACTAGGCTACAGATAATAAAAATGTGAGATCTCATTTATTTATTTTTTGAAAAAAAAAAAAAAAACGACATTTTCAATTCATTATCACGACAAATTTCATGCATTTTCTATTCTATTTTTAAATTTCGATTCACGATCTGGACGCGCGCATTACCATAGACTTCGGACGACCTATAGACAATATTTTTAACACTAGAATGGCTACTATATCAGTCTTATGGACTAATCTCTTTATTTACATTAATGGCAGCAAGTTTTAGCTTCAGTTTTATACTTAGACCTAAACGTATATACTACAAAAGCTAATGAAAGAATTTCATTCACTGCACGCAATACAAAGACACAACATAATAGAAAAAAAACAAGATAGAAATTAATTAAAAAAAAAAAAAAACAGGTAAAAGTTGTGTGTGTCGCGGCAGTGAATCTTTCCAAGGGTTTGAACTCGGTTATGCATTCGCGCAAAACCATCCTCTTTGCACTGAGCCAAGTCGTCTTAGTGAATCTGATACTGGCTCAGCATTGTGCTGACGAGCACCTGCAGCGTTAATTTTCAGCCTTTTTCACACAAATAACGAGATTACCCAGGCACCTTTACTATTTTTAGACCCACGTGGACGAAAAATATAAACAGACGTTTGCCTATTATGCCTGGGCCACGAAACCAACGCTTTTTAGCGCTGTTTGTTACGTAACGTTTAGGGAAGAGGGTACAGAAAAACAATACGGCGCGTTACTGGGGGGGAGGGGGGTTCAAAAATCTTCAAAAATTGCGTTACGTAATACTTGAACGCTCCCTTAACAGGTCATCTGACCGCCTTCTATCAGATATTCTATCAGCGTCAAAATAACCAAAATCAAATGGCACAAATCGAGACAGCTCTGCTCACATAATGCCAGTATTATGTATTTTTTTGGCAAATTACGTTTGGCATACTTAAAATAAACCATCATAATCGCCATTTTTAGCCAGATAAGTTCACTGCTGAACATAATGTGTAGGTAGACCAACAATTTCCCAATAGTATAGATCAATGGTGACTCTTCATTTCTGAATGAATATCGCAGTAACTTATAATAGTTCCGTAGTTCGGTGAGATTTCTCACGAGGGCCTTAAAAGTCACCAAAAACCATAGACTAATGTCCGACCACCGAAGGTCAATTTTTGGCCGCATCCGAAGGCTTAAAAGGTCTAAGAAATTTTGTTCAAGATTGGCTACATCTACAATATACAATTAATAATATAAATGATTTTAAAACTTCTAATATTGAAGGTTTATATCGACTGTATACATAAAATATGGAAAGGAAATTGAAATCATCTCGAAGTTGATCTGGAGATGAAAAAAAAAATAGGTACCTTGCTATTTATTTTTCAAACATGTCGAATTAATGTGAATTATAACATTTTTTTTTAGGAATCTTCAGCGAAACTTTCGGCTTCGGCCGGTTCAGCTCAAAAACCGCTCGAAACCGAAGTTTTCACCGAAGGTGGTTTTTTGGCCGAAGGTGGCCGAAGCCGAAGCTTCGGTCGGACACTACCATAGACATAGGTGAACTGAGGTGAATAGGAATTTACTTGTAAAGTAAAATACATGAGCATCTTCTTAAAAGTAAACGCTATCAGAGATCAATAGACAACAAACTTCTTAAACGAAATTTAGAACATTATATTGTTCGAAGACAATTATAATATTTTCAATTGGACGCTAGAAGATAACTACAATAACAGTTTCTGGAGACCATTCAAATATTTATGGTTTGATCACTCATCCATAGACTTAATCATCTGAAGCGTGGCACTTAACTCGAGTTTTTTTTTTATGTTTTATCTTACTGCACTAGTAGAAGCGCCTTGTTTCTCTCGTCTCCGTAAATAAATGAGGTCACGATTTAAGCGATTTCGTCTAGTTGTTCGTGCGATTGACGCGAGGCGTTGTCGGCGGTGGCGTCTTGTACTATGGCCTGCATCTCTTCGCAAATATGATCGAACTGCGGTCTGTCCGTTGGTGATTTGCTCCAGCATCGTTTCTGGAATGTCAATAGTAAGTTAAGTTAAGTATGTATAAGCCGTGAAAATAAGGAAACAATCTGTAAATGGCGGTCAAGCTATCTCGCTCACACATATGTATGACACGTTTGGCCTAGTGGTTAGTAATCCTAGTTTTAACCAAACGTTCGCGGGTTCGAATCCCGCTTGGGGCAAATGTTTATGTGTTAACATTTTACCTTTGTAGTGGAGTGATAAATCCTGTCCGAAAGCAAAAGTATCTCGAGAAATTTTTAAATAAATATAAATATCTTCACACATTCCACACAGCACCATCTAGTTCCACACTAAGCAACTTAATGCTTGTATTATGGATACCAGACAGTTGATATAATACATAGACTACTTTTTTTTTGTAATAATGTTAATATAGCACCTAGAACCATGTCGTGTATTTAAAACATCAATGTACTGCAACTATGGATTTCGCACGCCATACAAAACACTAGGAACTTTATGGAACATTTAAAAGAGACATATGCGTAGAGTATCAACTCTGTCATTTAAAACCAACCAAACGTATGTCAGGAGAGAGAGAGAGAGAGAGAGAGAGAGAGAGAGAGAGAGAGAGAGAGAGAGAGAGAGAGAGAGAGAGAGAGAGAGAGAGAGAGAGAGAGAGAGAGAGACTCACGAGTAAGGCGGTGAGTCGATCGGGAGCGTCGACTTTGGGCCAGTCGAGCGTACCCGCGCGCAAACGCTCTACCACCGAGTTGTCGTTCAGCTTTGCGAATGGCAACTCCGCCTTTGTGAATATCTGCAAACAAACCATCAATCACATTGGACAAAGCTTAAAAAGCTTTATTTGTATAATTATTATCACAGAGAAATCAAAATTAATTATTTTATTAAATTAAATTAATTCGTAGTAGCAGGGCACAGTGCGTTTCGCAGTCATTTGGGTAGCCCGTTTGGCGGCAGTAACCACCCCCCTTACGGAAGACCGCCGTTAAATAACAGCAGGTGTGCTTATGTGTTTCGGTGAGTGAGTAAGGGGTGCCAGAGCTTATTATCCCCCATCCCTTCCTTATCCTTAATCCTTCTATGGTCGGCAGCGCACAGTAGGTGCTGTCTGTCCACCTTAACATAAAAAATATATAAATAAATGCATATATTTATAAATCAATTGTCATTTTTTATATATTATTCGCTGACCCGGCAAACGTTGTTATGCCAAAAAAAAATTGGGGTGGACTACCCTTAACATTTAGGGGTATGGAAAATAAATGTTGGTCGATTCTCAAATCTACCCGATAACCACATAAAATTTCATCAAAATCTGTGCAGCCGTTTCGGAGGAGGATATATTTTGTTACTACACTAATTCAAAATATTTCTTCATTTTCAATCTTCTAATTACATTTGTTGTATCGAGAAGTTGAATGTGCGAGTGAATGGGTGATATAATATTTACCTCCCAAACTGTGGCTGCAAACATGTACACATCGGACTTAGTTGAATATTCTCCCTCGAGGACCGCTTCTGCTGGCAACCACCGCAGTGGAATCACCTGGAAAATTTACCAATTACTGTTAGGTAATGAGGCTTCTAAAAGTGGACACAATGGCATATCTTTGTCTATTTTACTCCTTAATGCTACACTAGCGCCATCTTAATTTACTGGTATTATGGGATCACTTTTTAATACACAGAGTCGGGTCCTCCTTACCTGTACTCTTCAAATAAAAATCGCAAAAATTAACTGATAATAAAAATTACATAAATGGTCGCAACGAGAATGTCTGTATAATGCTAAGAGAATATTTGAACTGTAAAAATAGATTAGTTTTGACTAGTATTTTAATTTGACATGTAGGTATTATTAATTGTGTATTTGACAGTTGCTTTTAAATAACATAGTATATAGGTAACTTTATGTATTTCACTACTTTGTACAACAATTTAATATTTGCACACATGTACTCAGGTAGAAAACTTGTACTATAAAATTATATATATATCTCCTACTGTAACCAAGTATTCTTGCAAATAAATGAATTATTATTATTATTATAAAATACCTGATCATGCAACTTGTAGTACTCGTGAGCGCGAGGCCCGCGAGAGAGCGCCGCGTAAGACAGCTTCAGATGGAGGCGGGAGGTGATGACGCAGTTGCGCGCCGCCACGTCGCGGTGCGTCAGCCGCTCGGTCGCCAGCGCGCGCAGTGCGGACGCCAGATGCGTCGCCAGGAGGGCGCGGTGTGCGGGGGCCGGGGTGGGAGGCGAGGCGCGGCGCGGAGCCGCCTCTAGGGCTCCGGCGGCCGCACCGATGCGCGCCACGTACTCGCTGTGCTCGCGCTCGGTGCGAGTCGCCACGAGGAAACTCTTCAAGTCGCCCTGAAAACGCAATCGGACCAGTGGCTAGACGCTTGTCTTAGGGCGTTTTTGGAGTTTACTCCTTAAGAATCGATTTTCATATAATATGTATATAAGCCCGGGTATGAAAATTTATGGGAGTAAAATTAAATGTCACATGTCACACGTTACGCGTTACAGGCTACAATATGTGTACGCGCCGCTTCAAACTTCCTATCCCTTTCCTTGTCCCGTGCACGACCGTCCAGCGAGGAAGAGGGAGAAGGGAGATAGTGCCGATGCGCCTGCGTCGGACACCGCATTTGTGTTACATACTATTGTTAAATGGCTTCGTAACGAGAAGACCTTTTTCCGAACCGCTCCGCAAAAGACCCGCTTATATACCGCTTATACTGAACTTTAATAACTATACGAAATCGCGTGTAAATAACAAAGATTGTGCCAAAAAAGGTGAAGTGATTTGTGTGTGGAAGTTTGGACGCATCGAGATAATCTCGCGAGGATCATCTTCGCCGAGTGCAGTCCCGAGCCAGATCCTGGAACCCAGCAGCCCAATTCACGAGGTACGTGTTGTGCACAATTTCTTACGCCCCGCTAACGCATTCCAATTTCTCCCTAATTATCCTATGGATCATACAGCCATCCGCATATGAAGATTTTTTCTTCTGGTCCTTCAGCCGCATCCCGCATACCCAATATGCTTCAATACATATTAATATAATATAATACATATAATATTTATATCCATTGATATTTATTTCTGAATTGAGAAAATTAATAAACTAATAAAGCTAACAAAACGCATTCATTTAACTTCATTTACTAATCTATGTATTTTATGATTGTTCGTAAGGAGTAAACTCCAGGCGTGCGTCGGAGTTGACACACACACACACACTCTTTTTTTATTCTTTACGTTAGGGTCGACAGATAGGCTGACGGTCCACTTGATGGAGGGTAGGGGTAAAGAGGACCGACTCTATGACTCTATGTAAAAAGTGGTCCCAGAGTACAAGTAAATTAAGATGACGCTAGTTTAGCATGGTCGAGTAAATTAGACAAAGATAGATAGATAGAAGATGTGCTACACTAGCGCCATTGTGGCCGCTTTTAGAACCCTCATTTTATTGTTAGAGTGGTGAACCATTTTTTCAGTTTGATTATCACATGAGTCGGTCCTCTTTAACATTACCCTCCATAGGTAGGTGGCTACCGTCGCCTGTAACACAAGCAACGCCATAGGTGCTGCAAGTACGCTACCGATCATAGAAGGATTAAGGGTAAGGGACAAGGAAGGGATGGGATAACGGTTATTGTCCCACCCCTTCCTTTGGTGTTCAGTGGTTTTCAAAGATCACTCTTATCGAATCGATTCTGTCTGTTCGTTCGTCTTATTACTACTCATTTACTTACAAATGTTTTGTTTCCTCTCTGGCACTGTGATCAAAGCATTATTTACAATAGATACTTACGCTACGTACACACGCTTGTGTCTTTTATTCTGAACTTTGCACCTAATAACAAATCGTAGGAACAGTAGAGCGTCGATTATCCGAACTAATTGGGAGACATAGGTGTTCGGAAAACCGGTTTATTCGGATAATCGATCTATACATACATGTCTTTACTTTTATGCATTTATGTACCAATAAAAACACATTTACAATATAAATCTCGTTTAGTACTTTATGTGAAAGGTTTATGTTTTTATACTTTAGGTTGTATAAATCAATAAAATAATATACCTAGTCCAGCCATAATTTCTGTTACCAATGAAAATGGGAAATTTAGCCACTGCTTACTCTTTCTTAAGAGACTCAATGTCAGCGTGTCGTTTAGAGCAGGTCATGTCCTCTAAAACTGACCATAATTTGTAGTCTAAGGGGTTCAGATCTGGGCTAGACGAGGGCCAATCTTCATGTCTTATAAAGTCTGGAACGTTAGTTTCGAGCCAGGTATACGCATAAAATGCTTCAGAAGCAGAAGGTATATTTTCGTCTTCATTTTCTGAACTAATAGTTGATGAGATGCTCGCAGCATCAGCTTTGTCAGGCCTGACTACAAGGTCTACAATTTCGCTATCCTGCAAGATTTGGTAACCTGGATCGGCGCATCACATTAGGGGGTACCGGGGTAGGGGTGCGTGTGCGAGCGAGCGAGAACAATCAGTTCGGTTAAGCGGTCGTTCGGTTAATCGACGTTCGGATAATCGACGCTCTACTGCAGTTTAAATGTGAAAGTTATAAGAATCAAGTACAATCAAGAGTATCTTGGTCTACTCACCCAGTCCGTGTGTTCGAGCAACATATAATGGGGGTCCATTTCGTTGCACAGTCCATACAATCTGACCACATTCTCTTGTCGGACTCGACTGAAAATATCGATCTGACGACGGAACTCCGCCAATTGAACCTGGAATTGGGAAAATTGGGAAATTTTTCAGACACGATTCCGACCGAGAGGACCTAGTTTTATTATGTGGCGACCGATTCCAACCTGAAATCTTGTCATTCCCCTGTTGGAAATTAATTTGTAAAAGCAACTCAGGAATTATGTGGCCTGAGCCGTTTTGAGTTTTGAGTCATTTTTAGTATAGTTTTAGGTTTAGTAATGGGTAGTATTTTCAATTAACTTTTATATCTGATTCTTGTATGGTTTTAGGCTTGGTGTACAATGTACATATTACATGCAATAAGATTTTTCTTGAAATGAAATCTCACATCTAAACGTATTAAAAAATTAAATAATAAATTTTCTATTGTTGAAAAATGTATCAAAAATCCTTTGGATGGTTTAGAATCAACAAACTATTGAAGTGAAAATACACACCTCGTCCTTAGTTGAGAGCACTTTGATGAGAACAGCCTTCATTTTGGGTTCAGTGTCGGCCTCCTCCTTATTGCGCAACTTCTTCAATTGGCACACGTCCACTTTCGCTATCATCACGTCGCCGAATTCGCCTCGACCTTACAATTTAAACAAAACATATATAAATTCATGTCAAATAGCTATAGGTACAAAAGATACACTTTTGACCAGTAGTACCTCTACCATGAGTTATAATGAACGCAGCTCTCGCTAGCGAGAGCGTAACATATTTATATGGAAAATTGTCAATTTGACATTGACATTTGACATTTTTTCACATAATTTTTTACGCTCTCGCTAGCGAGTGCGGTCATTGTAAACACATGGTAAAGCTACAGTCATGGTAGACCGGTCATTATGCCATGAGTTATAATGACCTCTATCGCTAGCGAGAGCGTAAAATATTTATATGGAAAATTGTCAATTTGACATTGACAGTTGACACTTTTTCACATAAATGGTTTACGCTTTCGCTAGCGAGTGCGGTCATTGTAAACACATGGTAAAGGTACAGTAGACCGGTCATTATACCATGAGTTATAATGACCTCAATCGCTAGCGAGAGCGTAAAATATTTATATGGAAAATTGTCAATTTGACATTGACAGTTGACACTTTTTCACATAAATGTTTTACGCTCTCGCTATCGAGTGCGGCCATTATAACTCATTGTAGAGGTACAGTACTCACTGCACAGGATAGTAACATATATTGAAGACTAAACTATGTCAGCCATTAGCTAGCCCCAATTAGCTATGGTTTGTATAAGAATTACCTACAATATGGGCCTCTTCAGGCAAACTGTAAACAAATTTTTACCGCCCTGGTGTTGGTTGTGTCCTTAGGACCGTCAGCCTATCTGCCAACCTTTATAGTATAAAAAAAAATCGCAAACTGTAAAACCTAGAACAGGTTTTACAGTTTCAATATGTCACCGGACAATTGAGATCGAGGTAAGGCATATTGTCTGTCTACTATTAAATATTTACATGTTATTTGATGACAGATATTTTATCAAGAAAATACATTTAAAAAAAAAAACTAACCAAGTGCAATGACATCAGTTAATAAACTCCTTGGCACCGACAAATGATCGAACTGTCCGGACTTCTTCGAAGCTTTCGATATTGCTGACACCTCAGAGTTATCTGCTCCTGTAAAACGCATGTATGCGAATAATTAATTAGTGATGTGTCGGATCTTTAAAAATGGAGATCCGCGGGTACGGATACGGATATTTGGTGTCAAGGTCCGCGGATACGGATACGGATATTTGGTGTCAAGGTCCGCGGATACGGATACGGATCTTAACGTTCTTACTCCATCCGTGTCGGTGCGCGTGACCTTTAATTAGAATTTAAAATTTTGCGAATATCTCTGAAACTAGAATATAGCACCGGTAATCATGTCATAATTTGAACAGAGATGGCCCTGTTTTTTATTAAATTACTTATTTATTTATTAAATTTATTAATTATTTAAATAATATTTATTTAATTTAATATTTTTTTATAATTGTTTGTAACGAGTTAACTCCAGTCGTGCGTCGGAGCTGACGCACACACACACACTTTTTTTTTGTAATAAACAGTTTGGAGTCGATAGATATATTTAGTTTCATTATTTTCCCAATAATAACTAAGTTGAATGGCACATCTATGGCCTCAGTAAACATATATTTTTGTTCGGGCGAGAAGTTTGACAACCGGTTTAAAATGCTTAGCGCTGGATTTTCCGTCCCTGCGTCACAACGTAATAAATAAATAAATAAAGCCATATACATACCGCTGTCTCTGTCGTGAGGCAAGAGACGTCCGTTCTGTTGGGGCGCACCGTTGGCGACCCTCGCTTCGGTCTTCTGTTTCTCCTCCTCACCTTCTTCCACTAATTTCTCTCGGCCTTCCGCCATCTCCAGTTCTATCTTTTCACCTGCAACATAAATACACAAAATAATATCATGGATAGCTAGCGACATCTGGTGTCATCTTATGAGATTAATTATAATTCTCATGAGTCTTCTAGGCCCGTAGCCGTGTGTGTGCTTTCTACAGTCGTTTACGCTACGCTAAGAGAAATCTTGGTAATTGGTTATTGTAACGTCAAAATAAAATTTTGACCAATAACAAAGTTTTCTCTTAGCGTAGCGTAATCGACTGTAGAAAGCACATTTTGCTAGGCCCCCTCAGATTCTACTGAAGGGGTTTTCAGAGTACATCTTCTAAACTATAAAACAAAGTAGGTGTATAGTATACTAGCTGTTGCAAGCGACTTCGCTCGCGTAATTGTATAAAATATAGCCCTTGTTACTCGCTGATAATGTAGTTCTATGGGTGAATTTTTTTTAAAATCAGTGCAGTAGTTTTTGAGTTTATTCATTACAAACAAACAAATCTTCTCTCTTTATAATATTTGTATAGAAAACAAAGTGCCTCCCCGCCGTCTGTCCCTCTGTATGTATGTTAGAACTCTTAAACTACACAACTCATTTTAATGCGATTTTCAGCATAAAAAAAACAATTTTTCACGAAAGGTTAATATATATATTACAACCAAGTCACGTTTTGGTTAAACTTATACAGTTCCGCTTCTATCGGCCGCGTATTTTTATTTACCACCGTTTAACACTAATTTTGTTAAATGGTTGAATGTCAACCACTGGGCGACACGACATAGAATAACAAGAACATAGCATAGGGCTACACGGTATAGGAATACATGTGAAATGTTACCTCTCTGTCTCCTGCTGAGTTTTCTTCGTCTACAATAGACGAGCAGTCCCAAGACTAACACTATATAGGCACCTGCGACCGATATTGTGACCACTATAGCTTTGCCGCCGACACCGCCTGACTCTTGAAAAAATAATTCTCCTTCTGTAAATTAGAAAATTCGACAGTTCTTATAAAACGTGACGAGTTTTACCAAGCGATGTTTTCGCTGGCTTATGATTTAAGTTTGTTATCCGGCTCGAAGGACCGCGTTCGATCGAGCACTAACCTTTTAATTTTAAGTATGTTAAAGCTGACGGAGCTTGCCTGCGTCCTTCATAATAAAAAAAATGAGTAGACTAATAGAAGTGCTAAAATTGAGCGCACAGTACTTATATGATATAACAACAACGTTGCACAACCAATGTGTAGTGGTGGCAGGGCACGCTGCTTTTCGCAGTCATTTGGCGGCGGCCGTAACCACCCTCTTACAAAATTCTACCGTGAAATAACAGCATATGTGCTTTTGTGTTTCGGTGAGTGACGAAGGGGTGCCAGAGCACATTTTCAATATCCACTCTCGACCCCTTATCATAATCCTATCGTCCTATGGTGGTGTTGCTTATGACATAGGCGACGGTAATCACCTGCCATCAAGTCAGCCTGTCTGTCGACCTTTATATGAAAAAAAAATTAAAATTAAAATATATACCTGGATGTACAATGAGGACGAGATCGTTTCGTGCTAAACCCGCAGCACTTCCAGCTGTGCATCCATATCTGTCCGAGTCCTCTTCAATGGCTTTGCGGATCAACAATGTACCGTTGTTCATAAGGACAAGCCTGAAAATTCATTTCATATTTACATTAGCTTTATCCCTGTATCTATTGTCTGTCTTGTTTGTTATGAATAACTCCAAAAACTATTAAGCCGATTTTAAAATGCTACTATATATGATTCACATATAGAAAGCTATCAGCGAGTAACATATAGGCTATATTTTATAAAGTTACGCGGGCGAAGTCGCGTGCAACAGCTATTAGAAATTAAAAATTAATGCAGATGCAGACTGAGAGCAAAGCAAGTAACATAGGCTATATTTTAAAAAATTATGCGAAGTCGCGTGCAATAGCTAGTAATAAATTAAGTCTCGCACCTCGCATTTGTTGCGTTAGCACCGTCTTCTATGTCGATTCCATCTTCTGAAAAAAAAATTATATATAATATAATAAATTACATCTACTTTTTACCAATACCAGAACGTTAAAGTATTCAATATGTTTGTATATTTAAATGCGTAAATCTTTGAACGGTAAATCCATGACTCTTTGGAAGCATCGAAATAATATATATTTTTGAAAGACATACAAGTGCGCTGCCGGCCCTGTAGGAATTTGTTTACTGCTCGCTTGAAGAATATATTATATTGTAGCTAAATCGCTACAATAAAATCGCTCATATTATATTGTAGCTAGATGGAAACACCTTAACGGGGAGAATGTTCCAAAGATCGCGCGTCCGTAGGATACTCCCTTGCTCTCTTACATGTGTGTTATTTTTCTATACTAATACTAGTGGCCCGCTCCCGGCTTCGCCTGGGGTGCAATTTTTATAATATATTTACTCAATCCAGCCGATAAATTACCTTACACCGCTATCTGTGAGAACTTTATGGAACTTACAGTTCATGACAACTGTGAGTTCCATAAGATTCTCACAGGTGGCGGTGTAAGGTAATTTATAACTTTTCCTCATATAATAAACAAACAATTTGCAATAAAAAAAATACTATAAATTGAGATAAAACTATCCTATCTTTTCAGTTGGACCAAATTATACATATGTAGTTACGAAATCAAAATCGGTTCAGTAGTTTAGGGAGTCCATTGGTCCCAAACAACGTGACGGGTAATTTTAAAAAAAGATACATAATAAAGATTACAAAGAGAGAAGATTTGTATTTGTGTATGTTTAATACACTACTCAGAAATATTCAGAAGCACTCACGTTGCTGGTGTAGTATTGTGAGATTCCTGTCCCAGTGAGTGGTGGGTGGCGGGTCGCCCGAAGCCCGGCAGTTAAGGTGGACCTGCTGACCGGCAGCCACGTGCACTTGTTGACCAGGTGAGGGTTCCAGAACGCGCGGGGACACTGAAACACAAGTATATTCCTCCTTTTTATGTGTCTGACTGTATGTGTGCGCTAATCTCGGAAAGTTGTGATTTCGTTCCTTATTACCTAGGGAAAAAGGAATTTCTGAGGACGTGTTGATTTGCCAATGTAACTTTGTACATACTCTGCTACCATAGTACTGATGTTTTTTTGGACTGCTTATTTTCACATAATATGTCGGACTCTTACCGCACTAAAACTCCTCTCGCTTTGCTTATAGTTTTCAGTCTTATGTCTTTGAAAGCGTAACGGGATTTGTTGAGCCCTGTAAATATTGTATGTTCAACAACATACTATGTTGTATTGAAGTACATAGGTAGGTATCATTCTTCGTGAAAGTTACCCAACCTAATGCTCGCGGTTAAAAGGCGTAAAGTACCTATATCCTACCTGGGTCAAATTCTTAGATATGACCATACGACCTGGTCATGTTGTTAGACATCAGCTGGTGATTAAAGTTGGGAACGAATGAAGTCGTGGCTGAAAGACATCAGAGAGTGGACCCGGGATAGCTAAAGCGGTTTAACTGTTCTAAAGACAGTGAACTATTCCAGGCTTATCGCCAACCTTCACTAGTTAGAGAGGCAGACCTACCTACAATATCCAAGTTAATTTTGGAGGTGATAGATTTGTCGCCATCGGTCGCTTTGCAAGTGTACTGGCCGGCGTGACGGCGGGACGCGTTCGTCACCATCAACGTGCCGTTCGATGACGTCACCCCTTCGGGTAACGGCTCGTCCACGTTCTGAAAAGGAAACACAGTGTGTGAAAACGCCTCCTTGAAATTCTCGAGGTAAGAATGTGAGTTTTAAGCAATGATTGACGTAGATAATCAGAGCCTTATCTATAAATAAATTTAAAAATGTAATTAAAATCAAACTCCTCTCAAAAGGCTATAAAATCACTGATTATTTAATCGACAATTTGAATCCTGGATTTAAGCGATTCGGACCTCATACTATGTTTAGTATTGTATGTATACTTTGATATTTTTTTACAAATGAAGTGTTATTGTTGTTATTTTATATTTTAAAGATGACAAAAAGAATAGTATCCTGAGTTTCTTTCAGGGGTTTCTTCTCAGGATCGCCATCTTGGCTTTTTTTCCGAAATTTCTTATAGAAACTTAATGTATAAATAAATATTTTGATAGCAAGCGTAGTAATTTAGGATCCTTATAAATTACTTAAAAGCCTTTAATTTTTTTAAATAATATCCAGGATCGTAAATGCATAAATAAATAACCATAAATGGAGGATAACTTTTAAGGGGAAAAGTCTCGCTACAGTCTCCTAACATTATTTGTAGTATTGTGTAGTCTTACAATTTCAGATCTGTGTACAACTTTTTAAACTGGCTTATCTCTGAATTGGGTGGGCACTGGGCATGTTGAGATACTAGAATTTCACGTTTTTAAGTAATAGAGGTAATATAACATAGACTGATATTAGGTAGAGGCTGCAAAATGTTAAACCAAAGGTTTGGGGTATTGTTTTTTTTAAATCTAAAACTTTTAGGGGGACACAACTACATTCATTGTTTATATTACGTATATATTTTTTCAATTTATAGAATTTTATTGTCATAACTTACCAAAAACCATTGTACAGTCGGCGTAACACCGCCAGCGACTTTACAATGTATCTTCCCGGAACCGTTCAGCTCCAACTTCTTACTGTAGGGTTCAGGTTCGAAGCGAAACGCTCCATCTGGAGATGAACATATGTACGTATATAACACATATCATTAGAAAACACACTAAAAATGTGGCTGATATTAATAAATCATCCTTATGATTAAGTTCGTTAGAGTTGGTTTTGGATCCTCCTCTGGTTTAGGACCATTTAAACCTTATTATGGGCCGTTGTGTTTTGATACAAGAGCACAGATAGATGTTTGTTTGTTTGTTAAATCTAATTCTGCTAAATGTACCTACCTAGTTTCCTAGCACAAATATCCTACGAATATTATAAATGCGAAAGTTTATGAGATTGGATTTATGGATGTATGTAAAAATATATATTGATTGTATGTATGTTTGTTTGTTTGTTACTCTTTCACGCAAAAACGGCTAACGAATTTGGCAGTATTGCGTTTAGCACACAGATAGTTCATTACCTGGATTAACATATAGAATACTTTTTATCCTGGAAAAAGTACAGTACGAAGTAACAGTACGGGTGAAATTGATGCGATGCCGTGGGTCGAGGGCATCCCGAAAATTGGCACATTGACACAAAATACACATAAATATGTTTAAAGAAGACAGTTTTCATGCTTTCAAATTTCGAGGCGGACAAAGCCGTCGAGCATAGCTAGTAATCGTATAAAGTGCTTTACCGTTCGTAGCTCGATGTCTCCGACCCGTGCGGTGCAACCGCAATCGATGCGCCGAATGATGGCCAACGTCTGAAAAATGAAATAATTTTCATTAAAATTCTAAACACACAATAAACAGAGAGCATAAACTTTTGGGAAAATAAAATATTCAGACTACACATCTATTTTCATTGCAGTAATATTCTACTGACTGTACATTGTGAGTTTGTGGTATGTACCTATTATATTAAATGTTTATGAACGGCAACATCAAACGGTAGGACAAGAGTATACCTATTCTTAGCATTTGCCCTAAACAGTGTGACCATGATTTTAATAATTAAAAACATTTATTTTAAATTTGATAACCAATTATTTATTTTATGAGTATTTATAGTTAAAGGCTTTTAAAAAAGATGTCATTCCAACTTATCTATTTTAATATAATATTATAAATGTAAAAGTCATGAAAGTTAGTATTATAAATATGACCAACTGGTCATATTCAGCAATTTCATAACAGTTCAAAACAGACAGACAGTTAAAAGGAGAAATCTACTTTGAAAGAGACTGTGTAGAGGCTGTCTTCGTTTAAGCATCTGATGCCTCACATCATGGTCACCCTACACTGTCTAAATATAGTCCATGCATGTTTAAAGTCGATCTGCTGTACATCAGTCGACATTGAACCCGGTACACACGACTGGTCAATTAACACTCGAACCATTCAACGGTAAACTAATATTTGGACTTCTTAATGATCTTCGGAATGAACAGTCTGTGAAATAGCGCGGGAAGTTAAGAAGGAATTCTTTTTATTACCTGTCTGTGTTTTGAGAACATTACCTATTTTAGCAACGATGGGAAGTGCTGGGAAGTGACTTATTAAAAAAAAAGAATATGTCTATAGACTATATTCTGTCTACACACGCCCGGCAATGTCCAAGAGGACAATAATAGAAATTGTTGGGACAGTTTTAAAGTGTGATCAATAAAATTAGATTGCAGACCACCTAGAGAACCGCCATTTTGTTTTATTTACTATCAATTTTAATCTGAATTAGGGAACTTTTTTATATTTAGAAGTTGTCTATCGATCGTCGTTACCACCTGTTACTATTATGGTTTTCCGTGACGCCGTGCGTAAGTCTCGCAAAAACACGATTAATATTTAAATACTTAAGAAATATATGTCAGAAAGTAAACATTTTACGAAGTTATTTTTAGTAGTACATAATATTATTTTTTAATCTAATCTTACACCGACAAAAGTACAGTAAACATACAGTAATGTATTTACAATTTAATATTACCTTGACTATGAAATATTGAATTTAAGGAAGGGTTTTATGTGTTACTTAATTTTTTTTAAAAGTTCTGAAACATTTTTATGGTAACTTTCTACCATTGCCTGTAAATACAAACAAAACTAAAGGGGATGTTAGCGTACTGCCAACCCCCTGACCATCTGGAAGATAAGGGAATCTATAATGTTGATTGAAATTGTGCTTTAGAAAATTATACACTTGGCTAAATAACTTAATGGACAAATAAAAAAAAAAGAAAAAGAAGTCTGTCAACGATCGTGGTGGTTAGTGTTAGTCAGTGCAGGCTGAAGAGTTGTGTCACAGGTTGTGTAGCCGATCTATGGATTACGTTATCTACGAATTTACGCAATGTAAGAACGTACTTACTGTATCTTCAAACTGTAAGTTAACAAAAAAGTCTTTAGACTTTATTTATCACGAAGAAAAATTGATAATTGTTCGTTCGTTGATTGAACAACGAAGAAGAATTGATTAATTCCTTTCAAAAAAGTACGTTTTACATTACTGTCCACAGATAAATCATAACATGTGTACTCTAAACTATTAAAACATCTGCCTTTGGTGGAACTATTTTTTAAGAATATTTTGCTGTTAACAAAGCCAATTATGTCGCCGAATGTACGACGAAGTCGGGGCCGGTTTGCTAGTTATAAATAAATGACTACCATGTTACATTCTAAGTTCCTTTAAAAAATGCGTAAAGGTAAACCTTAGGTTTTATTGCTTCTGATAAGGCCCCTATAAAAAGTGGACGAGCCTTAGCACCGGTTTGTTTATGATATACCGATCATAAAATATTAAAATGATAACAGTCAACCTTTATCAAATACGTAATATTTTCCAAGTATTTAAAAAAATATTTCTCTAAAAGTAGGTCATATTTAACTTTAAATAGTTGTTCTTTTTTTCACCTAATGGGCGAGGCGCAGTAGCTACTATCGAGTGGACCTTCAGCATGTCTGACGACCTTTACATTAAAAAAAAAATTAATATGATTGATTATATAAGCACATCGTTTGTAAGTAGTTGGACGCTATTTCCTCTGAAGTCTGGCCACTATATGAATGTCAAACATTACAAACGAAAACCGACCGTGTGGCAACCCTGAAGGGCCACCGTACGCCGTGGAGTGAAACTGACTCGCATTAATGGCGGGGTTGTCGTGGCAACCGCTCGTAAAATTTTATAGCGCCTCCCTAGACGCGCGTACCAGAGCTTTGAAAACGCCACTATGTAACCGGCTCGGTAGCCGTTGAGCTCGCATTAGATTAGAGAGCTCAGAGTTCATTTCATTTCGATATTTACCAACTATACACAGTTTGAGCGAAGTGCTGAAACGTTGAGGGTAGGCGATACATTCCGTTTTTACGGTCGCCGTAACGAATATCGTGTATAAAATCTATTTACGATAAAAATGTGAGGGCTTCGCTTGCGGGGGCTCGGCTTTCAGACGCATTGAACTGTGAACATTTTATTGCTTCTGCAACTGATTGCGACTTTATTTGGATGAAATTTTGTTGTGGGTTCATTGATGATGAAGGGCTCCTGGATATTGTATTTCATTTAGGAACGGAGCTAAAAATTTTTGTTGGCGTAAAAATGATCCAAAAACTTCATTTATATCTACTTTTACGCAATTGTGTGAATATTTGTTGAGGATCTGTAGATGTTGTTTTTTTTTATGTTAAGGTTGACAGACAAGCTGACGGTCCACTTGATGGTAGGTGGCTACCGTCGCCTATAACACAGACAAGGCCATAGACCATGCGGATAAGGGATAAGGAAGGGATGGAGTAATGGGGGCTCTGGCATCCATCTGGCAGATTTTGGTTTGACGACGATATTTTCATATTTCTCACATTGTTTTGGGCACACGCAATAATAATTGTGTAATTTAATTCAAAAACTTATCCATAGATGAACCATAAAAGACCACTAATGGACAGATGTTCGATTATAATAACAATACTTAAATTGACCTCAATAAAAAATGTTCCGATTTTAATCCACCAAAAAAAATGTATGAAGCGTTAAAATAGAAGAACTTAATTAAACAGTGACACTATAAATTACTAAACCCTCCAACATCCCATAAACCCCCCCTCCAACAGAAGTCGTAAACTGACACGACTTGATGGAATTTAGGCCCCTTAAATAGGAAACTTTATGGGCTGGCGTGCCGCTGTCACTCGTTAATGAAAATCGTAAAAACGTTATTATGAACAATTTTATTTTTAATTTACCACTGCACTTTCAGATATTAAAAATATTATGCTTTATAATCATTTTTAAAATTACTAAGTTTTAATTTAATAAATATTTTTCCGAACGGAATACTTTTCTGAATATCGAGTATCGACCAGCAGGCGAACTATAGTTTAAAATATCCGCCAACTTTTTCGAAACGACCCTACGTAATTTGACGCGGTTTTCACTAATGGAAGAGTGATAAACTAGGAAAGTTTGCGTGTATGATTGCGTGCGTGTAAAACTTTCGACAGTTTGAAATGAAATTTTTGCATGAACGATAATATATAATTGTCCTGTTGCAAGAAAATTTCGACTTTAAGGTGAGGAATCTTGTAGAACTTTTTATTGAAGGTGTAGTTTTTTTTCATCTAAAGTTACCCCATAACCTCAATAAAAAAAAACTCATAATCAAAAAAAGCTCATTGGATGAGTGGTTAGAGCCCTTGCCCTAACTACTCATGCACAGAGCGTCGAGAGTCCTGAGTTGGATTCCCAATTTTGGAAATGAACTGGATTTGGAAAGTAGTGGCAGGGCGAATTGCGTTTTGCAATCATATGGCGGCAGTAAGCTATTATACCACAAATGACTCTACAATTACTACTAATAATGTGAAAGTAATTCTGTTTGTCTGTTGCCTTTCACGCCTTAACTACCGAACATGACATTTTTCATTACAGAAAATGACAATATGTGTTCCTTTCATTCTGAAAAAAGATCACTTACAAATAGAAATCCAACGCCTGGCAGAAGGTGTGTGTCAGGCAGGCATTACAGCACAAGTGCTCATATATTTTGTCAGTTATATTTTTCAACACGGACGAAGTCGCGGGCACCAGCTCGTAAATAAATAAATAAATAATGTTATAGCGATCGAGTAAGATCTGATGAGTACTTTGCACCACAAAATTCAAAGCGTCTCTTGTGTTTCTTTTTTATGTATTTGCACGCGTTCGGGATGCAATTAGCGAATGCAATATAATGCTGTGTGCGATTTTCAACCGGTTTCCAGATGGAAGGAACGAAGGAGGGGAGGGGGGGGGGGGTATGTTAAAAAAATGTTAAAGAATCTCCAGGTCGATGCACCCGTTGCACTGAACCAGTTTTAATTAAACGTTTTAATTGAAAACAAACAAAACTATAAAACTTTTTAAAACGAGTATCGTACTTAATAAGAAACTGGAAAATTATATATTCAAAGGCTCCCAGAGAGAGCTTTCTTTTATTTCGCTATAAACGGTGGCGTTATTCAAAAATTTGAACTGTGAGCCGCCTTATCGCTTTTTATATTAATACTGCTACTAAGAATGCTTTAAAAAATCGCTATGAACGCAAGGAAACTTATTTTATCATGCATTATTAAGAAATAAATAATTATTAAATACAAAATTCTATTTTCTTTCTATTCGTCCATTTTTCTTCTCTTAAAGTTCTCTTAAAATATTTATTTCATTCACTCAACACAGTACGCTATGAATTTTGATGCGATTTTTTTATGTTAAGGTCGACAGACAGGCTGACGGTCCACTTGATGGTGGAGTGGCTACCGTCGCCTATAACACAAGCAACGCTACAGTAGGGTAACCTACATCCTTAACCCTACTGCCGACTACAGTAGGGGTTCATGGAAGTGGACTCTGGCATCCCTTACTCACTCACCGAAACACAACAGCACACATGCTGTTATTTCACGGTGATTAATAATATTGATTTTCAGTCTTATTTGTGAAATTTCTATTGGTTGTATTTATTTGTATAAAAATACCTACCATGATATTTTTATTACTTTAATATTAGCTCGCCTATCAGGCAAACTACTGGCTGGCTGAACCCAAAATACACACGCTCAGGCATAAGAGTCCAAAGATTAAGTTAGTAGATTCCTTTAGTCGCCAGAGTCGAATTTATTCGACAATTATTTTCCTCTCTATATTTTTAAATCATTGCGTTGCTTTTTCTTAAAAAAAATACGAGTCAAGCACTAGGGGCACAAACGACTACAAAACCTACAACACCAAGTGGTTAAAGGGTTAAAAACAAATGAAATGAACAACGAATTTGGAATTTTTGAAAAAGTCAGCATGCCCTATAATCAAATCGTTAATGTTGAATGTGTAGCGTGTTCATACACTTCATACATCACTCCTGGATGCGCTACTAACCTGGATAACGCCTCAGATCCTGTATTTTATATATTTTTCGGCCTACATGTCATTCACGTATCATTTACATCACATTTTTCCCTTGTTTCCTTATTATCTTACCGACAGCCTGTTTTCGGAATGTCTGGTATACTTTTTCCTACATTTTATCATACGTTTTACATGCATTTAGTCCTCATATAATTTCAAAAACGTAAATTTATATATTTTTGACATAATCTCTTTGTTTATTTATTTCGTCGCCATAGTTCCCATAATATTTTGACATCATGCTTTCTATTACATTGTTGCTTTCTCGCTCATTTTTTATTCCTTTTTATATACAACCTCACCTCTAAATTCGAAATGTCCTGGCCATATATATTTATTATTTTCTAAATTTAATTTTCAAAATATTATTTCGAAGGTTTTCCAGCCGGCTAGACTGATGAAAATCAATCAGTGTGTTGTCGCTCCTCTCTGCGATACAATATTAAAATTTGGCCTGTCTTGCCTCTATCTGCTTCGTGTCATTCCGGAAGTCGGTGCTGAGACTCCGGACGCACTTCTCTACAGCAAAGTTCACTTCGCGTCGTTCCGTGAGTCGGCGCAGAGACTCCGGACGCACCCATCTCTGCTTTCCGTCTGCATCGTGTCGTTCCGGGAGTCGGTGCTGAGACCCCGGACGCACTTCACCACTGCACGCTTCACTTCGTGTCATTCCGCGAGTCTGTGCAAAGACTCCGGACGCACCCATCGCCGCTGCCCGTCTGCATCGTGTCGTTCCGGGAGTCGGTGCTGAAACCCCGGACGCACCCATCGCCGCTGCCCGTCTGCATCGTGTCGTTCCGGGAGTCGGTGCTGAGACCCCGGACGCACTTCACCACTGCACCCCAGACGCTGTTTTTTTTTAATCTTTATTTAATCACCTGTACTTCATTCATAACACTCTACACAACTTTCAAAATTCATCCATTTTTTTATATATATATTATTTGTAAATATTTTCAAAAATATATCTGTAAATAATTTTCATTTTTTTTATTTTTAACTGTCGCTTCACGACAGTTTGGCGCCCAACTAATTTTTCTAAATTCCCACACCCCCCTAAATTCTAAAATAACTTCTTCTAGTGCATTTTTTTTGGATTTATTTTTGGACCTACATTTCTTTGTCAATCTAAAACCTTCGAAATTTTATTTTCTTCATTTTGCTGTTTCATCTCACTACATTTAACACATTAATATCATTTTATCTTTACAGAAGGAAATAAGGTAAATTTGAACTCTATTTGTTATCTGATTATTTATTTTAAAAACTTGATTTGTGTTTTGGCAATTATGGCTAAACAAATAAGATTTGACCTTCTGAACAAATCAGAGCTAGAATACGAAATTAAAATAAGGCTTGAGGAACCAGCTGATACCGTAGTCGGTTTGAAAAAACAAATTCTTCAACTGTCTACTACATTTCCGTCGGAAGAAATTTTGACTTCTTCACTTCCTATCGAGGAAGATCTTTCTGAACTAGACTTTACCTTGTGTTATATAGAAAGGAAAATACAGAGTTTGTTTCAAGGAAATCATAAATATGTACGATTAATTAAAACTTATCTTAACCATGTATATTACAGGATAGATCGTATTGACATTGACTTAGATTCCGACCGTTTGGATACATTTAATGTTCTTAAGTCGAAATTTGATTCTTTAACTAAACAGTTTGAACTTTTTAATGCAGAACCAATTGAGGGTTCTAATTCTTCACAGCCTGGTGCTCCGGTAGTTCCGTCTTCAAATTGTCAAGATTCCCCTCAGTCGCACAATCATCATATTTTTAAGGATTTAAAAAAATATGTCTTTAATGGTAAAACATGTCCTAGATTTTTCCTTCAAAGGTTGGATGAATTTTGCACATCTAGGTGCTTAAGCAAAGATTTGCTTATCAAGCAAGCCTTTGAAATCTTTACTGATAATGCTCTTCATTGGTTTAGATTCCAACTTAACCTAAATCCCAATTTAACATGGGAAGAAACTTCCCAACTTCTTATTAAAGATTTTGGTGTTCATGATTATGACTACAAGCTCCTCGAGGCAATTAGGAATCGAACCCAAGGCCTTGACGAACCTATTGTTATCTATATTTCAATTATGTCTGGTATGTTTTCTCGTCTCTCTAAAAAACTCTCTGAAGCTGAACAACTGGAAATAATGTTGAGAAACATTAGGCCTTGTTACTCAGTCTTTGTTGCACTGAAAGATTGCACTACAATCAATGCTCTTTTATCTGTCTGTCAGAATTACGAAAAAGTTTTAGACAGAGATAAACAGTTTAAAGAACCAGCTCCCCGACAAACTGACCTTACAACTGAATTTAACTATAAATCACATAGTTCACTGACTAACTTACATGGTGAAACTGTCCAAAAACAGTTTCATTCGAATCAATATCAACCTAATAGATCCCAAACTGAACAAGTGAATACCGTTAATCAACCTGTTTTTGTTCAGCAAAAACCTTTTTGCGTTCGTTGCCGTATTTTTGGTCATAATCTTAACTCTTGTACTCAACCTCGCACTATCGTTTGTTTCAAATGTGGACTTAAAGGTTTCAAAACTTCGGATTGCCCTACATGTAATCAGAAGACTAGTAATACTCCAAAAAACTACAAACGGACTTAAAAAGCGTTTCAAATTTTGACGTTAATGACTGGAACTGTTGGATTTTAACTCTTAAAAATTTCTTCTCTTGCTACAAAATTTCTTCTACATATTACGCGGAAGAAAATGATTTTAAACGTCCTTTTATTAACGTGCAAATTAATGACTTAATTATGTTGGGTTTATTGGATTCAGGAAGTTCTGTTACCATACTTGGGAACAACTCTCACCTGAAAATCCTTAAACTAGGCTACACGCTTTTTAAGTCCGACTTTATTACTATATCTACTGCTAGTAACCAAAAAATTAAATCTCTAGGCTACTTTGAACTACCTCTATCCTTTAACGATCAGACTCATTTACTGAAAGTTTTTGTGTTCCCAGAATTATACCCCTCCTTGATTCTTGGCATTGACTTTTGGAAAAACTTTAACCTCCTTCCCTCTATTTTATCATGCGATAATTTACTAGACGCAAAATGCTCGTCCCTTCAAACCGTTGATAGGAAAGTGTTACCCTATGAATATCTAACTACGAATCAGAAGGACATAGCAGATAACATTATTCAACGTTTCAAAAGTATCTCTTTCGAAGAAAAAGGAGTTTTGGGCAAAACGCACTTAATCACGCACAAGATCGATACAGGCGATTCTCCACCAATTAAACAAAGATGTTACCGTTTGTCTCCACAAAAGCAGAAAGCATTAATCAATGAAGTGGATAAAATGTTGGAATGGAATGTTATCGAATCATGTGAAAGTCCATGGTTATCTCCAGTGCTCATCACTCCTAAGAAGAATGGCGAATGGCGTTTCTGTGTGGATAGCAGGAAGCTTAACTCCGTCACTCGTCGTGATGCTTACAGTTTACCTTTGATCAGTGAAATTTTAGACAACCTTAAGAATGCTAAATACCTCTCGAGCATTGACATTGCGAAGGCTTTTTGGGAAGTACCTCTTAATCCTGCAGACAAAGATAAGACTGCTTTCTATGTTCCTGGAAGAGGCATGTACAGATTCAAAGTAATGCCCTTTGGCCTAACTAATTCTCCAGCTACTCAACAAAGACTAATGGATAAGTTATTTACTCCAGATTTTGACAACAAAGTGTTCTGTTATTTAGATGACATTGTCATCATTAGCGAGACTTTCGAAGAACATATCTCTTCTTCTAAAAGTTCACGAAAAACTTTCATTCGCTAACTTAACGGTAAACTTAGAAAAAAGTCAATTTTTCAGAAAAGAACTTAAGTACCTGGGATTCGTCGTGGATGAACATGGTCTAAGAGCCGACCCAGATAAAATTCGTTCTATTCTGGACTATCCTACACCAACTTCAAGAAAAGAAGTTCGAAGATTCATCGGCACTTGTAGCTGGTTTCGAAGATTTATCGCGAATTTTAGCACAATTGCATCTCCACTTAACCGGTTGACCTGCTCAGGAAAGAATGCTCCAAAATTTACTTGGAATACTGAAGCTGCATCAGCTTTTCAAAAACTTAAGGAAGCCCTCGTTACTGCGCCTATTCTTGCCTGCCCAGATTTCAACCTTCCGTTTGCAGTCCATTGTGATGCGTCAAATTCTGGCACGGGAGCCATGCTTACCCAACTTCAAGACGGTAAGGAAGTCGTCATAGCTTATATGAGCAAAGCCCTAAATAAAAATCAGCAAAACTATTCTACTACAGAGAGGGAAACACTTGCTGTTATAATTGCATTAGAACATTGGCGATGCTACCTCGATAATGGTAAAGAATTTACCATTTACACTGACCATGCTGCTCTTAAATGGTTCCTGAATTTATCAAATCCTTCAGGAAGACTTGCTCGCTGGTCACTACGTCTGTCTTGCTTCAACTTCACCTTGAAACATAAGAAAGGGAAAGAGAACGTTGTTCCAGACCTTTTGTCCAGATCTAAAACACTAGAATCGGAGGATACTCTTCAGGGAGTGAATCCTATATCAGTAGACCAACCCCGAGCTAATCGTGATTTGGAACATTACAACAAGATCTTGATGGGTTGCCGAAATAATCCAGACTCCTACCCAAACTATACGTTTAAGGATGACAAACTCTACCGTTGCATCCACTCCACTGATAGCCTAAATGACGACTTTATTTGGAAGGAAGTTCCACCACCTGAGGATAGGCTGTCTCTTGTCAAACGAGATCATGGTTCTCCTCAAGATCCTCATCTGGGAATCTTCAAAACCTACAAGAAGCTTTCGTTAAGATACTATTGGTCCGGCATGTTTAAAGATATCGCTAAATTCATTTCTAATTGTGACACTTGCCTAGCTTATAAACATCCAAACCATTCTCCTTATGGCCCTATGGGTAAACCTAAAATTTGTTCTAGACCGTTTCAATCTATATCACTAGATCTCATGGGTCCCCTTCCCTTGTCAAGAAAACGTAACCAACATATTTTAGTTATCAATTGTACCTTTACTAAGTATACTTTAATCTTTCCTTTAAAACGTGCAACTGCGCCTAATATAATTTCTATTTTAGAAAATTCTGTCTTTCTTGTTCATGGTGTTCCTCAAATAATAATCATGGATAACGGTCCCCAATTTCGGTCTCACGAATTTAATACCTTTGTAAAAAAATATAAAGTTCCTTTTATATTCTACTCTCCATTCTATTGTCCCCAAGTTAATCCTACGGAAAGGTATAACAGGACAATAGGTACTGCTCTAGCTGCATTAGTTGGTGATGACCATAGATCTTGGGATGTTCACCTTCCTAAAATCCAATTCGCTATGAACAATTGCGTTAATGCTGTGACTGGTTTCACTCCATCATTTTTAGTTTTTGGGCGGGAAGCTATTCCTTGTGGCTCATTTTACACTCCAACACAAAATCTCGAGGAGATTGTTTTTCTACCCCGCGATATTTATGCTGAAAATACTGGTTTCCTCTCGTCTATTTTTGATAAGGTTCAATCTACTTTATACATAGCGCACGCTAAAAATAGTGCTCGTTATGATCTTCGACGTTCTTTTAAGGAATTTAATGTCGGTGATACCGTTTGGCGTAAGAATCAAGTATTAAGCAATGCTGGTTCGTACTTTTGCTCTAAATTGGCCCCTAGATTCGTTAAGTGTAAAGTTTCTAAAAAGCTTTCACCGTTAGTGTATATTCTCGAAGACACCAACGGAACTAAGGGCAAATGGCATATCAAAGACATTAAAACCTAATTAAACCCAGTTTCATCATTTCATCTCATTTATTCATTATTCAAAAATTTTATTTTATTTTATTATACAAGCTTTTAAGCCTGTAAACTAAAGTTTTGGAGCAAATGCTCTATTTCTTCTACGCATATGCTAATGCCGCGAAGCCTCCACTTCAAGCTCTAAAGCTTGAAGTTTAACTATGTGAGACGAGTCTTACGTAGTTTTATCTTCACCTCTTAAGTGCTATACTTAGCACTCTACACGAGCGGCTGACTACTCGTTAAATTAAGCCCTAGGTCATTATTATTTTTACAAAGGAGCGGCTGACAACTCCTTAAATAAGCCTTACCCGTCATTTGGGATCACCCTTTTCGAGTGGCAGTCATTGAATGTGAACTCCACCCGTACCAGAATGATAGAAGACGGTGTGTTTGAAGATGAATGTTTGAGCATGTCTGATGATGTCTGAATCTGCAAAGCTGTGTCCCCTGGATCTATCTGGTTTTTAATCAAAATTTTCTCGGTCGAAAATTTTTCTGGGGTTGTCGGGGAAATGTAGCGTGTTCATACACTTCATACATCACTCCTGGATGCGCTACTAACCTGGATAACGCCTCAGATCCTGTATTTTATATATTTTTCGGCCTACATGTCATTCACGTATCATTTACATCACATTTTTCCCTTGTTTCCTTATTATCTTACCGACAGCCTGTTTTCGGAATGTCTGGTATACTTTTTCCTACATTTTATCATACGTTTTACATGCATTTAGTCCTCATATAATTTCAAAAACGTAAATTTATATATTTTTGACATAATCTCTTTGTTTATTTATTTCGTCGCCATAGTTCCCATAATATTTTGACATCATGCTTTCTATTACATTGTTGCTTTCTCGCTCATTTTTTATTCCTTTTTATATACAACCTCACCTCTAAATTCGAAATGTCCTGGCCATATATATTTATTATTTTCTAAATTTAATTTTCAAAATATTATTTCGAAGGTTTTCCAGCCGGCTAGACTGATGAAAATCAATCAGTGTGTTGTCGCTCCTCTCTGCGATACAATATTAAAATTTGGCCTGTCTTGCCTCTATCTGCTTCGTGTCATTCCGGAAGTCGGTGCTGAGACTCCGGACGCACTTCTCTACAGCAAAGTTCACTTCGCGTCGTTCCGTGAGTCGGCGCAGAGACTCCGGACGCACCCATCTCTGCTTTCCGTCTGCATCGTGTCGTTCCGGGAGTCGGTGCTGAGACCCCGGACGCACTTCACCACTGCACGCTTCACTTCGTGTCATTCCGCGAGTCTGTGCAAAGACTCCGGACGCACCCATCGCCGCTGCCCGTCTGCATCGTGTCGTTCCGGGAGTCGGTGCTGAAACCCCGGACGCACCCATCGCCGCTGCCCGTCTGCATCGTGTCGTTCCGGGAGTCGGTGCTGAGACCCCGGACGCACTTCACCACTGCACCCCAGACGCTGTTTTTTTTTAATCTTTATTTAATCACCTGTACTTCATTCATAACACTCTACACAACTTTCAAAATTCATCCATTTTTTTATATATATATTATTTGTAAATATTTTCAAAAATATATCTGTAAATAATTTTCATTTTTTTTATTTTTAACTGTCGCTTCACGACAAATGGTCTGGTATTCGTAAGGCATTTCTTCGAAAACAAAGTAAATTTAACACGTCTCGTGCGGAGTTCGTGACCTCAGACGGAGGATAATTTGATACATCTGTGCCGTCGTGTGTACAGACGCGTTCAAAAGCAATTTAGCCACAATCATACACTTTTTATACAATGAAAATTACTAAAGATGAGGTACCATGTTTTCTTGATTCCCGTATGATTCAATTTCTTAACAAACTCGTGACAAGTTTGGTAACTGACTGACAGGAATCACGGTCGCATTAACATATCACAATGGATCCACTGAGCCACTATAATATTGAGTTTATCAAACAAATTCTATTATGTGGTACATTATTTTTTTGGTCTATCGATGTTTCCATTTAGTAGACTACACCAAAAGCTAAATTAAAATATTGAAAGAAATGGGTGACGTAATTTTTATTATTCGTTTGAAAATATTATTTAAAAGAAATAAAAGACAAAATATAAAGAAAAAAATAACTAAGAAAAGTATGTTGTGCAACAGACTTTTCTTAGTTTCCCTATGAAAAAGAATCGAAATTTCTCAGTATATAAGTACTGAGTATACAGTACATAAGTCAATAATGACAAGTTTTCCGTTTATATCTGTAAAAATCTTTTAGTATAAACTACAGTCAAACTTTATTCCTTAAAGCTCGTGTTAAGAGGATAATTATTAGTCGGACAACTAGTGATAAAAAGATTTAGCCGTTTTGCAAATATTTAGCTGAACCTTTGTGCGCGACTGTACTAACTTGCAGAGGCGTGATCTCTCTGCAAATCATTATATAATTATCATTCGGTTTCGGTATCTCATGGGAAGGATGAGTTTTCACAGAAACAACGCCCATTGACGAGACACATTCAGTCCTTAATTTATGAAATTGAAGGATGCCAAACACATGGGTATATTCTGCGATACAATATTTGTAGCGAAATGCAAATTCGTAGTCAGTATGCGAATGTAATGCTCTTTTTTTAATGCAAAGGTTTACGGCCCACTTGACAGTAGGTGGTTACCGTCGCCAATGAATATAAACAACGCTATAGGTGCTACAACTGTGCTGACGACCTTAGTGAAGATAAAGGATAAGCGATTAAGAGGAGATAGGGAAAAGGGCTATGGTATGTCTTACTATATCGATGGCCTTAAACAACCTCTGTAGTCTTTTGTAAGATATTGTATTGTTTTATGTAGAGGTTTTAGGCAGGCTGATGGCCCAGTTGATGGTAGGTAGCTTATCGCCTATGTGCAAGCTCGCTATCGAACTTAGCAGGATTAGAGATATTAGGAATGGGAAAGATTAGCAAATAAAGATTTTATTTATTTATTTATTTAGGTAAAAATGTTTACTGCTGCCAGACAAGCTGCACAAGCGACAGCAGAAGTAGCACCTTAAGGCGCATTTTACTCAAGCTAATGTAGTTCTTGCACCGAGATGCAGGCGGCAGTACACAAAAATGCAGGAAAATTTTTGTGATCTCTAATCGTCTTGACCACTTATGCAACGGGCTCGTTCAACATGTTTAATACCAAGCGGCAATTTTTAACACGCTTTTCGAGAAACCGCCGGGCTTCAACCATGTCGTATTATGCAATTAATTGTTGAACTTTGTAGAAAACATCAACGGCCATAGAATTCAGTGAACAAAGAAGTCACATGGCAGTAAAGTTTCTATTAATCGAAGCGTTAGAGGTAATCCATAACCAACGGGGGGTTTGCCTACGTTCTAATGTGTATTCTGATCACGTCGCGACCCAAATACTCGCGCAGACGCCATGAACACCATAGACAATTTCTATATATTCTATATATTGCTTTAGCATATCGCGAAACGATATATGAATTTATGGAAAACGGTACAAGTCATGCAGAATGAATGTAAACCAAACTTATTTTGTATACTTTAGTTCGTTGGTATCAACACAAGTTAGTATCATGTCGCGTTAACTTTTTGACAGTATCATACAAACAACAATATAACATTTGAGAATTTAAATGTGACACGGTATACCATGTGAATATACCGTGTTCAAAAGGTCAATACAAAAAGTGAAGGGGATGATACCTTTTAGACCATTTAAAATGTTTTAAACCACATTTGTCATAGACGAAGTCCGGTTATTTTTTTTATTTATTAAAATTTTAAATTAAAATTTGATAAATCCAAATTTGTAGAAATTTTGTCCGAAGTAATCATAATACTATTCGTACAGATATTCGCGATATGAGAAAAAAACCTGTAAAACCCTACTACATCCTCAGCACAACCCCCAGCCTTGAGGAATCTTACAATTAGTATGTTACAATCTTACAATTAGATGTAGTATCTGGAACTACACAAATTATTTCCCCTAATTGCCCATATTCGGTTTAATTTTATCGAACTATATTGCAGATATTTATGTTGGGTGTCTGTACACGACATTGACAATTCTGACGATATATTTAATACCTTCAACTTTTTGAACAGTAACTAACATTATTCTGCATATCTTCGATAAGAAGAAATGCTATGTGGGATGTTAATAGTACGATTGACGTGTTTAAATAATAAACATTGTGTGAACTGTGAAGCAGCGCACATTTCTTGATATTTGGTCCATTGAAGTCAGCTGTTGCAATGTTGGGTACGAAGAATTATAAACAGTTTAGATGATTCACGACACCAACAATGAAGTACTCTTAAATGTGCAGCATCCACGACCCAGATAGGTTATGTAGGTACGTAGGGATGACAAGTCATGAGAAGTATAATACTTTCCAGATATGACTTTTTTTGGTGAAGATAGATGCACGTTTTGGTGAATTAGGCATACTAATGTACACGCCCAGTGCACATTAGTGTGCCTAATGAACATTGAACTATATGTTATTTATGTGCTGTTGTGTTTCGATGAGTGAATAAGGGATGCCAGAGCCCATTTCCCCATCCCTTTCTTATCCAATATACTTAATCCTTCTATGATCGGTAGCACACTTGCAGCACCTTTGGCTTTGCTTGTGTTACAGGCGACAGTAGCCACCTAGCCACCTACCATCAAGTGGATCTTCAGCCTGTCTGTCGACTTTAACATATTTAAAAAAAATATGGTTTCTTTAAATATAAAAAGAATTTCCATCCTAATTATCGCTGCGTTTAATTTTGCATAAAATATTGCAGACTGAAAAGAAATTGTATTGCATCCAATTAAAAAAGAAGAAAATTCTTTTCTCTACATCACTTGCATACACTCTATTGGGCACGCTCGGCTGGTCCTTACTTCCACAAAAAAATCTTAAGGACTTGTGTCATATGTTTCAGTACATTCAGCGACAAAAGCAGTTAGACTAACGAATTATATTTTTTAAAGTTATAAGGTCACGATAGTGAATTAGAAAACTAACACTAATATCATAACCTAAAATCATCATCATCTCAGCCGTAGGACGTCTACTGCTGGACATAGGCCTCCCCAATCATTTCTAATTTTAAAAACAGCTTGAATCCACCGTCGATCCGCGGCCCTAATCAGATCGGAATTTAAAATAATAAGACGCTGGATTTATCAGTCGCGAATCGAAACAATTCTTTATACAATTGATAACCCAATTTATTATTATCACGCTTCGACCCTTCGGTGTCGAGTAAAAAAAATCAGAAAAACGCTGTGCTAAAATGAATTTGTGCGGACGAGCTATGCACTGCGATGTGTCGGAGAACGAGGGAGGATTAGTCTTAGCTTTGTCTTCAAATTTGAAGCAACTGTTCAAAATTCATAATTAAATGTAAAAAATGATTATTTTTCGGACTATAGACTTGGTTTTTTTATGTCCGAACTGCCATGATTTGAATGAACCGACCTACTTTTGACACCGATTGTACTTGTTTTTAACCACAACCCACTTAGTAAACTCTTATATTTCTTCTCTCTCAGGATCTGTTGTGTAGGCATATATACACATATGTATGTATTTATATACGCCTATACACACGCATATGCATATAAAAGTAGGTATATGTAAAATACATACATATATTGCATATGTATGTATTTCCCATAGGCGTATATAGCCTACAAAAGACATAGTTACAATGCACTTAAAATAAACATAAAAAGAAATCAGCTTTATTTGGGGATTGTATATTAGATTTCAGGATATTATGTAAATTACTCCTGGGACAGAGCGTGTACAGATTTCCTTTTGATTATGTTGTCGCCACAGAGAAAGTGTCTTGGGAATATATTGTATTATGTACGAGTATATAATTTATTTGTCCTGTTGGAAGGATCAAAGCCATGAGAATATGTAAGGCCTGTGATTTATATGCGTTAAAGAAAATGAGTAAAAAAATTTTTTTATTTTTTTATTAGAGATGGGTTTGCTCTTGGCCAACATCCAGGTGTGTAGCGAAGATGAGGCCTATGATGGAGCGAGCTCACCCAGAAGGTGCCTATTCACTCGAACTTTGAATAGATTCAGGTTATATGTGCTCGGAAATTAAGGTTTAGGTTTAGGTTTAAGGTTTAGGTTAAAACCAAATACAAGGCCATTGATATTTTGGCACCACGTGGAACTAATCTAAAATTCATTTGTGCAATGTTATCCTTGTAATTAATTTGTGCAATTTTATCCATATAATATCATACCGCAATAGCGGCCGCGCTGAAAAATTAAAAAATACTGCGAGTAGCAAAGCACACCACACTGCATTCGCAGTTATTGAAATACAATATGTCTCGCTGTATTAGTTTTTTTTTTTTGTGAAGGAAGGTCGAACATAGAGGCAGACTGTCCACTCGATGGTGACGGTGGCTACCTTCGCCTATAACACAATCAACAACCACAGGTGATGCAAGTGCGGTAGCAATCATAGTAGGATAGAGGATAAGGGACTGTGATTGGTATAGGGAAATGGGCTCCGGCATCCCTTGCTCACTCACTGAAACACAACAGCATAGCACGTTCTTTTGTTATTTTACACTCTGGACAGACGTAGACGGGCTGCCCCAATAACTGTAAACTGGCAAGTGTGCCCTGTTGTTGTTGTCGTCGCCGATGAATTCTTAAACTACTGAACCGATTTTGATAAAACTCCGTAACTATTTGTAATTTGGTCCAATTAAAAGATAGGATAGTTTTTATTTTGAACCCGGGCGAAGCCGGGAGCGTGTAGCTAGTAACATACATCAGTCGCAAAAACTAAGGGATATAGGAAAAAATTCCACATTTTTTGGTGAAAAAAGTACTGTTCAAGAAGTCCCCGAAGTACGTAGACGAAGTCGTGGGCAATAGTTAGTAATTTATTCCAAAAAAATACCGGCCAAATTTATTTAAGCTGCCAGAATTTTTTTGTTTGAGAGACAACTGGAAATATACATATACTTCAAAGTTCGAATGCAGAATTTCCAATTAAAAATGTTCAATGAACGCGTTTGTTTGAATAGTCAATTGAAAAAATTTAAAGCCCCCGTTTTTATCGTTCGTGCCAAAACTAACCTTTAAAAATTAGTCTCTCTTGATAAGAGGAATCCTTTTTATTTTTATTTTACGCTTCATTTCGTGTACGGATGAAATTAAAATAATCTACTGTTAACCAGCTGTCAATATCGCAATTTTATTTGGCGCATGAAAAATTTTAGTTCGCTCCCACATCATTTAGAATCTAGATTATCGGTGTACCTGAAACATTACTTTATTTATTTACAAACTTTTTTTATTTGTATTTTTTTTATAGTGCCTTGACTGCCATACCGCACAATGACTTTTATTGCATTAAAAGTTTTTTCTCACTGTGTGCGCTTTAATATTTGTGATTCTTTTATTATAAAAAAAAATATTTAAAATTAGTATGCCGCAAGTAGCGGGGCAAGGCCCAAACTACCGGTGGTTAGGGCTGCAGAGTGAGGAACCTCCTGACAATTCGTGCCGTGTCAAGAAGTACCCTTCTGTATCTGTCCCTTGACCCAGCCATCCAGTGAGAGCCTCTCGAGGTGTTGATCGAGGCTCTTCGCTATAAGACCGTTTGCCGATACGATTATCGGGACGATGATGGTCGAATCGACATCCCACATGGCGGTCACCTCGTGAGCCAAGTCTATGTATTTAGTGAGTTTATCTTTCTCGGCTTTCACGAGATTTTCGTCATGTGGGACAGCGATGTCAACAAGTATCGTCCGGCGCTTGGATCGGTTAATAACCACGATGTCAGGTTTATTGGCGACAATAGTCCTGTCCGTGATTATGGAGCGATCCCAGTAGAGCGTCGCATGACCATTTTCGAGAACCGGCGCAGGCTCATATTTATAACTAGCGATCCGTTCCCGGCTTCGCACGGGTGCAATTTTTTTCTGCAAATTAAACGTAGAAACCTTCCTCGTTTAACGCTCTTCCCATTAATGAAAACAGTATAAAAATCCGTTCGGTAGTTTTTGAGAATCGCAAACATACAGACAGACGCGGCGGGGGGACTTTGTTTTATAATATTAAAAAACGTAAATTTAATAATGTTGTCTGCGTGAGCGAATTGATTTTTGTTTAATTGTGCGTAACTTTGTCTTTTTCCTGTGTATATTAGTTCAACTGAGATAAGAGAACGCAGTTCGGCGAAATATGGGTATATTCTATCTCAAAACTTCGATGACGAATACTAAAGCTGTCTATCAAGCTGAGTGATGATCGTTAGGCAGAAAAGATAAATGTTTCAACTTATTCGTGTACATAGACTTTTCGAGTTTAATGAGAATGATGCTTATGCATTAAGATAGCCTCACTCTACTTCCTTGGAAATAAATATAACAAATCACCTATCAGGTTTAACAAATTTTTAAATTTCTAAAAATTTTGACGATGTTCTGAAATTTCAAAAAATCTTATTAAATTATCTGAAAAAGTGAAGAAAGTTTTCATAGAATTTTCTAGAAACTTCTGAAATTTTCAAGAAACTTCTAGAATTTTCGAGAAACTTCTAGAATTTTCTATAAACATCTAGAATTTTCTAGAATGTTAGCGAAAAAAAAATCCGTTCCTATTAATAATACATAATGAGCGACTCAGCCAAAGAAAAGATATGCCGCAAGGAGAACTCATCGTATTGCATGAACCTTCGTTTCAGTTGTTAACAACAAATGCAATTGTTATGAACGAAAAAATTCTTTTTTTTTTTATTGTCACAGGGTTAGTAACTTTTTTTCAGTAAAAGAAAAAATATCGCGTTCGAAAAACTCGAATATATTGCATAGATCCCGTTTTTTATTGTTTATAGCGGCCCGCTCCCGGCTTTGTCCGGGGTGTATTTTTTCTAAAATAAACGTAGCCTAAGTTACTCCTTATTACATCAGCTACCTGCCAATAAAAGTCCCGTCAAAATCGGTCTAGCTATTTCAGAGATTAGCCGGAACAAACAGACAAAAATTGTAAAAAATGTTATTTTGGTGTATGTACCGCAATTTACATAAACAAAAAGTAGCCTATGTTACTCCTGACGACCCCTCTTCATGTCTGCAAAGTTTCATCGAAATCGCTTCAGCCGTTTCTGAGATTACCCCGGACAGACAGACAGACAGACAGACAGACAGACAGACAGACAGACAGACAGACAGACAGACAAAAATTCTAAAAAAAGTTATTTACGTTTTAACAGCATGCGAATGACTCTCTAAGCTTAGTTTGAGGCAGTTTTTCGCAAATCACAGACAGACACTCTGATTTTATTTATATAGATTAACAGCACGCGAATGACTCTCTAAGCTTAGTTTGAGGCAGTTTTTCGCAAATCACAGACAGACACTCTGATTTTATTTATATAGATATGGTACAGAAGACTCAACAAGGTGATATTGAAGAGCAAGTTGTTGGTGAATAATTCTGGCTACTTGGTTATGTCTGTGCAAATACTCGCCGTTAGCAAGACTAGAAAACCGGAAATAATATTATTATTATTATTATTTATTAAAGATGGGTTTGCTCTTGGCCGCGTAGTGAAGATGAGACCTATGATGAAGCGAGCTCACTCAGAATATGCCTATTCACTCGAACCTTGAAAATATTTGGGTTTTATGAGCTCGGAAACAGCGCCGGCAGGGAGTTCCAATCCTTAACAGTGCGCGTTATACAGGATGTTCTAAAGCGCTTGGTCCGAAAAAGGGGATTCGAAGATGAGGATGGTAAACTGACGTACGTCTGAATGTCCGATGGAAGAAAGGGGAAGGCGGTGTGAGCTCTTGCAGCGCCTGAGCACACTCCGAAGTACATACATGTTATATTATAGAAGGATCTCGTATGTATATTTTTCGTATGGAGTACGTCTTGTATAGAAGACGAGGTAGATTCTCATTTTTAACGTATGACAAACGAGGACAAGTTTGTTGTACGGTAATTATTTAGAGATATTTAAACAACAATAATTTTCTTAAGAGAAATTGTATAGAATAAAACAAATTGCGAAGAAAACTTCACAAAATATTACGTCTCGGAGTGTTCGACAAATAGCAAACTGAGATAGTTATCGAAGATCTTAAAAACAATTTACAAACGCATTTTTTAAAATCCCAATGAAATTTTTTTTATCATAAAACATTTGCTCATTTTTCTAACATAAGTAAGTATTATAACATAAATATTAAAAAAAGAGTCGCAGTTCTCTCGCAGACGGATCTGACACGGTCCTTTAGCTTTGTCAATTGCCAGCCCTTGACTTGTATGATTTTATTTCACCGTTTTTAGCTAAATTAACTTTTACTTACATATTTAAAATAAAATTCAAAAACTACCTGGTGCCCGCGACTTCGTTTGCGTTGAAAAATAAAATAATACAGAACATACGAGCATATTGCTGATTTTGCTGACGCCTGATTTTTATTTTACCTTTCCAACTCAACTACTCAATTGACCACCATGAAATTTTGCATACACGTTGTCAGGGATACAGGAAAGGACATAGTGTACCTTTCATCACAAACAGGATCATCTAAAATTAAGAAAACTAACGCCTGACATTAAAATATTAGTAGGTAGTGTTAGTAGGATTATGTTTTGTGAAAACATCGTTCTTTCTTTTTACCGGCTAAACTGATGAATTCAAAGGGCGCACACCAGCGAGTATTTCAACTGCGAATTTGAACAAACAAAACTATAAAATTCAACTCCGAAAAGGAACTAGTTCCAAAAAGCGAATAAAACTCAACAATCATAATCCCCGCTGATATTTCAACGGTTACAAAATAAAAACCGGCACAATGGTCCGCGCAGTTATCAAATATTCGCGGAATTTTTCAACTGGCATGGCAACACAATGGTCCATCAATCCGCGGTTCGACAAAAACTAGCAACACTGACATCGGCGAAAAGAACGCTGCGCTAATAACGAAGCGGCCATCTTTGTTTCGAATCGTCCTTCATTCATTAATTTATCATTAGAGAATGTTTGGATTAAATATTTTTACTATTAACTTTATCCTCACCGGATTGACATATGTATATGCTTCTTCTTCTTCTCTTTTCATGTCTTGGCTCTTTCTCCAATGATTTTGCCATTAATTTGTATAATTATAAAAAAGCCTTTTTTTAAAATAAAAAAAGGTAAAATTAAAATCAAAGGTAGCAATCCCAAGACAGAGCAGTCGAGTCAAGTCAAGTCAAGTCCGTCAAAGTAACAATTTAAAAAGATAAATGTATATATAATTTATAGAAGAAAAAAAATAGTGGCACTCCGGGAGTGCCAACAGAAGGGAAAACGAACAATTACGTGTTTATTTTTTGAATCGTCAGGTAATATTTTATTGTGCAGGAAATACTTTTAAATGAAGTTTTTTTATTCATTATTATAAACCACTACTACAAAAATTATACTACCCACTACTAGTAAAAAGAGTAAGCTCTCAGTAGCTCCTCTATACTGAAAAATGTTGACGAACTTTTTGGAATATCACTGGCAGTTTTCTATTTTTATTTGAAATTACTGTTCTTTTATAATTGTCAACAGAGGTGTCGGTTACGGTAACATTGTCGCGAGTTCAATGGTTTTTTCCCATCTCAGAAATGTCCAACGCGCCTAAAGAAGTTTTCACTTCAAAAATTGCATCCGTGCTAAGCCGGGAGCGAGTTGCAAGTATGTACCTACTTCGTTTTATAATATCAATAATATGGATTGAGATGTCTGAAAATGAATATTTTTTAATTTTTTCATAGAACTACGCAGTTAGTCAGAAAAGCTTCGCAATATGAACCATATACATTATTATAATGTAGGACTCATTACTTTAAATGTCGTAACAACCTGCCCGGAGCATTTTTTATTTAAAATGCACGGTTATTATAGAAAAGTCACGCACAATTTGTGATCTGTGTGAGTTGTCTTTTAATGATACAGATTGAGCCACCTAAATCAGCTCATCTTTTTTAGGGACAAGCCGTAGATTTTCAGAACGTATGTCATCAAAAGCCGCGTCAAAACATTTTTCAGGCACGTCTAAGAGTGAATTTCTGCTTTTTAAGCTATTTAACCTGGTTCACGTCACCATAACGAAACTCCATGAAAGAAGAGTCCCACAGTTGAATCTACGTAACCCATCATCAGCAGCGAAGTAAAAATTGAGTTTGTATCCATTTTTTTTTTTTTGCAAAATATTCATGAATGTCATGATGCATCATTAAAACTGAGTTTAATGACACATAAAACTTGTAAGCGCGCGTTTTCCGTCCCTATCTCACGCCTACAATTGAAGGGCGATGGGAATATACAAAAGAATGTTCCGGTATTCATGTGTATGTATGGAGTGAGGCGACGAAGCGTAAGCATTAGACCATACCAGTCGATGACGATGACGCAGCGATGGGACACGCTATGGTGTGAATTTATCGATTAGGAAGTTTTTTGGAGTTTACTCCTTAAGATCCTTAAGTCGGCGCCAAACAAGCAAATTTATTAATTACGTAAAGCGTGATGCGCGGCCGCGGCGCAAAATTACTTAGATATACTTACATTAGTTTAAAAACTTAGTTATTAAGGTTAAATAAAAATGGTTTATTATTATTTTGCTTTTCACTTTTTTTGGCGGTTTAATTTTTTTGTCAAAAAGTTTTTATTTAATGTAAAAGCATGCAGGCTGACGGCGCACTTGTACATAGTTGGGTACCGACGCAAATGGGCTGTTAACCTTAGATTATAAGGAGAGATTAGGGAAATGGACTATGACATTCTTGTTAACTCACTAAATAAAGCACGACCCACGTTGTTATTTAAGGGTGCTAAAAAGGTTTAGTTACTACCGCTAAACCGCCAATTTATAACAATGATTCCACTGTTCTAATTTTGATAAACAGTAATTAAAAGCCATAATTCTTCACATGTAGAATGATAAAATACATTGAAATAAACATTGAAAAGAGTATTGATTTTGTTTTTCGCGTTTGATTTTGCTTTTAAACCTTTTTCCGTGCGATATGATAAATTATAATTTGGTTGCCCATGTCATTAAAATCGATGTCTAAAAATCTACGTTGTCAGAACATTTATTAGTAATCAAATTATCAAGAATAAGGGGTGCCAGAGCTCCCATAAAATGACACCACATAAAATGACATACCATATTAATGGTTATGGACCATATTATGGACCATATTATAAACATATTATATTTATGGACCATATTTACATATTTTATGGTGGTCTTCTTTAAGGGGGTGATTACTGCCGCCAGATGAGCTACCCATAATGACTGTGACACGCAGTGTCCACCTTTTTCTTTTTTCTTGCGTGGGAAAATCTGCGATCCAGATCCCCACCGACCATGGAGAGATCGATGGGGTGTGTGGGACTTCTACCCTACTAAAAGCCCACGGTGTTTCTTCGCGCCGTCTATGGGCGTTTTAGGGGACGTTAAGGTACGCTACCTTCTCCCCCAGCCATACGTGGTCCGCACACTTGCGGGCTCCACCTCGCCACTACTTAGTAAAAAAAACATCGACATTGAACCTAAAAGGTGATGTCCCATCACTAGTTAGGAAATCTACGAGCTGCCACTTGATGACTCCTTCACTACTTCGCATTGAAAACTGAAAACAGATGGTTTGCTATACGTATACCTATCAATGTGGTGCATTACAACCACGGAAAGTAAACGCGTCTGTACATACTCAGACATACTTGTACAATTTGAGTGAAAAAAAAAATACTTAACCAAATATCTCTCTGAATACGGAAGGGTTATTTTTAATAGACAAGTTGACATTTTCATCTAATTTTTATTCGAGGATCCTTTTCTTTGTAGCGACATAATGGGTGTTATATTAATAAAATAAACGGGTAAGGGCTGCTGCTTTAAAAAATGAAATTTATTTTATTAAATTTAAAATGTAATTCCAGTGAACGTTTGCAATACTAAAACGACCCTCGGTTTGAAAGCCACATTTTATTTAAGTAATAGCTGGTGCTCACGACTTCGTCTGCGTTCAAAAATAAAAAAAGGCAAGCAGTTAGTTTTCTTAAATGATCCCTGGGGTACTACAAGAGTAAAATCAAAATTGTTACACGAATGCGTTATGTTTATGTGTTCTATTTTTTTTTAAATATTTTAGAATATCTGAAATTTCAGATATTGCGCCATCTAAACAATATTATTTAAAAAAAGAACAATGTTGTTCCTTCGGCGTGATCGAATTGTGAAAATTTAAATTTTATAATGGTTCTTAAGGAGTAAACTCCAGTCGTGTGTCGGAGCTGACACACAATTTTTTCTAGATGTTTCTGGTATCATGAATCATGATCAGTAAATATCATGATGATCAGTTAATTAAGGCGTGAAAAGTTAAGACAGACGGACAGACAGAGTTATACTTTCACATTTATAATATAAAGTTTTACATATATTTATATATAATTTTTAATTGCATTCCAGGAGAAGCCGGGAGCGGGTCGCTAGTGTGTTGACAAGTAGTCGACTCATTAAATTTTATGTAACCTTAAAAAATTTAATTTCTTAAATATTTTACTTTATATGATACTATAATGTATTAATTAATTTTATTATGTAATTAAATCTCTATACAGGGTGTGGCCTGTAATAAGAGCAATAAATATAAACAATGATTCTATAGAAGTAGCACTTTGGAGCATTATGATTAGGTTAAGGTAACTAACCTTAACCTAATCATAATGCTCCAAAGTTCTTATACTCATGTATCGCTAAATTGTCGGTTATCAGTCGCTAGATGTCTTGGTACAGGGTACTGGGGCGAGAACGATCGTAAGTGTCAATGTCAAGTACTCCAACTGGACATTTTATGTCTGTAGTAGTACATTGCTGGCTCGATTTATTTTGTTAGAAAATAACAGTAAATTTGTTTTACATTTATTGCTCTTATTACAGGCCACACTGTATATATAAAAATTAAGTGTCACATGTTTGAGGCCAATGAACTCCTGAACTACTGTACCGATTTTGATAAAACTTCGTAACAATGTGTAATTTGGTCCAACTTAAAGATAGTATAGTTTTTATTTTGAACCCGGGTGAAGTCGGGAACGTGTAGCTAGTATTGTAATAAAATAAATAGTTAAATAGCCACTTGACCTGATTCATAAAAAGATCTATATCCTTTTTTTTTTTCGTTTTGAAGAAATTATTAAATATCGCATCGCTTTAAAAATCGTTTTCTCTTAGGGAATTAAGAATTAGAAGTAATTTCCTGACTAACTCTCGTCAAGTTTATGAGATTTCGCATGTACGCTATGCTCATAGCGTACATATAACTCGTGCCTATGTTAGTTAAGTTTTTATTCCACCCTGCGTTGCATAGCACTTGCTTCACTCACTTGTAAAGAAAAAATACTCGACACTGCATTTGTGTTACGGTGAAAATAAAAAATTAGATTTTTACCGAATTTTCTTTCTAACCAAATTACAGTTTACAGTAAAAGTATTACTGCAGTTAAGAGGCGTCAGAGTAAACTGCGGTTCGCAGTCATTAGGGCACCACGTCTGGCGGCAGTAACCATCCCTGTGTGCTGCTGTTGTGTTTTAATGAGAGACAATTCACTTATTCCTTATTACCTACTATCATGGTCGGCACATATTACCTACTGTTGTGTAACAGGCTGCCCAAACGACACCGAAACTCAGTGTTCCCTGCCAATACTTGTCTGATCCAGACCGGAGCCAGCTTTGAAAAATTAATTTCCAAGATTGGTCATGTAAAGAAGTGAACCAGGGACCTCTATTAGACAAGCACTTTAATCAAAAACATATATACTTCAATATTCCTTACTATTTTAAAGGTATAAAATTTTCTTAACATAAGTTAGAGGCCCTTGAGACTGTACCTACATTTGAAGTAGGTACCTATATTATATACACAAGAAAACACTTGTATGTAAACAGTACTAAAAGCATTATCTTCAGTTAAAACTAGTCGAAATTAATTTAAACCAGACAAATGTGATTTGCGCCAAAATCCCCGATTGACTGTAACATGGGGGTCTACGTATTATGGCTATATCTATATAACTAGCCACATTCTTCCTGACAAATTGTTGCATACAAAACACCACAAGGTTTTCTGCAAAATTAAAAAATGACCAAGTGTACCTCTACGCTTAAAATGTTCTTAAGCACAATATAATAACCGTGTGATTTTGTATAAGACAGTTTTTAAATTATAAATAATAATAGGTAATAACTAGGTATAGTAATTAAATTGTAGCCATAAAGCTCACCTTTTAAACCACTCAATGATGTATATGCAGATTCCTTTCATAATTATGACATATCTTAAAATTACTTCTAGATCTGCATGCTGAGCATTTTCGCCACCCCATCGTTAGCATACCATTACCTAGGCGTTTCACGCGTCATCATCAAAATGTAAGGCTCTGTTCGCATTCGATCATATTGTCAGCAAACCCGAAGTCCCGGATTTTTTTTTTTAATTTTCTTTAAAAATAGGCTCAAGAGATACTCTAATATTTAATTTTATCTAAATTCCAATTTTAAAATTTATTTAAATTGTAGTACCAAAAAATAATTTAAGTTCCTGATAAATACTTTAATAAGTTTAATAGAAAAGCTTAGGAGAAAATTTATATCATACATTTTTCTGTGCTATTTCTGTGTTTTTGTTGTTAATGTAGTTGATACTAAAAATATCAAGTTTACAAACATTTATTTTTACGTACAACAGATTATCAGATTTATTATTATTATTTTTTTATTAAATAATTAATATCCTGTTTTGTGAAATTCCGGAACTGCTCTGGTGCGAATGAAGCTTCATTTAAAAATAGTAGATGCATGTTCGAATATTCATGACGAGTCTCCTATTGAAAAAAAATAACAAAAGCCAGATTTCGCGCGGGAAACAATGATTTCCGTTTCCGCTAGCAATATGGCGGATCTTTTCACCGTGGACCGTTGTTTTCAATTTGTAAAGGTTTGTGAGTATTGATTTTCAAGAGAAAGCAAAACTTATACGAATATTTCTATAAGATATAACAATTATTCGAATCCCGCTAGGGGCAAATGTTTATGTGTCAACATTTACCTTTGTACCTGTCATGGATGTTTATATTTATAATATGTATGTATGTATTTACAAAAAAAAGTAATCTATGTATTATGTCAACTGTCTGGTATCCATAATACAAGCATTAAGTTGCTTAGTGTGGAACTAGATGGTGCTGTGTGGAATGTGTGAAGATATTATTATATGTCTTCCTGTTTATGTACACAAATAATTAATAAATAAATCTCCAAGACTAACATTAACACTATTTGTATAGCCTCAAAGTAAGCGCTTAGGTATAGGCTTGGACTTTGTCATAAGGTAACCGTACGACGGACAAGGGGCGAAATCCTGCACACCCAGGCCAGATATGAAACAATGACCCGCTCATTGGTTCACTCAGGCGTCCAAGAGCAGGCCGACGTGCCCGGGCGTCGCGTGCCAACTCAGGGCGTCAGATGGAGAGGTCTGACGCCCTGAAACACCCAACAAGGACTCACAACGTGGCGGCTCACGGCATTCTAGTGGGCCGTCATATTTAAAGTGAGGCGAAGTCATCGTCCTGAGCTGGGTTCAAAGAGAACGTAGCGGTGTGTGGGCATGCGAGGACCCACACATCACCGCTGATGGTGGAATCAGGGGGAGTTTTAGTGGGTATTTCCGGTGATAAGTCACTTCACCGGGCGAGTCCAACACTTCCCTTCGTCGACTGTCCCCGTCGACGAAAGATAGTGCGTAAACGTCATTTCCTCTCCTAAAAAAAGGCCAGATATGAAGAAGATTACGAAAACATCCAGCCGGCTAAAATTTTTAAAAGTTTATTTCTATACTTGACCTTGCTAAGGACTCTTGAAGCCATGGGCTGTTATAGAGTAGAATTAAGTATTGAAAGTGTTCAAAGGTCGCGTACAGGACAAAGGTCGCCGCCGTTCAAACTTCGTTACAGAATACGGTTTTATGACGAAGTAATGCAATTATTGAACGTTACTTGCCTTGTGTTGCCGTTATCAAACAGACCCCTGAAACAAGATAAAAAAAAAAACAAATTAGCATTTAGTAGCAGCGACGGTTCATTGAATATATCGCTTGGTAAACAATTAGACGCTAGGATGATTGAATTTCAAGTACTTTAGGTTTAATTTCTTGATTCGATTGAGCCTATTTGAGCCCATCCCTATCTCCCATTCCTTTATCCTATCATGGTTGGCAGTCCAGTTGCAGCACCTGTGGCGTTGCTATAGTCGACGGTAGCCACCTACCATCAAGTGGACAGTCAGCCTGACAGACGACCTTAACATAAGAAAAAGATTGCTTGCTCTAACATAGAAGGAAAACGTCATAAGAAAACCTCTTCTCTAATCTAGTCTAGACTGAATCTACTTATTATATGGACATAAAGCTGAGAAAAATTGGAGCAACAAGGCAAAAGACAGTAGGGAATTCTGAAAAAAGTCGGAGGAGGCCTACACCTCATTAAAGGAAACACCGAAGAAAAATTAATAAAATCAGTAAAATAAGTGGCTATAGTTTTATAATAATATCGAATTTAATACAGAAAAATGTTGAGTTAGTCTAGGTAACTTTCGAAGCCATTGTAAGCCATGATAAAGAAAATGAACAAGGTAAATAAAAAAAATCATAAAGCCGAAAAAAAATCTTAAATGCACGGTAATTTGCTGCACAAATTATGAAATTTAAAAATTAAATTTCCCCATCAGCAAATTTATTCGTCCGTTAATAATATAGCAGGCAAAATTCGCGTCCGAATCTGACAAATATAATTCAGTATTAATCGAGCCGTGTGGTCACTTCAAATTTCAACATTGCGACAACATTTCGCAATTAAAACGGAAAGCAAACAACACAGTACAACTTTACACTTAACAGTAGAGTAACTTACATTTAGGGGCGTAAATAGAAGGGAGTTAGTTTATAATTTTAATTATAGCTTTATCTGCTGTAAGTTGTTGAGGAGTTGAGTGACCCGCAGACTACTTGATACTGCAGCATCAGGTCAAGATTACCGTGTCATGGAAATACCACTGAAGTAACAGTATACTAAATTTCACATCAATTGAATATGTGTGGAACTAATTTTTGCTCATAAAATAAAACTAGTTTAACGCCATCTATTTTCTTTAATTGGCGATTGGCGACGCGACTGTTTGAAATTTTTAAATAATGAACAATATTCAGCAACTACAATAATCTGAACTTTGTTCCTTAAATACAACGCAGGCACAGAAACACCATGATTACTGCGTGTTTCACTGCAGTGCGCAGCGCTAACGATTCGCACTGCGCTGAAGTTTCAAGTGGTACGGAAGTCGAGGCTTCGTTACACAACATATCGCAGGAATCGTCGAGTGAATACAGGGAAAAAATACTTTTTATAACCCGCTAAGCCTAGACAGTCCGCGAGAACACCGGTAACACTGCAAGCCTAGCGATGGTATTGGCTAAATGTTGAGTGGTTTCATCAAAACTTTTAATTGTAAATCTATTCTTATAAAACTGTTTAACCTGACTGACTATCAACGCACAGCCAAAACTATTAAGCGTAGAAAGCTGAAATTTGGAACATTGATTTCTAACATTCCAGCGACCCTTATGCAATTTTCTTCTGCAAATTGTGCACACAAACCTTCGTCATTGATCGCTCTTTCCGTTATTTAAAATCGTATCAAAATCCGTGGGTTAGTCCAAACAGTTCTACTATTAGTTCTACGATAGAACTGGGTGGTTTAAAATTTTAATGAAAAAAAAAATGTTTATTGTAAGTCAGCCGTAACAGCTAGATATATTTTAGGATTTTAAAAGAACTACAATTTTCTAGTACATCATTGTTATGTATTCCTTTTGCCTATGTTTTGCCAACGTGATGAAAACCGCATCAAAATCCGTTGTGTGGTTTTGGAGTTTTAAATTTTTTTACTCCGTGGGAAGCCAGGGATGGGTCGCTTGTTTAAAATAAAACAGCACATTGTTTGCTTAATTAACGAAGTTTCTCATCAACTGTTCCTAGGGGTTGCTTCGTACTTCGGTGTGAAATACCTTTTGTTAACAGGGCAATGCTAATGTTCAAACGCCTTGCGATTTTTCCGCTCCCGCTACCGCTCACAATGTGGTCAAACCCTTAAATGAACACACGAGCTGCTGCATTCATATGAAACGGACGAAGGTATCAGAATTGCTGCACAGTGTATATACACACAACCCGTTAAAAACTGGAATATTTACCCGGCCACAACCGCAAAATGGATCGTGATTTTAAAACTGCGGTTCGAGGTTTTGTATACGAGTTGAAAACTGTTTATTTCCAGAGTTCAAGAGCCGAATATTAATTTTAGAGATGCCTATTTCAATGTTCAATGTAGTTTGGTACAAACTCATCGCAGAAAGTCAGAATTACGAGCTATCTTTACGAATTATTTGCTAACTTTTGACGTAAAAGCAATTATACAATTGCTGTTTAAGGTCTACCATCTGTTATATTGGCTATCTTTTTATTTTTATTTCGCAATTTATATTTAGGGTCACTTCGTGTCGATGTCGCAAGGTAACCAGTCTGGCGACAATAACCACCCTCTTACAGAAGAACACCGTGAAATAGCAGCTTGTGTGCGTTAAGTAAGGGATGCCAGAGCCCATTTTGTTACCTTATTCCATAAAAACGAAATATTATATCATCTTTCATTTGCCAAACTCAAGTTTCTGAAAAGCAAAAACGTTAAACTGCTTACAAAACTTAGTTAGGGCGAGATGGCGGATGATTTTTCTGAAAAATGGCGAAAAAAACCCACTCTCCAATTACTTTTGTGATAAAATGACCTGTGTAACAATCTAGACTAGAGAGGACGGATTTTGAAAGGAATTCAACGACAATAATAATGCAGGACATCGAAGTTTTCACAATGAAGTCTGTGAACGATAAAAGAATCTTTATGGTTTCTTTTGGGAGGCCTGCAGCGATCAATAGTTTCATTTGTTTGAACTTGTTGAAGACTTGTTTTTTTGAGTATTATTTTTTTTTAAATGAGAAATAGAAGACACATTAATTATAGTAAGGAAACATAGGTGCCCGACAGTACTTGTAATAGTCGGAGAGACCATACATGCAAACTTCAAAGAAGTCAAGCCAAATCACTCGGTCCAGCAATGAAATGATATCCTAATATTATAAATAAGTTTATAATAAGTATGGATGTCTTTTAAGGCGGTCTCAAGCTAATACTTAGTATCTTTATATAAAAAAACTAACTGGTTCCCGCGACTTCTTCCGCGTTGAAAAATAAAAAAATAATCATATAAGCAATATACCTAACGCTTGACATCTTGTTGCTATAACACTTTGGCCAGGCGTTAGTTTTTTTTATAGATGATCCCTTGTAAACAGTACTTTTTTTCTGGGTGCAAGGTACACCCTATGTCCATTCTTGTGTCCCTGACAACGTTATGCAAAATTTCATGATGATCGGTTGAGTAGTTAAGGGGTGAAAAGGTAACAGACAGACAGAGCTACTTACACATTTTTAATATTAGCATCAGATTAGCATGGACTAGTGTGGAAGTATAGTTTCCGCCCCCTCCGGTTAACCAGACAGCTCGGCTCGTGACGCAATCAATTCATTTATTCATATTCATAGTGGCACAAAGTTTGTACGAAATAAAAAAGTTGTTTTGTTCAGCCAGAAAACACCATTGGAGTATAATATTTTAAAAACTTATTTAGATTAAAAAAAAATCCCGGAACAGCAGTAGCCAGCCATTACCCGTTTCGAGAACTGTTACGAACTGTGACATTGAAATAGCAACTTTAAAGTTGAAAGGTAAAGTTAGCTTTTGGAATGAAGATCGAGTGAATTCCTATGGGTTTACTTTGTGGTACAAGTTCAGACATAACTTCCAAGAGCGTTCCCTGATATTAACAATAAAAAAATATTCATTGTAAATTTTATGTCTCAAAACTTAATAATTTTTTTAAAAATATTAAAACATTTTAGTTAGATAATAATAATTATATAAAACTAGCGACCCGCTCCCGACGTCGCACGGGTGCAATGTTATATTGAGGTCAATAATTGAGATAAAAACTATCCTATCTTAAGGCCGTTACAGAGTTAGAATCAGAAATTTATGATTCCCGGCGGATCATAATGCCATGATGTATTTAGTTTGCAGATAAGATATTAACGTCATATTATTTGTAGTTTTATAATCTAGATAATAGTCGAAAAATATTTTAAAATATTGGGATACTTTTCTCATTAGAACTGATTTTAAGCAACCCTTTTTTAAAATTAGCGGTTGACGGTCGACGCAGAAGCGAGATATTAGTAAAATTATATGCGACAAATTATAAAAATATTGATTTTCCAAAAATTCATATCATTTATTAGATAATAGTCGAAAAAACCATACGATTTCTGTAAATTTTCATTCAAGAAAAGTATAATCAAAAGTGTCACTTTTAGTAATTTTTCGTGATATTAAACGTGTTATTTCAGGATCAAATTTGAGATATTTCTGTTTTTTCTTGGACCTAGTATGTGAAGTCATTAACGTTCTAAAAGATTGTGTTATAATTTTTTTAATAACTTGTATATTTATCTGCGTAGGCCGTCGACCGCTAGTTTAAAAAAAAAAGCTGTTTAAAAATGTTCTAATGAAAATTCACTTTAAAATATTTTTCAGCTATTTAACTACAAATGATATGACGTTAACATCTTATCTGCAAACTAAAACATCTGAAACTACTGAAATCATAAATTTTGACTCCAGCGTGATTTTAATTGATGAACGCTCTTAGAAGATAGGATAGTTATTATCTTTTATGACTTAAAAGTCGGACCTAAGTAATTACAGATAGTTACGAAATTTGATCAAAATCGGTTAAGTAGTTTCGGGGTTTATTCCGAACATACATTACGACATGAGTTTTTCAGATAGTTACCACATTTATAATATTACTAGAAAATAATAAATATGTAAACAAAATAACGCTTGACCTCTTGTTGCTATAACACTCTTGTGTGTATGCAAAATTTCTTGATGATCGGTTGAGTACTTGAGACGTGAAAAGGTATATGGCTTTTTGAATGAATTCGCAAATTCGCTACTACTTAGACCGCACAACACTAAAACCAGGGGGAATACTCAAACTCGTAAATATGTCGAGTTTTATAGTTACGCGCCCCTGCCCGGGTTCAGGGTGGGTTGGGTTACGCTCCCCTGGCTGTGCAGGGGTGGCGAATTGTACTATTTTTCTGTTTCTTTCGCCGTTGTTAACGTTGATTTCTTGATTGCTTATCTTGAGGAGGCTAGACTGGTTGATTTGATTGGCCAATGATTTCCTCGTGGCCTCGTTTAGACACTATTCATTGGTTAGTTAGTATTGATAAGGATTATCAATTGGCTTATTGTTAGTTAAGTAAGGTTCTATTAGGTTTAGGGAAGCAATGAAATACTTAATTTGAATTAAGTACATAATTAGTCACTTCATATAATTTGGTTTAGTAGAAAAGGCATGAATCAAAATTAAATCTCAAGGAGATTTTATAAGACGTACCTATAAGAGATTGTAAGACGCTTGTATGAGACAAAGGGCTATTGTGATTAAAATGAAATTTATATTTATAGTGTGCAGGATAAAGACATGTACACTTTCCCGATCGACACCTCGTAAATACCTCGGTTTTTTTTATTCTTCATTTTTTCATTAAATTGGCTAGATAAAATGCATTAAATTAGATAGAAAAATATTTGTAGATCATGCAATTATCTACAAACATTTTTCAATTACACTTTTTCTTAGATATAGCGTTTAATAAGTTGTTTTCCTTAAATGTACACTTTTTTTTCATGAAATTTGTATTTTTTAATTTTTCATTAGAGATGGGTTTGCTCTGGCCAACATCCAGCTGTGTAGCGAAGATGAGGCCTATGATGGAGCGAGCTCACCCAGAAGATGCCCATTCACTCCAACTTTTTATATGCCTAGTTAATTATTTTTTAAAACCTAATTAAGTTTTTACCTGGGCTAAGCTAGGAGCGGGTTGCTAGTTTATAATATTAGTAAGATCAAAGAGTTGCATTGGGTTTCTGATATTAGCCTCCACATATTATCGCTGTCCGTCTTCTCTCTTGTGTATTCTTCATCAAATGTTTCACCACTCAACAGATTTTGAAACAGTTTTACTGATGGAAAGAACGATAGGCGAGGAAGGTTTGTATGTACAAATATTATTTGCAGAAAAAATTGAATCCCTGCGAAGCCGGGGGCGGGTTGTTAATAATTACTTTAAAAAAACTACTAACTAGTTATTAGTAATATTTAATTGGGTTTTAATATCCCGCTGCGTCGTCTTGTTGGGGAGGCGTGTGGTTTACCTGATTGGGTCGGGGGTCTAAGGATTTTTAAAACATCCTCGAATTAATTTGAAAAACTTTCAAAGTTGAAGAGATTTATTGGGCATTCGATAAAAACAATTAAAGGTAATTATGTAGACCATAAAATTGAGAAAAAAATTCCTAAGTAAGTACATATCCCACAAGTATTTTTATTAGCGGGTAGGCTAACGGTCAACTTGATGGTAGGATGGCTACCGTCCCATCGGAGTAATTCACCAAATTCTCAACACTTTGCAAGCAATGAGATGGTAACCATAGTATGAAGAATAAATACGAGAATGGGCTTTAGCATACTTTAAAACGAATTTTGATACGGTTTTCTCTAATGGAAAGACGAAGAAGGTTTGTGTAAGTATCTAATTCGCAGATAAATATTCCATCTGTTCGAAGCCTTGGGTGGAACGCTAGTAGGCAATAATCCACTGCGTTCACTCATTATGGGATCTCAGAACTTCACATACCTTTAAACATAGAAGTAGTAGCAGTACCTATCTAATTCTATGACTTCAAAGATTTTTAGACCTGCAGTTTTTCTTACGTTCTTATGTTTTTATGTAACGTATAATATAGGAAGAAACAAATATCTAACAAATATAATCAAAACATAAAACCCAATGTACGTGCAAAGCTGGAGACGGGTCGCTAGCTAATCTAAAATGAAAATGTAACATACTGTATATACACTGGGATTTTTTAATCTTTTTGAAAACTAGAAAACGTTTTCAAAATAATTTCCTATGCAATTGTAAATTCTTATAATTGTTTCATTGTGTGTGTGTGTGAGTATACGACGACAACGTATTGTCAGATTTCCACCCTCGCATGAGAATCTGTTTCCAGTAGCCCTTAAAGCCCTAGGGTGCATTGTGGCAGGGTGAACTATTTTAAACCCTTTCAAATTCGATATAATTCTATAAATACAGGAATGTAGAGATGTGGCCAATAATGATGCCAATTTTGTGCTACTTTCGTGCGAGAGGGCAACGCGAGAATGCTGCTATTATAAGGACTTAAGTAATAGGACAGGATTAGTTTTTTCGAACATTTATCGTTGGTATTTTTTGACATATTTTTAAAAAGTTGGTAGGTTAATTACTGGAAGCTGTTAAAAATTAACAAGCTCTTATTATTATTATCTTACTTATTATCTTTACATAAATAGTTTTGGAAAGAGCGAGAAACGGGGAAGGTATGTGTGTATAATTTGAAAAATTGCTAATTTGTAAAAACTCCTATAATAGCTTCAAGATTTATGATGTGGTTATTCTTTTAGCACTCTTTAGTCTTCTGTAAGAGGGTGGTTACTGGCTTAAGATGGGCTGCCCGCGGTTTATGACTGTAAAATTCAGTGAGTCCAGTCACACTAACAGTAGGTATCTATTTCTGTCTGTATATTACTTTTTTTTTATTAGAGATGGGTTTGCTCTTGGCCAGCATCTAGCCGTGTAGTGAAGATGAGGCCTATGACGGAGCGAGCTCACCGAGAATGCCTATTCACTCGAACTTTGAAAAGATTTGGAAAATATGAGCTCGGAAACAGACACCAACCTTGGCAGTGCGCATTATAAAGGATGTTTTAAAATGCTTGGTCCAAAAAAAGAGGGATTTTGACAAAGTGAGGAAGGTATGAGTGTTTTAACACGTGCGGGGTATATTAAGATATTAGGTATGTTCACAAACGTTTCGCAGAAATCCATTATGTCTGTTCTTAGAACATGGCCGTATCATCTTTAACAATAACAAACTCGAATGACGCTCACACTTGACAGATTTTATCTACTTGGTAGAGTATAATAGATACTTACATACTTGTGTTTTCGAGTTTTGCACATTACAAAGATATTTAATTGTATATTGAACCTCTTTGGCTGTATACAGGGTTACTTGTAAGTGGACGTACATACATTGAGAGGTGTTAGTATTTATGAAAACTAACAATTTTCATTATATAACATTATGTCCAAAAATTAATCGTTTTCGAGATATTTAACATTTTAGGTTTTTTCAGAAAAGAGTCACTTTTACATAGTTTTTGGGTTGTATTTTCTTTTGTTCACAATGTTGCCTAATTTTTTTCCTGTTTTTATTTAAAAGATGCTTAGGTGTAACTATTTTGTTAATAAAACTAGAGTTTTTATTAACACAATAGATAATCCAGCTTAATAACGGATATTTCACTTTTAAATTTTTCTAACACTCATAACTTTAGAGCCATCTCTCTTGAAAAAAAATGTATTAAACTGTATGTGCAAATGATGCTAAAAACTTCTTTATTTCTCTAGCTATTTAAAATGGTATAATAGTTAGGTAAAATATTTAAGGGTTTTAGAAAAAAGCGTCATAACAGGATACAGGTAGTGGTTTTTAAATAAGGAAAGTTGTGATTGGTCGAACAGAATTACCACTTCAGTAATTGTTAATAACCGAATTATTATTTCTATGAACAGAATAGAGGCAAGTTTAGTGTGCTTTCGTAATTCGTGCGTAGTACATGCGTATCTGTCAAAATAAAATCCGTAAAATCGCCACTTGGCTTGTATTCTGGACTGTTATTTACTACCTAAACGTGACCCGGCTTTGTAAATTGGACTTTGATCTGTTTATGAATTTCTTTGTTTTTTTTTATTCATTCTCCACCATGGCAGTATATTCGAATGAAGAGTATGCTGACATTATCATGTGTTACGGATTCTGTGAAGCAGTATCTCGTGCAGCACGAGCAGAATATCGGTGACGTTTATTCTGGTCGTCGAATACCACACGTTACTGTGTTCGATAGTTCATACCGCCGTCTGAGAGAAACTGGTTCTATCCAAAGAACATACAGATATGGATAGACCACGTCAGTACTATGTTAACGAGGAGGACCAAATAATACGACTTTTCCAAGAGGATCCAACAACTTCTACTAAAATTGTTGCTCGACGTCTTGGAATATCCCAGTGGAAGGTATGGTTTACTATGCTCACTGCAGGTCAATACCCATATCTTTATACACCAGTTCATGCAATTGAAGAAGGTGATCTTGTGAGAAGAATGGATTTCTGTCGTTTCATGCTGAATGCGGATGCCGAGGACCCAGAATTTTTCAAACGGACTATTACGTGTATCGTATGAATATTACGTGTATCGTATGAATATTACGTGTATCGTATGAATGAAAAGTATCGTATATCGAGATAGTCATCCCATTCCGAATGAAGATGTATTAAAAGAGAGAAGTATCGCTGTGGCCAATGAAATTAGGGGGCAACTGACATCTGCTGTGGTAAAAGGCGCTTTACGATTTCGAATGAGGACTTTTATTAGGAATAGGGGAGGTCATATTGAACATGAATTATAATTATCACTTTCATATTTCATAAATCACTTTGTTGCACTTTTTTTATGACTTCTTTATGAATTCTTTAAATCATCATTTCATTTGAGACCACTACCTGTATCCTTTTGTGACGCTTTTTTCTAAAACCCTTGAATTTTTCAACTGACTATTTTACCATTTTGAATAGCTAGAGAAATAAAGATGTTTTTAGCGTCATTTGCACATACAGTTTAATACATTTTTTTTAAAGGGAGATGGCTCTAAAGTTATGAGTGTTAGAAAAATTTAAAAGTGAAATATCCGTTTTTAAGCTGGATTATCTATTGTGTTGTAAAAAATTCTAGTTTTATTAACAAAATAGTTACACCTAAGCATCTTTTAAATAAAAACAGGAAAAAAAATTAGCAACATTGTCAACAAAAGAAAATACAACCCAAAAACTATGTAAAAGTGACTCTTTTCCGAAAAAACCTAAAATGTTAAATATCTCGAAAACGATTAATTTTTGGACAGAATGTTATATAATGAAAATTGTTAGTTTTGATCAATACTAACACCTCTTAATGTATGTACGTCCACTTACAAGTAACCCTGTATATTTGTGCCTCTTTGGCTCCTCCATAAATAGCCAAAGATCTATTTAATGGCCTTCTAAAAAACACCATAAATTTTGCAGAGCTTTGGACCTATACAAAATAGTTAATTTTTTTGTTTAGGTATATTTAAGTATATCCAATGATTCATGAATAAGTTATGCGGATTCCATTTTTAAAATTAATCCAATGCAATCTTACAATAGGGTTGACAACTTCAATCAATACTAATAATAAATCTATAAGGGTTACTATAAGTAGTTAAGTTACTTTGTTTTCAGAGATATCGTGTTTATAGGCTCTATACATGATACTGAAACTAAATTGACGATTTTTAGAATTTTTTTCTGTATGTATGTATGTATGTTCCTCCATAACTGAAACGAATTAACTGATTTTCATGAAACTAGGTAGATAAACATTTGGACGTACGGGACACAGGATAGGCTACTTAATATTTTTCAACGCGGACGAAGTCGTTGGCACCAGCTAGTATAATTTAATATTCTTGTTTATTGAGTAGTACTCAATATAGAAGAATAGGTAGGTATCAAATTACTCAATGAGTACCTACTTCGTACGCGATTCTAGGATAACGCGTAACTTTTTGGAGTGAATCGGTTTGCATATATAGGTAGGTATATATGAAAATTTATGAGTAAAATCAAAATTGTCACACGAATGCGTTGTTTTATGCGTTACATTTGCGTTCTATTTTTTTTTTAAATATTTTAGAAAATCTGAAGTTTCATAGATGTTGCGCCATCTTTAATATTTAAAAAAAGAACAATGTTGTTCTTTGGGTGTGTTCGAATTGTGGAAATTTAAATTTTATAATCGTTCGTAAAGCAGTTATTACACTATTCAATTTGTAGGAAACCAATTTAGGAAATCGGTAGGTGTAATCGCAGTTAGAACAGATTGGATCCAATTTAGATTTTATCTATTTTCAATTCTATGTTTTCGATTTAGAAATGAATTTAGTGTACTAGTGTGATCACTAGTTCACTACTTAGGTTCCTAAATTGGTTTCCTACAAATTGAAAAGTGTAATAACTGCTTAAGGAGTAAACTCCAGTCGTGTGTCGGAGCTGACACACAATAATTTTTTTGTTTGTAAACCAATTGGAATGCAAACATTTTTGTTTGCGAACAATGTTAAGGGGAGCTTGCTACATCAGTGAAAACCACATTCAAATAGGTTAAGTCGTTTCTGAGATTATATCTGTAGTTATTGCATATAATGATGAGTTGTAGGTAGCGTACACATACAAACCAAGATTTTGCTATCCTGACAGGTTTATTTTGTATTCATGTTTGTATACTAATATTACACATAGAGAAGATGTATGTTTGTAATGAATAAACTCAAAAACTATTGGACCGATTTTAAGAATTCTTTCACCTGTAGAAAGCACGTTATCAGCAAGTAACATAGGCTACATTTTATAAAGTTACGCGAGCGGAGTCGCGTGCAACAGCTAGTGTTATAGATTTCAAAATTAAAAAAAAAAACGAAATAAATCGTTCGATAGTTATTCTTGTTTTTAATAGAAAATCATTTTTTATATAAATTTATAGTTTCCGAGATTCGTGGACACAAACATACGGTAGCTGAATATTTATACTAGCTGCTGCACACGACTTCGCCCGTGTAGCTTTATAAAATATATACTTAGCCTATGTTACTCGCTGATAACGTGGGTGAAAGAATTTTTAAAAACGGTCCACTAGTTTTTGCGTTTATTAATTACAAACATACAAATCTTCTCTCTTTATAATATTAGTACCTATATAGAAGTATAGATTAAGATAGCGTGTTTTTGAACGTGTTGAATACCTACGAGATCTAAGTATACTTAGTTAGAAAAGTAATTAAGGTACGAAGTCTTAACAAAAGCCGACATGACTTTGTAATCTATACGAGTACTTGTTATAACGTCTCCGAAGACGAGGCTATGCATAAAACATTTTATATTCTGTATTCAAACGCCGACCGACTACACACACAATATATTATTGTCAACATCAAAGGAACGCTTTTAGCACATAATTACACATTCAACAAACAAAATCCTCTTTATAACATGCAACGAATGACCGTAAACTTATAAATAGCACCGCAAAAGGGTCCTAAGGATGCGACTTACCGGATAAAAGCAGTGAAACGTATAACATAACACGGAAACTGCACATTTTACACACTAAATCTGTCACTAATACAGTTATAAACTTCTTAATTTCAATTTAACGTCCATTTTATGTTAGAATTCATGTAAAAACAGCATATTTTGATAGAAATATCGCGTTGTATCAGACGTAAACAAGACAAGCGTCCAACCTGGCGAACCAAAACACGATGCGATGAAGTCAAGGAATTCTCAAAGCTTGAGCTTTTTGAGAAGCCGCTTACACGGACAGCACACTTGCACAAAATGCGTTTCACGTAAACACACTGACGTACAGAACCAGACAGTGGCTAACTTCATTGCATATTTGACAGTTCATTGACACTGATTGCGTTCTGAAACTCGAATAGGAATTTATTTGAGAAAATTAATTGTAGGACTTAAACATTCTATTGAGAAATATATTAATCATTTAACACAACTCGCGTTCAAATTTCATAAAAAATATCATATTTATTTAGTATAAATTCAATACGATTTCAGTTTTTACATTTTAACGCAGTTTTTAATAAAATAATGACATTTCAGAACACTCCTTCAATTTCAAAGTCTCTACGATAGATGGCAGTAATGGTAATTATTATATCGGACATATTTTAGTGCTTGCTTCTCGACGATAGATGGAAACATTTTAAATGAGTAATTAAGGTGGATTGCAATTTATTTCCAAAAATTCTAAATTATAACAACTATGTAGTTTAGCCAACTAGTTGGTCTGTAGGTCATGAGTCATATTTCTAATCAGTCACAATACATTAGGTCTTAAAATAAAACAAACATTAAATTAAACAATTTTTTTATTAATAAAGTGATGTTTAGCAAATGTTTGAGCCACAAGCAGAGGAAAGACCAATGTTGCATCTGAATACAATTTTACAGGTGTCGCATTAGGTCTGATTTTACCCCACGATATAGCCTCATCGGGTCTCGCCCCGGAATCACTACCATCAAACTCACTGGCAGTATTTACAAATACAGAGAAATCTGCCCCATTTCTCATCAGATTAGCATTGCAAATATGGTGTTTTATCACACCACCACCTAAAATTATCATTCCCGTGTTATTAGCTTTCACCGCCATAGTGTTGAGTCTTCGCAAATCTCCCAGTATATCTATTACGAGTCCAGGGTTCTTGTACGAGTGAAAGTACATCATATCACCCAGGGACCCGTCTGTTAAAGCCGGACTAAAAATTGGTATATTATTTCTCCAAGCCCAATAGCAAACGGAACTCTCATCATTGATTTTTTCTCCTAACTTTGATATAATTCTTGAAGGGGTCCATACAGTACCGTTTTGTACTTGTTCATTAAGCATTTCATTCAACAGTGGAGTTACCCAATTTTCAAACAGACAATAATTATCATTCGGAACGAGCAAGTTACCAATTCTATTAATACCACGGGTTCTCAAAGATTTCCCACTTAAATTGAAGTCACCGACGTATGTGGGAGCAAGACATTTGATAAAATCCTCTTCAATACCTCCCGCGGTTGTCACTATGCAATCTACAAGTTTATTTTTCACTAAAAATCGTATAGTATCTCTCAATCCAGAAGATATCATGTTCGAAGTGTACCCTAAGAAGATAGTGCAGTTGGTTTTCTTCTTTATAAACATGTCTTCCTCGTAAGGATCGCTAGTTTCTTCCGTTAAAGGTACAGATCGACATTTCAACATTCTGTTGATTTCTTCCACGGCTTTTCCGAAGCTTGTCGCTTGGAAACCGGACAAGACGTAAGATTCTAGTATTTTATTGTAGTCTATACCATTTTCCCAGTCGTAACCCAAAACTATAGGCGTTTCAGCTGGTAATTCTTGACTAGGGCCGAGTACAGCATTCACGGCAACATCGGGGGCATATTTCTTGTTATTTTCATGTTTCAGATCCATTGTGTATTTATTAATATAAATTAAATTGCATGTCCTAATTAAAATATATTGTGGGAAACTGACTTAATTATTTAATGAAATTTATTTAATAAAGAAATTATGCTTATCAACTAGTCACCAAAACAATACTAAATGAAATGTCACTGTCAGTCGTAGTGACGTGTGATGCCTGTCAGGCTGTCACCTAATGGCTGTCTGACACTGCCATTCAAGTTGTTCCAGACATCAACATCTTTATGATCTTTATGTTCTGTGGCATCATCTATAGTCGTAGAGGGAGGATCTTTACGTCTATAGTTATCACAAAGAAAAGTTATCATGAATACACAGTGTAGTTTTATTTTATTTTTTAAATGGTAACGAAGCTCCTTTTTGAATGCACTATTTCTTCTATAAAATCCATCTAAATCTAAACCCTCTTATTCACACAAACAATCTCTTAACACTGACTTATAAATTTTCTCTGTCAACCTATTTCTATTTCTTTCTTTTCACAATTTAAAAACAAGTTTATTTAAAACCAGCCAGTAATATATATAAAATTCAATTCCTCCACACAATCGACATAGTACATTAGTGCCTTTGCCAAGACATTATAATTATTATAGAAATAAATATCCCCAATATTGAGACGGTCACTATAACTGTTAATATGTAATTGATTAGATAACAATTTATAATAAAGTTGTTGAATAGGTACTTCCATAGACAAATGCATTCAGACAGAAACTTGGCTTTTATTTACATTTTATGTTTTTGGTGGGATTATAAATGAAGTAGTTTTATCAAGAGTGCTTGACTGTACTATTTTTTCGGTGGCGTTTAGTATTTAAAGTTTCCACAGACGTAGCTAGCGCCGATGAAATCGAATTAAAAATGACCGAAAAATATTTAAAAAAAATTGTATTTCCCCTAATTTCTTTTATGAATAATAAAATACGTGAAATGAATTAAATCAAATGTACCTGTGCATTGCAAAACTGTGTTCATGCTATGTGAAAAATTTATTAATGCGTTAGTGTACCTACTCGCTGTACGCTTTGGGCATCTTCTATGATTTGTTTACCTAATGTTTTATGTTCATTATGATATTCTATTTAAAAAAAAGACTATAACACCACATATTAGGAAAGATGTGCCACCAAAACCAAATCTCCCGCCGTAACCGTTACCTACCTATACCTATTTGCTCCTTTTTAAACGATAATGTGAACTGAAATTGTTTTTAAACTGTTTTTTTAACAAGTTCAGTTCACAGGGAAAGGAAATTGCTTAATCTTAAAATAGCACATAAGCAACATAAGCAAAAGGTTACAGTTCTTATAAACATCCGTCAATTACTCTGTCCACTTATAAGTATTTATGTCTACTTAGTTGTGACTTAATTCGCTGATTTCATCTCATACCCTATTAAGAAATTAATTATATTTAATCTTAGCTTATAGGAAGGTACTCCGTACCTACTCCGTATATAAATGTTAAATTGGTTTATGTTTCAAAAGCTCGAAGAGTATTGCACCGGTTTTCACATATGGGAAGATTTAGATTTAAAAATTGCACCCTGGGTGAAGCCGGGAGCGGGTCGCTAGTTACTTATATTTTTATTTATTTAGCTAATCGAAATGCCAAAAATCCATTAAGTCATACAACAAAAACACACACACATTACATTTTATCTCTATTAAATCATTAAAAAATATAAATGCTTATACAATAACAATCACATAATTATTGCAAGTAGTCAATGAAAACAATTTACAATTATGTAAAAAGTATAGTACCTATAATTTAAGAATTTAAATAATTAAAAAATCAAAGTAATAATTTATCAATAATTAATACCTACTACTTTAATTAAATCTATATAAGTCGTAAAGTTAATCCGTAAATTTGTTGCTAAGCGCATAACTCGAGAACGGTTTGACCAAATTAAGCTTTTCTCATTTTTTTTTTTTTTACAAATATTCTTTGAAATTTGGTGAGGGTTCAGCATCCATTTACATATCCCTTCCAAATCCATTATCCTTAATCCTTAAGATCTGCAACATGTAGCCTATATCTTGCGTTATAGGCGACAGTAGCCACCTACCGTGACATCCAAAATCTATCGGAATACCCTATGTTTAATCCTATTAAAATCTGTTGCGTACTTGTAGAGCACATGTGACGTTGTTTTGTTATGAAAAAATGGCTCCTCGGGCCGAAATATGTTTAGAATGAACATTCTAAATAGTTATATTTCAGCCCAAGCAGCCATTCGAAAAATATTAACAAAATGCAACGATGACAGACAAATCCGCGGGCATAAATTAAAATAAATTCTTTCCAATGCCTCGGGCGAAAGTAAGTGGAGCAATTTTTCTTTATTATTTCGGACAGAACCTGTGCGCTTCATGTTAGGTGTCTAGTAATCTATCAGAAGGGACACTTTATTTATTTCCATTATTCCAGGGACATAAAATTTATTTCCATGTATGTAACAATAGCTTAATTTTATTAGCACAATTATATACTTACAGTTATGCGGTTGTTATAATATTTAAACCACTACATTTACCCCTACTAGTAATGACATCCACTCTGTAGTTCACCATAGTTTCATGCTATTTCGGCTTACGTTATGAATATGAATTATAACGCCTGACGGCTTTATTGCTATTACACTTTTGCCAGCCGTTAGTTTTCTTAATTTTAGATAATCCCTCGGGAACAGTACTTTTTTTTCTGGATGAAAGGTACCCTATATCTTTTCCGGTATCCCTGACAACGTGTATGCAAAATTTCATGATGATCGGTTGAGTATTTAAGGCGTGAAAAGGCAACAGACATAAAGACAGTTACTTTCACATTTATAATATTAGTATGAATAGTATGGATGTAGCTCCATGCGCGACAAAAGTCGAAACTTTTGTGCCAACAATTCACAGAATATCAGCTCTATAAGTTTCATGAGTCTATGGTGTTAGCACGCATGCGACGGTTAATTAGCGGTGTAGCCAGTACCGGCACACCAGTCACTATTCGATCTAACGAATATTATGTATATATTATATAACATAGTTAGAAAGTTCACTTGAACTGTTTGTGCACTGCTTGCGGTTGGACCGCTTCTTCCTCTATCCTACTTTTAACCTACGCATGTTAGTTATCTCATCGAAATAATAACCATCAATGAATCTTCAAATTTATTGTACTTATAAGTATATTTAGTTAACTTATCTGGTTCAAAGAATGAATTGCGCTAATGACCCGCAACAGGCTTCACTTGGATGCAATTTTTGTCTATTGATTATATGTACACACAAAATCTGTGTTATATCTATAATATAAATTGTATATATCACTCTTTCCATGAGTGAAAATAGTAACAAAATCACCCTGAGACCGCGTGGTCCGAATGCTTCGTCCGATTGATCGGACGACGCGGATATTTTTATCGCGTTGGTTCGATTGATAGGACAACGCGCGGACTTTAGTTTCTGTTGGTTCGATTGATAGGACAACGCGGACTTTATTTTCCTGTTGGTTTGATTGATAGGACAACCCGGACTTTATTTTCCTGTTGGTTCGATTGATAGGACAACGCGCGGACTTTAGTTCCTGTTGTTTCGATTGATAGGACAACGCGGACTTTATTTTCCTGTTGGTTTGATTGATAGGACAACCCGGACTTTAGTTTCTGTTGGTTCGATTGATAGGACAACGCGGACTTTATTTTCCTGTTGGTTTGATTGATAGGACAACCCGGACTTTATTTTCCTGTTGGTTCGATTGATAGGACAACGCGGACGTTATTTTCCTGTTGGTTTGATTGATAGGACAACCCGGACTTTATTTTCCTGTTGGTTCGATTGATAGGACAACGCGCGGATTTTAGTTCCTGTTGGTTCGATTGATAGGACAACGCGGACTTTATTTTCCTGTTGGTTTGATTGATAGGACAACCCGGACTTTATTTTCCTGTTGGTTTAATTGATAGGAAGGATAACGCGAACTTTATTTTTCTGTTGGTTCGATTGAAAGGACAACATGATATTTTTCTTCTGTTGGTATGATCACAGGACTACGAACTACGAGGAAAGATAAAAGCACAAGATTTTAAGGGGTCGGCCCGTTGAGGCACTCACACCAAACAACATCTAGTTAGAGTGGCGGGTGGTTTAGAAGAAGTTAGCGGAGAAATAGACAGAATTTAGACCTTATTTTATAAAATGTTCTAGCGCCCCGCCCCAGAATTTATTTCGATGCAATTTTTTTCTGCAAATTATACATTTATACAAACCTTTCTCATTCATCACTCTTTCCATTGATGAAAGCCGTGTTAAAATCTGTTATTTGGTTTAGAAGTTAGCGGAAAAACAGACAGAGAAGGCTGCGACATAATTTTTTTTATAATACTAGTAAATAATTAAGTACATATGTATATAATATATAAACATAGATCCTTGTAAAACCTTGTGCAATATAAAATATGATATCTATGATGATTTGCCAATGTGAGTTTTGTAACTTTGATGCAAGTGAAAGATCAATTTGCTTTCGTATAACCTATGAGCCCATCAAAACAAGTGTTGTGATAGAGATTGCGTGTGTTTTACATAATATACAGTACATTGCATTATACAAATAACGCATTATCACATTTACATATTTTCTTTACCTCTTTCTGTCTGCCATCTGTTCTGGTAAACATTCAGCAAATAAGGCAACACAATTGCGATTTATTTTCTCATAGATAACAATTTATAAAATATTTTTCGTCTGGTAAACAGATTGGATGAAGGACAATCTCTCTGGATCCTTTACTAAAACACTGTTTTTCTAACTGTGAACGAGAGTTTGTTCGAGATATCTATTGTATTGACCGCTGATGCTGTGCCCAGCGGCGTTCAGACGTGGAGCGAAACATATACTTTAGCGTTTAAGAGGAGACCGTAGCTACAATATATTATTATGTAGCCGGTTTGTATTTCATTTTGACAGGTAACCTTCAAATAAATGGCGCCAATTTTTTTTTAAAAAGCGATCGCATCCGTGGCACTTTTTTCTAAATTGAAAACAATCTCGCCTGGCGCCATTTTTACTTTCGTTCAAACAGGTTTATTGACTAATGCTCCAAATGAAACCGGTAATTGTTACATGTTTTTTGATCCGGATTTTGTTCCCACGTACAAATTTAAATTGTTTTGTAAACAAATTCATGAACCAACAAACTTCTCAACGAAATAAGAAGTCGCAAATATTTAATTAATTAATTAACCAGCGATTTACTTAGGTTTATGGTCGAATGTAATTTCTGAGCTTTTATTAATATTTCTGTCAGACGCATTACTTTGTAGTAGGTATATAATATAAAACAATAACAGGAATATCAGAAATAACACACAACCAAGTATAGATACAAATAAAAGTTAATAAGTAAAGATTACGATATGGGTAAAAAGAATAGACCCCCAGACAAGTTGATGAAGAGATTTTCCTTTTTTTATATTACTGCTGTTGCAAGTGATTTCGCCCGCGTAACTATAAAAACCGCTGATAATGTAGCTGTATATAGGTGAATGAATTTTTAAAATCGGTCCAATAGTTTTTGAGTTTATTCAATACACATACAAAAATACTTATAATATTGGTATAGAAGTAAGCTTATACTAAAAACTTTTAAAATTTGTTTTAGTAAGTCACTCTGAAAACACGACTGCAGTGTCCTTACAAATTTGTTATTTAATGCCTTAGACACAGCCCACGTGTTCGTGTTCAATACTAGCAAATTTCCGCCCGGTAGGGACAAGTGGAATTTTCTTTCCACTTATTCCTCACTGCCATAATTTCTGTGCACAAAATCAAAAATTTACAAAAAATTACATTCTCAAAAATGTATTCAATAAATACCTACACTTTGGATTTTCTAAATTCTGGAGCTTTGTTGCTGCCAGAGATATATCAATGATAGGTAAGCTTTTTGGACCGACGACGACGCTTTACCGAGCCGAGTGTTTGCTAGTTGATATTTAGCTGAGCAGTCCCCGAGTTATAGATTTAGAAGCTGTCCAGATGTGAAGTATCGCCTTAACTTGATTAAGACTCCTACTATCGAGTGAACCGTCCGCCTGTCTGTACCCTTTATAATAAAAATAAAAACTCTTTACAGACAGGTAGGTTCCTTCACCGACAAGAGTTAATCGCTAAAGTGCATTTACACGTCAACGTTAAATAATTGCAAATGACACATAATCTGTGCAAAGTGTTGCCAATTATTTGTAATTAAATAATAATTAAATCAGCTCAACGGTCGCGTGTTAATGTGCAACCGTTTAAAGATTACACATTATTATTAATAATAATAATAATAAGCCTCTTTATTTAAACCATGAATGCATTGACATCAACATAAATTAGAATCAATTTTATCTTCCATCGATTTTGACATTAACAAATTAGAAAATAATAGTATAACAATAATAAATAACTTCCACATTGTTTAACATAAATTAGAAAATTGAATTAATTATAACATCAAAGTAGTCAAGATCTAGTAGTTTAAAAAAAGTCAATGTTCATGGCCCCTTTCGGTATAGGCCTCCTCCAAGTGCCTCCATTTGCTTCTGTCAGTGGCCATGTTCATCCAGTCTCTCCCCGCCTTCTTTTTTATGTCGTCGTTCCAACGGTTTCTAGGCCTGCCAGATTACACATTATTATGGCAACAAAATAAAACTTCATTTGTATGTGACGGTAACCACCTACTACCAAGTGGACCGACATATAAGTATTAAAAAAAAATGCATTATCTATTTCCTTGCCTCTAATAGTTTTTAACCCCCGAAGCTCGATGCAAAAAGAGGTGATTGTTTGACATGAGTGTCTGTGTATCTGTGTATGGGTGTGTCTGTCTGTAGTATCGTAGCACACAAACGGATGGACAGATTGCAATGCGTTTGAAGACCATTTCCAAGTCGATAAAGTGATTTCACTAACTTCCTATTGTTCGATTGATGTGAGTGAAATTTGGTATACTGTTACTTGGTGGTATTTCCACGACAAAGTCGAGGGTTATAATTTCTAATGATAGCTTCTATCCTTCGTGTTTTTGTTTATGTTAATATGCAAATGTATCAAGCCACCATCAAGAGTAACGTCAGCTTGTTGGAAGTTATATTTAAATTTTCATCTTTAAATATGTTCATATAAAAATCAATTGCTATAAAATAAACTTAATTAAACTGCCAATTAAATCCGATGTTACATATATTTCAAAGAGTACACGCCAATGGGCAAAGCTGGTTAGTGTTAATCCAAAGCGGGCAGTACTTTCCCTTTTGCACTGCTGTCACCTGCACTAACATACGAGCCCATGAGCGAATGCATGTCGCCATGAAAGTGAGCTTTTATATCGTACTTAGAACGGTTTATGGTTAAAGCTTGCGTGCTTAGACCGCCTCTATAAAAATACACATCTTGTCATACGAGTCTTAAGAATTTCTTTGACAATAGAGTTTTGCACGCGATTTTGCTCGCGTGAGATATGTATTAAACAATAGTACAGCCCCAGGGTTCGAGCTAACACTGTACCAAATATCATCACAATTGATTCAATAGTTTATGTAGTAAAAACTTATTTTCTCATTTTTAATATAACCTATATATTTTTTATATAAGCTATAATTAAAAACCCCGAATTTATATTGTGCCCAAACACGTTATATGTGGTGTATGTTGCTAAGGAGTTTTGTATCCCGAAGAATACTTGATGGTAAAGCATCAGGTCAAGGTTAGTATGTCATGGAAATACCACTGAAGTAAATTTATACAGGAAGCCGTGGGAAAACTAAGTCCTTGCATAGTATAAATTGAAGTCGCTTTCGGCGATTCTTTGTCGGTCTGTCTCCATATCTGCTAACTCCTCCTACACCACGCAACTTTTGATGCGGTGTTCACTTATGTATGCGGTTATGACGAGGAAGGTTTCAAATTCATTTATTTTTAAATTACATTTGTAAAGCAAATACCTACTTATTTATTATATTCTGCTGTGTACATTTTAGAGACAGTTGTACGCTTGTGCCTGCGCAATATTATTTAAGAGACAACTTCTCGTCTTAAACCTTTCTTAAAAACTAAAAATATACAATAATAAATAACCGTAAACATTAGATTTATAGGGATTATAAGTATGTATATAATAATAATAATAATAAATATCTTCACACATTCCACACAGCATCATCTAGTTCCACACTAAGCAACTTAGTTGCTTGTATTATGGATACCAGACAGTTGATATAATACATAGATTACTTTTTTTTTTGTAAATACATACATATTATAAATACAAACATCCATGACTCAGGTACAAAGGTAAATGTTAACACATAAACATTTGCCCCTAGCGGGATTCGAACCCGCGACCGTTTGGTTAACAGCTAGCGTTACTAGCCACTAGACCAAACGTGTCGTCAATATACTTATAATATATAGATATCTTACTTATATCTTAACAAAATCTTATGTAATTAACAAAATAATTAAAATTCTGCTAACCAGACCCAGATTCTCAAGCACCGCAAGTACTCAACCTTACTCAAGCTGCTCAAGGACTACGAGCTTGCGGCGCTCGCAATAGAGACACTGGGCCCCTGGTCAGCTGATATGAAGAAATTTGTAAGGACACTGTCTTACAAGGGACGGCTGGTCATCTCTACAAAGGACCCCAGGGCTGGCACTTACTTCTATCAACGTACGTACAGAGAGGTAACGTTTCAAGTAAAATAGGGTCCATGCCGCAGGCGGACCTATTAGACGGGGGATTTTTTTAATATTTGTTTTGTATTTAAAGTTTAATTTTAATTTTGTTATTATAACGTTTTATTTATATGGAAGATTTCTGTATATAATTTAAAGAAAAAAATTGCATATGTGCGAAGCCGGAGGTGGGCGGCTAGTATCTCATAATTTTATCCCTCGTCACAGAATAGTATAAGTACTCGTTAACACGATAGCGTCATATCAGTCGACATAATTTAATATTTTTGTAATCTAATATTTTATCGAAAGCTCTCTCTCTAATCCCGTCACCAATGTTTGGAGGGAAATGAGCGGGCCCATAGACAAGAGACTTTCCTTGTCGAGCTAGTCGACAGAGCGCGCCAGTACTAACGGAACGCGTTGTTTCAGAAGCGGCAATTTAAAAAAAGAATAGTGTTTTATTTTATTATCTGTGTGTGAACATTGTTTATGGTGGAATTTTTCAAGTTTTTTTTTTATATTCACCTATTTAGAGGTAAGTTAATTAATAATTAATTTTTTTTTAAATTAACAACTTAGTTTTTTAAAATAAAAGTTTAGTAGAAATTATGTTTTTATGAAATATTAAATAATGTTTTCAGTTACAATATGTCATTTGAGTTTTAAGTGATTATTACTGAATTATATTTTGTTTGTATTATTACATAGTAAAACGATCACGAAGACTATGCATATTTTAATATCACTGAATTGGAATAAAATGTCAAAATTTAGGTGTTTTTTTAGAAGTTTTTTTTTTTTACAAAATTAATGAAAATTAGTAATAATGTTGACACAAATTAGTTACACATAGCAAAAGCCAATTTCGTTCTGTTTCGGTTAGTACCTAAGTAAGGGATGCTAGACCCCATGTCTCCGTAATCTCTCCGTAAACCTTATTATTACTTACTACGAGTAATTTCAGCACCGCAGTTGCAATGCACTTTACATATAACTAGGGTATGGAAAATAGATGTTGGCCGATTCTCAGATCTACCCGATAAGCACACAAAATTTCATCAAAATCGGTCCAGCCGTTTCGGAGGAGTTTTGTTACAAACACTGTGACACGAGAATTTCATATTAAGATAATCTTAGATATAAATAAAAAATGGTGGTCACTTGCTGTATAAGAATATATGGGTGTGGAAATCCTATGACAATTGGCAATCTTAGCAAAATGTTGCAAATGCAAAGTTGCAAAATGGATTGGCATTCCATATTAGTCAAGTCTGGGTCATTCGAGATCGATTCGGCAAAACATTAATATAACGTCTTCTGACTATACACTTTACGGAGTCCTCATAATCGTCTATGCAGAAAAAATTGCATCCGTATGAATCCGGGAGCGAATAGCTAGTATATAGATAATAAAAATTACATTCCTCAAATCGTCTATGTAGAAAAAATTTCATCCGTGTGAAGCCGGGAGCGAATCGCTAGTATATAGATAATAAAAATTACAGTCCTCATAATCGCCTATGCAGACAAAAATGCATCCGTGTGAAGCCGGGAGCGAATCGCTAGTATATAGATAATAAAAATTACAGAGTCCTCATAATCGCCTATGCAGACAAAATTGCATCCGTGTGAAGCCGGGAGCGAATCGCTAGTATATAGATAATAAAAATTACAGAGTCCTCATAATCGTCTATGCAGAAAAAAATGCATCCGTGTGAAGCCGGGAGCGAATCGCTAGTATTCTATATACTAGCGATAATAAAAAATAACGGAAACCGGAAACATGAATTAAGGTGCGTTTATTTATTACTCTACGCCTAATACTTCTTTACACTTTCTGTTACATAATAATAATCTATCTATCGATCGATCTTTGTACAGAGCGTAACATTTGATTGCTATCTTGACACATTCAATTACCGCTCATTGGTATTGACTATTGCGTCCAAGCGATGAAGTTATTATTTTAAAATACACAATTATTACATAAAATCCCTCTCATCAACCTTAGTAAATCATTAGTGTAAGGCTAGTTCTTATTATGAAGGAATAAAACGAACGTTTTTAGCTTCACACTTTTTTTTACTAGATTTAGTGTGCAAAGTGGCCAGAGGTCAAGGTAAAGTTTTGCGGGTCAGACAATATATTGTTAAATATTTAAAATATAGCCGTTTTTTGAGCACAGGAAACTGATGCGAAAATAATTCTTTAAACGTGTATAAAAAGGCATATATAACTTGACAATAGATATTTTATACATCGACTGAAAACAGTTAGAAAATATTACATACATAAATAAAAGTCAAAAAGTTCAAAATCTTGAGAATAAACCTACTGTTCTCACACAACCAAATATAAGAAAATTATTAGGTACTGGCTAGGAAATTACAGTAGGTACAAGTAATTTTTTGACCTTAATTCCGTAATAACCACGTATAACCTTTATAAAAAAATAGTGTTAAACATATTACGATCAGCGGTCATTTACCTGGTTATTTTTCTATGAGAATGAGATTTCGGTGTTACAGCAATACATGCATTACAGGTTTGTAGTGACACTGCGTTTCGCAGTCATTTGGGTAGCCCGTCTGGTAGCAGTAACCACCCCCTTACAGAAGACCACCGTGAAATAACATTCGGTGAGTGAATAAGGGATGCAAGAGCCCATTCCCGTGTCCCTTCTTAATCTTGCACATTTGTAGTACCTTGGGCTTTGCTTGTTACAGGTGACGGTAACCACCTATCATGAAATAAACCGTTAATAATAATAAAATTGGCAACGGTGTCGATAAGGACGAATAAAAATTAAATGAAAAATGTATAAGATTAGTGAAAAGTAATATACCTAATAATAATTGATGAACAAGGTCTGTGATTTTCCCCTGTGACGGTTTTTTTTTTAAGTAACGACCTTAGACCTTTTTCTAAGTCGTTAGACAGTAACGACCTTAACGGTCCTTCCGTTTGGGAGCAACGATTTCACAGACAGACATAGAGATACACAAATACACACACACACGTCAAACTAATAACACCCCGTTCTTGCGTCGGGCGTAGAGGGGGTTAAAATAAATAAAGATTGTTGTTGTGTTGTGACTGATACAATGTCATTGTATCGTACGATATTATTGACAAGATCGCGTGTCTCGTCCATTTTCACTGTTATGTACAATTACACATCTTACATTAATTGTGACATCGCTAGAAAACGAAACTATCTCATTCTTCGTCTAAACAAGGCGTTTATCTTATTTAAACACTGCGATCTAAAAAACTACGTACTTATCTGTCCACGCGGTTACATACGCTTTAAGATAATTAAAAATTATAAACTAACCCCCGACTTTCTATCGAGTCTAAACACGCTATATATCTGCTGTATGTTGCCGAGGAGACGCGGCATCGGGCAGACTACTTGATGCTGTAGCATCAGTACTTCTACCATGAGTTATAATGACCGCACTCGCATGCGAGAGCGTAAAATATTTATATGGAAAATTGACAATTTGACATTGAGAGTTGATAGTTTTTCATATAAATGTAAAGTCATGGTAAAGGTACAGTCCCTTTACCTATATTCGCTAGCGAGAGCGTAAAACATTTATATGAAAAAACTGTCAACTGTCAATGTCAAATTGACAATTTTCCATAATATTTTACGCTCTCGCAGCGAGTGCGGTCATTATAACTCATAGTAGAGGTACAGGTCAAGGGTACAGTGACAAATGTCACCGAAGTAACAGTATACCAAATTTCACATCAATGTGAAAGTTAGTGAGATCCCTTCGTCAACTAGGAAATGGGCTGATATTATTCTAACGAATTTTGGGAAAAATTTCTGGAGTTCATATATAGGCCCAGGGTATGAAAATTTATGGAAGTAAAATCAAATGTCAGTGTCACACGTTACGCGTAACAGGCTACAATATGCTTAAATACATATTAATACAATATAATACATATACACAGGTGTTGCAAATGCACTGCAGCTGCATAGTGAGAATAATAGGGATAAGAAGGGAATAGGGAAGTGGGCTCTGGTATCCCTTACTCACTCACTAAAACACGATAGAACACATGCTGTTGTTTCACGGTGGTCTTATGTACGGGGTGGTTATTTCCGCCAGATTGGCTGCCCAAATGACCTCGAACTGCAATGTACCCTGCCACTACTTTTAAATCCAGAACCAACTTTGAATTTAGAAATGACTTTTCGAATCCAAATTTGAAAAATCTGAGACGAAACTCATTCAACGGGCTAATATTTTGACTACGGTGAAAACTCTCATAAGTAAGTGTGTCCAACTCAACAGAGATCATAATTTATTATCTTCTTGGAAACAATAATAATTATATTGTCGTTTGGCTATAATATCATGTAAAGTCAACCAAGGAATTGATAGATCGTCTTATGATTGAGCATCATTAAGGGCTCTCCATGTGTTCATAATAGAGTGAGAGAGAGACAGATCAGTTTTTATAAAATAGCTTTCCTTTTTTTTTTCTTTGTTTTTTTTTTTCAAATAAACTATTCTTGATGAAAACTTTTATAAATCTGACCTTTTGAAAGTAAAGGAAGTTTTCAACTCTCGTCAATTTCGGACGGACTTAGTTCAAATTATCAATTTCTGAAAATTTCCACTCTGTCCGAAGCCAGGAGCGGGTCGCTAGTATTCCATGAAAACTAACGATAACGTCTAAAAGCATTTTTATATGCATCGCTACGAGTATTAAAACAACTCCGCCTTCCGGATAGTTTGATGTTTTACGCCTCAATGGCTATACAGCTCCTTCCGTAGTGTGACATCGCGTGTTCCCTACAAATAAATATAAATGTTTGACGAAAAACTCTCTATATACTTTGTTAAGCTCTACATAGTTTCATTTTAAACAATAAATTGATTGACAGGGAAATACTTGCATAAGTAATTATTTTATCTATGGTACATTTTTTTGGAGTTTATCTCCTTAAGAATCGATTCACATATATTATGCATAAATTTTCATGGTATGAAAATTTATGGGAGTAAAACCAAAATTGTTACACGAATGCGTTATGTAATGCGTTATAGTTACGTTCTTTTTTTTTATTGTTTTTTTTTTAGAACTTTCTTTTTTAGATATTTTAGAACATCCCAAGTTTCAGATATTACGCCATCTGAACAATATTATTTTAAAAAAGAACAATGTTGTTCTTTCGGCGTGTTCGAATGAAAATTTAAATTTTATAATCGTTCGTAAGGAGTAAACTCCAGTCGTGTGTCGGAGCTGACGCACACAATTTTTTTTATGCTCACATCTATGGCAGACAGGCTGACGGTTCACTTGATGGTAGGTGGCATACACATACTACATATGTATATGACTAGCACACTATTGCTTTCTGCAGTCATAATTAAACCGTCTTGATGTAACTACTCCTCTACAAAAGACCTCCATAGTAGTGTTTTTATTTAATGTTTAGTAGTGATAGAGTAGGTTGCGTTTCGTAGTCATTTGGGCAGCCCGTCTGGCGTCAGTAACCACCCGCCCAACAGAAGACCACCGTGACGTACCAGCATGTGTACTGTTGTGTTTCAGGGATGCCAGAGCTCATTTCTTTATCTCTTCCTAATCACTTGTCCCAGCTAGCTATAGTTTATACTAATATTATAAAAAGATTTTTATTTCTATTTTTGTATGTTTGTAATGAATAAACTCAAAAACTACTAGACCAATTTTAAAAATTCTTTCAACTATAGAAAGCTATATTATCAGCGAGTAACATAGGCTATATTTTATAAATTTACGCGAACGAAATTGCGTGCAACAGCTAGTATTTATAAAAAATAAAAGTTGTCTAAGTTTGGCTTGTTTGTGAGTAAAAGCTATAAAATTAAATAATGAGTCAAATGTCACATAACATAATGTAACAAATTAAAACATATGAAAGTGGAATTGTCGTTTGAGATGTTTAGAAGGAAATAACGTTGGATTTATAGCGATTATAAACAGACATAAAAACAGATTATTATTACACGTAACTGCACACTTTCTTCCTTGTAATGTGTTCGGTTTAATGTTTTCGGAGTTACTAACAATATCTATATTAATATTATAAATGTGAAAGTAACTCTGTAAGTACTGTAAAGTAATATTAATTACTTTTACAGATTAAAGACGACGCTGTCAAGGTCGGTCAAGGACCGCAATACATCCGTCATTGGTGATATTCAACCGTAAATTTTTCCCAATAAGGTTGAATATCGAATGATCCCTTTGACCTTATTCTTGCAAAACTAAATGACGTAAGTCCCAAAAATAAATTTGATTTATTATGAGAATCGGTCTAAGTAATTTTTGTATTGCTAGTAACTAATAATAATAGTATTTTCCTTATACGAAAAAACAGTCTAAAAAAAACCGACTAGACTAGATTAGACTGAGATCTAGAAATGAAAAGACAATAGCGACCCTGCGAGAATATCTTAGAGAAGTGTAATATCGAAATCCACTGCGGGGCTACATGAAATCTCACTCTCACAAACTCAGTGTAAAAGATGTATAAGATATAAGATATACATATAAGCGTCTTTAAATCAGCTTCAGTTTTGCCTACATTGTCCTCGGATTCAGATGTAACCATCCCCGTTTATTCTAAAAATAACGAATGAAAGCGGTTATAGAATATTACTAGTAAATTTTCCTGACTTCACTAAGTATTAATCTCAATATAGACTCCAGATAAGCGTCTTAAATCAGCTTTGCCTAATACTGTCCACACAATCTCCGTTTGGTCTAAACTACGAATGAAAGCGCCAAGCGGTTATTTATACTATTTTTCTAGTAAATATTTCCTGACTTAAGTATTTATCTCCATATAGATTATCTAGATAAGCGTCTTAAATAAGCTTTGCCTATATTGTCCAAGAAATCAGAGGAAACCAACCCCGTTTGGTCTAAACAACGAATGAAAGCGGTTATAGTATATATTATTTTTACTAGCCATAAAAACATATAATATCACTTATATTTTTTTAAAGCTACTTTCTGATAATTAGAATTAGTGTTAGTTAATTGCCACAAAACTTAAAAAAAAACCAATATATTTTATGAAAACCAGCTTGCGTGCGTGCAAAATTGCCTTTGAAAGCCAAGTAAATTTACAACAATGTAAAAAGGAATATTTTCTGTCATTTTTAAATATCTGTATTAAATGTCTGGTAATTTTTCAAAAGTATTACAATATTATGGAAATTACAAATAGGTATAATATTTTTTTGTAATAGTTTTCTGTCCAAGGCTTTTTTATTTTTCGTTTTCAAAATATGTTTGTAAGTTTTCTAAAGATTTAAGTATTTAAATATGATATTTTTGATTTCTAACAATTTCAGGTTAGAATTCACACATATATTTAATTCACTTTCCCGCTTTCCGCTTGTAACTCGGCGTATGCGGTCTACTCTGAAAGTAGTGAGAGTTAACAAATAATGCGAAACTCTTGTAAAATGTATTGTCTCAATGGCAATAAATTAGATACATTTTCGTAACATCTTGCATAAGCTGCTTAAAAGAGAGACGTTCCCATAATTATCTGTGTGTTATTGTTCATTAAACTACAATCAAATTAAGAATTTCATTTCTAATTTGTAAAATTTTGTTGAGAAAATAATCTCTTTGGCGTGAATACCTTACGTCTTTAAATAATGGGAGGCAATTCAGAAAAGTGGTGATAACAAAATGGATTTAGCAAGGTACTCCAAACTGGGTTTGCAGAGAACCATTGTGAAATAAGCACATGTGCTGTTTTGTTTCAATTAATGAGTAAGGAACGTCGAAACCCATTCTTCTCCAACTTTCCAACTTCTTTAATGAATGGTATAGATTTTCTTCTCAGGATCGTCACCATTTTGATTATTTTTTCCAAGACTAGTAAAAGTAGAGACGATACAATATGTTTTTGATACCTATTTCAAATAGACTATTTTGTTTAAAGTCAGCAAACAGTGACGGTCCACTCTATGGTTGTGTGCTGCTGACTAAAAAAAAAAAGAAAGAAAGAAAAGGTTACTTATGTTGTCATTGTTTGTTCTTATTAAAAAAAACAATATCATTAAAAAAAGAGTATGTCTGTCCATCTCTCGTTACAGCTCTCATTTATTACAGGCATCAACAAAAAAAAAACCTTGTACCATTATATTTAGTACCAAAACTAAATAGAACATAACTTAGTTCGTTTACTCTCCTATATAAATAAGGTCTGATATATAGATAAGGTTTCTTATACAGATAAGGTCTCTTATACAGATAAGGTCTCTTATACAGATAAGGTCTCTTATATAGATAAGATCTCTTATATAGATAAGGTCTCGTATATAGATAAGGTTTCTTATATAGATAAGGTCTCTTATATAGATAAGATCTCTTATATAGATAAGGTCTCTTATACAGATAAGGTTTCTTATACAGATAAGGTCTCTTATATAGATAAGGTTTCTTATATAGATAAGATCTCTTATATAGATAAGATCTCTTATATAGATAAGGTCTCTTATATAGATAAGGTTTCTTATACAGATAAGGTCTCTTATATAGATAAGGTTTCTTATATAGATAAGATCTCTTATATAGATAAGGTCTCTTATATATATAAGGTCTCGTATATAGATAAGGTCTCTTATATAGATAAGGTCTATTATATAGATAAGGTCTTTGATCTATGTCAAAGGAACCCTATTGAGTAGGACAAAAACGAAATCACTGCCAACACCCTGCCTTGTATGAACCGTTTAGCATAAAAAATCAAGTTTCTATTTCAGACGTCTGTATATTTATTTATGCACAAGTACTTCGAAATTCAAAGAAATAATTTTCTCCGTGCGTATAGTTCTCTGGTAACATGGTCGATATTTTCACTGTAATCTATCTTTCGTGGTCAGCGAGTCACAGAAAGTGTTCACCTGATCGCCGAAGGGATATTGATAGTGTAAACTACCTTTACTTTCTTTACCTTGGTTTGGCAAGCGTTCTATTTCGTTGTTTGGTAGTTATTTAATAACTAGCGACCTGCATCCGGCTTCGCGCGGATGTTTTCTGCAAATTCTTTACAAAAAAAACTTCCTCGTTTATCGATCTTTCTGTTATAGGAAAATCGTATCAATATCCACCCAGGTTTAGAAAATGTTATAGAACATAGAGGCCTGCAGCGACTTTATTTAATAACTAGGTGTTGCACGCGACTTCGAATGCCTAACTTTATAAAATATAGCCTATGTTACTCGCTAATATTGTAGCTTCTATAGGTGAAAGAATTTTTTTAAATCGGTCCAGTAGTTTTTGAGTTTATTCATTACGTGTACTTACAAGTTCATTACGCGGACAAAGTCACGTGAAACAGCTAGTAGATAAATAAAATACAAACAATATTACGTCGTAGTTTTAATTAGGACAGTTTTTAGGTGTGTAAGATAGCATCATCGATTTTTGAAAATTAATAATTTGAGTGCTTATAATTTATGTTGTCAATTTCTATAATTATTCTTTTTCAGGTACTGGTGTTTTAACTCAAAGGAAGGAAGAAAGATTTGAAAACTCCATTGGCCACTATAAAAAATATGGTGAGTTTATTGCATCTAAATATCTTCTAATATATAAAATTCTCTTGTCGCGGTGTTTGTTGCCAAACTCCTCCGAAACGGCTGGACCGATTTTGATGAAATTTTGTGTACTTATCGGGTAGGTCTGAGAATCTATTTTATATTTATTTTCCATCTATTCAACATCTATTTTCCATACCCATAAATGTTAAGGGTGGTCCATCCCAATTTTTTTTTTTGCGAAACAGCGTTTGCCGGGTCAGATAGTATATACATGAATTTAAATATTTTACTAAGCTCAGCTAGCTCAGCTCTGTAAAGTTTATGATTAAGTTAGGTACTTTTTTTAGATTTTTTTCTTCTTCAAAAGCTGTAGACCTATTATTATTAGCTGTACTAATGTTTACATATCAGTTTTGCTCTAAGATACAGATACTATATGAAATATAAGTGAGCAAGATACGTACAACTGGCAGGCCAAGTGGATTGTCAGCCTGTCTGTTGTCTTTTGCATTAAAAAAACGATGTCAAATTGACCTACCTGTATTTAACTCATAACAAGGTATGTGTGTGAACGAACAGTCTTCCGGCGATTAGCGTGTCCTGTTCTTATATAGTCTATTTAATAATGAAACTGGGTGAGATCCGGTATAATTTAGATATGGAGCGATTGGAGTCGTCTTGTGGCTAGTATGCAAATGTGTCAATAATTCAGATCGAAAGATGAAAGTAGAAAATGTCGTTTGCTGTTCGTTTTCAAGGGCTTGAGGACTTAAGTCTGACAGTTTTTTTTATGATAAATTATGACAGGCAGGCTGACAGATCACTTGATGGTACATGGTTACCGTCGCCTATAGTGTTAGCTACGCCACAGGTGCTTCAAGGGCGGGGCCGACCATAGAGAATTAAGAATAGCTAAATGGGTTGACATAGTTAAACATAGTTCGAAAACCCTTTGATTAAAGAGCTGAGCTGATTAAAAAGCACAAAAGTATTGATCCCTTGAAATAAAAGCATTTGTGCTATTGTGTTCCGGTAGGTGAATAAGTAATGGCCATTTAAAGCACTTATGGCATTGCTTGTGTTATAGGCGACAGTAGCCACCTATCAAAAAGTGAACCGTCAGTCTGTCTGTTAACCTTAACATGAACAAATATACATATACTTTAGACAAGTTATTAATGCTAACTTTTACTTAATCAAAGATCTCATGACACAAGCTATTCGTGGATTCCATTATCTCAGTGTTTCTGTAAAATGTTTTATTCCTGTCTAACATAATTTGAAAACCCATTCATAATTCGAAACTCCATTAAACAGACATTTTAAAAAAAATTCATGATAATTGTCAAATTTTGTAGTGATTCCTTGAACAAATTGACATTTTTTAAAATGACAAATTTATTCATAATTTTAATTTTAGCATTGATTGCTTGAAGAAATTGCGAATGTAATCTGTGAAGTTGATGTGTGCGCAGTACCATCATTAAAATAAAACAGTTGAACTTGTGCTGAGTTATTTACTGCGACATTTATTTGATATTTGAAATGGTGGTCCGCCTTGCCATCTAGCCAATCTCGTCATAGAAACCGTCTTTTGATTGACTCGGAAAACGAGAAAGCTGTAGGTATAAATCTTCACCCACATTTAATTGGAAAACTACTTAAAGAAAGTTACATTTAAAGTTTATTAAAATCAATTTAGGGCTTATTAATATAAACATCTTTACAAAACCATATCGCTTCCCGATATCTGTCCCTCTATATGTACGCTTAGAACTTTCAAACTACGCAACAGATTTTAATGCGGTTTTCACTAATGAACAGTTTTTTTTATATAGAAATTTTAGCAGAAAATAATTATTATACCCGTGCGATGCCGGGAGCGGGTCGTTAGTATAATGATATTAAATATAGAAGACCCCTAAAAGATCCCTTATCTTTTAGGGGTCTTAAAAATTCAAAATTACTTATGTTTCAAAATTATGACTTCAAATAAGGCGGAACGCTGCCTATAGAATATCGTGCATATTTGCATAATATGTTTTTTATGTCATAAAGTGTACCTACTATATTATTTTATGATTATACTGCGTTCCATAAATCGAAGGAGTAATTTGACAGGTCCTAATGTCAAATTTTAAAATAATGTTACCAGCGTTTATTCTAGTGCTAGTGCTGTACTAATGTCGATTTTACTTAAATGGTTATAATATGTAAAATATTTTTTATCTTGTTTTATTAATTTAAGGTTAGAATTTTGTTTAAAGCAGGATTACCAATGTCTAGGTCGATTTAGATGAATAAAAAAAACAATTCAAAATTTTAATGTGAAGTCAAATAAATAAAAAATAGTATAACGCATTAAATAGTTCTATTATTTTGTGATAATTTTATAGCACCTATGAAAATATTGTCATCATAAAAATTATAATTTAAACCGAAAAAAATTACGACTTATAGAACAAACTGCAAAAAATATAATTTAAATAATTAAATGATAATTAATATTAATTCTAAACTTATTAATGTTCTATAAAGCATTTATTACGGTTTTATAAAACCGTAAGTTTTTTACTAAGTTCGATTAGGTGACATCACTATTTTTGTGATATCACTGCTTCGAATTATGAAACGCTGTATAGTTTTATGACAATTTTTTTTTTATTTGTCTACAGTGGGTTCGACTTGGCGTGGTGCTCGGTGTAACTTCGCACATATTTGCACAAACTGCACATACAGTAAGTTTTTTTAAAAAAATTTAAAGTAAATATCGATAGACAGACTGACGGTCCACTTGATGGTAGGTGGCTACCGTCGCCTATAACACAGGGAACGCCATAGTAGGTGCTGCAAGTTCCCTACCGACTAGAGTAAAATTGGGATTGGGAAGGATTAGGGGAATGAGCTCTGGCATCCCTTAGTCACTCACCGAAACAGAACAGCACATATACTGTTATTTCACAGTGGTCTTCTGTAAGGGGATGGTTACTGCCGCCAGAGGGCCCAAATGACTGCGAAACGCAGTATGCCCTGCCACTACTTTCCAAATCCAGACCAGAGCCAACTATGAAAAGTTCATTTCCAAAGTTGATCCCGCCGGGAATTGAACCCGAGATCCCTGAGACGTTAGGCAAAAGATGCCATACTTTTGTTTTTTTTTTTTTTTGTGATGCTTTTTGTCGTCGTCATTGCTTTTTGGCTTCATTAGTCAGTAATAATTAAAAATATTTGTTCGTGTCTATAATTCTAGTATGTCTATGGTAAGTAAGAGATATAAATTGTGAACAATACGTATAGTATTTGTAAGAGATCGCGATGCAGTTATTATTGATAGTGACAGTGGCGCACGCGCGACTGGCTTCGGTTGAGTGTGGACTTATTGATAAGCGCCAGCGGGAGTTAACAGCGACAGAGCGAAGACAAGATTAAAAATCAAAACCACAGCCACAGGCATTATATAATATTATATGAAATTCGCAGCATACATTGAATACAATATTTATAAACGATAATAATAAATATTACATTTTTATTTATTTTTACTAATGACTTGTTTGAAAATGAACACATATTTTAGACGCTAAGACTAAGCTAAGACTAATAATTTATATTTCATTCATTTAATATATATATAAATATACAAATGGATAAAATATTTGCCAGGACCAGGACCAGGACCAGGATGCGTAGATAGTACTTAAAATATTAGTGGTTAATAAATTACAAGCGCTTGTCCGTCGCTACCACGTAAAGGCGCGGTTCCTAAATACCTGCGGCAAGTTATAAATACTGCAATTGATAAAGATCAAGTAAATAGTGCTTAATTTATTAAATATAATTAATTATACACTTAAAATATAATGTGTAATTTTAAATGCTCTTAATAGTTTACAAAATTAAAAAATATATTTACATTTTTAAAAGGAATAAGTAATAAAGGAATCGCTTCCGCTTATCACTATGGCTACTGTCTTTATGCAGATTCCATTGTGAGCCAGGAAACCTTACGAACAATCTACCGTTTACTTTCTCTTATGGAGAGGAAATCATATTGTTCTCAGTTTACATATTTCGTTTAATTAACGCTTATATATTTTGAAATACGATTTTCCAATTCCTACAAACAAACATCTATTCGGCCCAGGTATGTGTGTATTACATATTAAATCTTTCGTTTTAAAGTATGTTTTTTATGTAAAAGAGAGGCTAAAGGTCCACTCGGTGGTAGCCACCTACCTGTGGCTACCGTTGCCTATAACACAAGCAAACGCCACAGGTTCTGCGCTCTGCAAACCATTTTAGAGGATAGGAAAATGAGCTCTGGCATGACTTACTTCCTCACAGAAACACAACAGCACACCGGCTATTCAGTTTATGATTAAGAGTCAGACTCGGGCTATTCTATACTGCAGTGAGGCTATCCAATTTATGATTAAAAGACAAAATATTCTGTGCAACTTATACAAAAAAAATTTAGTGTGATTTATATCCCAGTAATTACTACATGTACAAGTAATATATGATTAAATAACGATAATAAATAAGTAATACTTCACGTAATTATAAAGTAATTTTGCTAAACGAACAAGCCCTAACGAAGAAACGAATTTTACGTAACAAACGCACAGAACCAATTATTATTGTGTAATTGTTTCGATTACACAGTGATTCTGTGGAATTTCCTATAGTGAAAGGAAAGTCACTTCCTATAGCCTATATGTAGACACAACTGTTAATTTATGACGACATAAGAAGTACGCAGTGCAGTGAAACGAATAAAGGCGTTCAATCTTTACTTTTATGGTCTGGTTTTATGTTGTCTGTGTAGTTAAGTCGCTTAATTGGATAAAAAAGCAGGTGTGCGTTTATTTTATCCTGCGGACAGGCAATTCAAAAAAAGTTACGCAGGCGAAATCGATATATAAAATAAAAAATCAACATACATGATATACATATATCAATATGTTGATTTTTTTATTTTTCAACGCTAAGGAAGAGGGGTGCAGACGAAGTTGCTGGCTAGTAATTAATAAATACAAATTTATCATCATACTTCACCTACGTGAAGGTTAATTCGCAAATATGTTCTATACAGGTTCTATACACATTCCATTTCATCTCAAAATGTGAGAGTATTTTGTATGCCACTACACTACAAATATATATTTTTAAATAAAATAAATCAATCAATACTAATAATAAATCTGTAAGTGTAGGTATTGTATGTATGTATGTTCCTCCATAACTCTGAAACGAATTAACTGATTTTTATGAAACTTGGTAGATAAACATTTGGACGTACGGGACACAGGATAGACTACTTAATATTTTTCAACGCGGACGAAGTCGTGGGCACCAGCTAGTAGGTAAATAAAATTTTAAAATAAACTAAATTCTTCCTTAAACTTAATAAGATTCCTTCCTTGAGGAATATTAAGGAAAATAAGCACCGTTCAACCCTCCCCCATTTGGCCATTGATCAAGTCAAGATCGTACCGAAGACATCTAACTATAGTATAAGTACTTGCGAGCCAACGATTCAGACCACTTTCCATACAGGTCAAGTTTTTTCCCCAACTATACCACTTTTACTGGCGGCCTGTTTCATTTTTAACCACGTATGTATATGGTCTATGTACACTCAGATAACTGTTCAATATATTATTGTTTTTTTTTACTACATTTCTTGAAGTTCGTCGTTTGTTGGGGCTAGCGATCTTTTTATATTATCATCAATCATCATCAATACTAATAATAAATCTGTAAGGGTCGGTCATGGAGTAAGTTACTTTGTTTTCAGAGATATCGTGTTTATAGGCTCTATACATGATTGTTGAACGGTATTAGCGCTAACTCATATTTCCTTTTGTAATGTGCTAATGATCGTTAGATGGCGCTAATGAATTGTTGAAACCACCTAGAACGCAAGGTATATCTAGATGTCGCTTTGCATTATGTGAACTCGATATAATTATGTTTTATGTGTTTCACAAATATGTATAGCATTTAATTAAATAATTTGAGGTCAGTCACCAGATGTAAAATTACCGAGTTTTATTTGCGACAGTCCCACCGGTGGTTTTATATCATTACTGCGAGTACACGCGCAATTGTACATGATACTGAAACTGAAACTAAATTGTCGATTTTTAGAATTTTTTTCTGTATGCATGTTATGTATGTTCCTCCATAACTCTGAAACGAATTAACTGATTTTCATAAAACTTGGTAGATAAACATTTTGACGTACGGGACACAGGATAGGCTACTTAATATTTATCAACGCGGACGAAGTCGTGGGCACCAGCTAGTGTTCCAATATAACCACCGACGGTCTGACGTGACGACAAACATTTAAGTCATTGTTTTCCCGTGAAAACGGGTGAAGTCTGCAAAACGAGGCCCCTGTACCCAGACTCTAGCTCTAGCTCTAGACCGCTCTAGACTCCATCATTCATCCAACGACGCTTTAGGAAGTACGAATCGCTTATATATTTTTTATGATTTCCCGATTAGCGTTTCGCAATGTGATTATGAATCTTTTTATATATTAAATAAGTAAGTAAGTAATTAAAAGAATACGAGTAAGACGAGTTGGCACATTAATTGTAAAAACTGAACGGCTGTAAATACCTAAATCTATATCTAACCAGATCTAATACATAATGAAATCGTAAACGAGCGTAATTAATGTTTTTTCATAAAAACGTACACTTATGTACGTTGTAATTACGTTACCGAGGTGAAAAATTTTTGAATTTTTCTCTGTTTGTCTATGCACGCTAATCTCAAAAAAACACTTTTCATCCTGGAAAATTGCTAAGTTTCTGTGGGATTTTCAAAAAAAACGAACAACGCGTACGAAGTTGCGTGTACAGCTAGTTTATTAATAAAGTCGCGTTTCGCCTGTCTGTTTCTTCGTTAACTTCTAAACCACTCAACGGATTTTGATACGGTCTTCACCAACGAAAAGAGCGATAAATATGGAAGGTTTGTGTATATAGTTTGTAGAAAAAGAAGTACCCGTACGAAGCCGGGAGCGGATCGCTAGTTATTTATAGAAGTTATTTATAGTTATTTAAGTTATTTATAGACGCTAGCTAGTTATAGAATTTTTTTTCTTAAATTATATATAAAAACTTATCTCAAAGGCCTAACGTAAAGAGCTATAAACGAGGAAGGTTAAAAAAAAAACATATCCGTGCGAAGCCGGGAGCGTGTCGCTAATGAAATTCTATTTAAAAAAAAAAAACAAGTATTAATAAAATAATATAAATAACACATTAATTCTAACCGTACATGTGTACATGTACATGTCTCTTTAAAACGTGGAAAGTGTTTTAGTTACTTTCATTCAATTCAATAATACGCAACATTAGAAACAAAATCGTTGCATAACTCAATGAGCCAATGATGCAACCACTCCAGATCACATCACTAATTACAAACATTTGAACGACCATATTAAATAACGTAACGAAACCGTTATTACATATATTATGTGCTTAGTTAACGTGTTATTTTCATTATTAACTTAAGTGTTTGCAGTGAAATTTCATCCATCATTTCGTTTCGTACATACGTTGTCAGAAAAGTTATTTATTTGTCATAATATTATAATTAGGTACATGGTACCACCATCGAATCATATGCGAATTATATATACAAACAAACCTTCCTTGTTTTAAATATTTCCATTATTAAGAACCGCATTCAAATCCGTTACGTAGTTTAATGGTAGGGGATCCCACGATGCTAAATGTGGAGTTACTCGAGCGTTGTGGGGACCTATTCTATTTTGATAAATCGTAGGAAGAAAATAGGTTATATGATGTTTCCCTTTTCAACAGTGGGGTGAGCGTGTAAAGGCGTTCAAAAGTTTGTAGAAGCTGTATTATATCTGTAAATTCCTGCAAATAATCATCAGATTAAGAATCAGCACGATCAGGAATTCAGGCTGAACCGTCTGTATAAAAATCTGACGTGCTCGAGTATTTCAAAATGGCAATCGCAAAAAATCTTTTTTGCATTTTCAAAAAGCTGCCACGAGCTTGCGGTTACATCCGAAACGTCTGTATTTTTAACGGGAGCTTAGTTTGGTTTCACTTAACATCCCCTCTGAAAATCTGAAGCGCTCGAGTAGTATTTAAATTTTTATCTCAACCACCACCAACCCCACCGTCCAAACAGGCAGATTAACACATATCCGTTATCGGAGACACGTGGGGCATATACATTGGCAATATCTGACGCGCTCGAGTAAATCCCAAAATCCCCTCTTGGGCTCCCCTACTATAACACAAGCAACGCCACAGGTGGTGCAAGTACGCTTCCGATTATTGGGAAGCGATATGGAAATGGGCTCTGGCATCCTTTACCCACAAAAGCACAAAAGCACATATGCTGTTATTTCACGGTGGTCTTCTGTAAAGTGGTATTATTCATAAATAGATGTTAATAACGTGATTAAATTAGCAGTTATTACCAAATAAAGAAATATTTCAATGACTTGTTTTAATGCCTTTGCCAATGAACAACTTGTCACTTTCTATTCTATAAGACTAAATCCGAAAGCCTTACTACAACCATATAGAACATATATAGCTCTCTTACATACATTTATATATACTACTATTTCCGGCATTTCCATATAACCGACTGTGACTATGGTACTGTTGGCAAAAAAGTTTAATATAATATTTCTTTTAACAAGATTTACTAAAACACTTTTAAGTAGTGGCAGAGTGCGCACTGCGTTTCGCAGTCATTCGGACAGCCCGTCTGGCGGCAGTAACCACCCCCTTACAGAAGACCACGGGGAACACAACAGCATGTGTGCTGTTTCGAGTAAGGGAGTGAGTAAGGGATGACAGAGCCCATTTCCATATAATTTTATCCCTTATCCTCAATCTTATGGTCGGTGGCGCTTTGTAGCACCTGTGGCGTTGTTTGTGTTACAGGCGACTGTAGCCACTTACCATCAAGTGGATCGTTAGCCCGCCTGTTCTTTTTTAATTGTCTTCTAATAATTGAATTATTATCATCTTATAGCGCATCCAGCATGGAGGAGCAAGTTTCGAATGGGGTTGGCAATTTACTCCAGGCGTTGGTACTTCTGGTGCACAATATTACGTAAATTTACCTGAGGTAAGCCATATTCATTTTTCTAATATAAATACTAGCAATACCAACCGACGTTGCTCTGTCCAAATCTGAAAAAAAATGTAGGTAATCCGATTACAGCGTCACCTATCGGGTCAAATATTAATAGACCACTTAGGTAAGCACAAATACAAAATTTTATCACATACACATGGACAGAAGAAATCCTAATAATATTATAAATACAAGTTTTTAGGGTACTCCATCACGCAAAAACGGCTGAACGGATTTAGATGAAATTTGGCAAACAAATAGTTTCATGTCTGGATTGAAATATTGGATACTTTTTATCCTGAAAAAATGTTAAGTTCCTGTATTATAAGTCCTTCATGTCTGTCACTTATGGAAAGAAGGATAAATGAGAAAGGTACACGAGTACCTATATAAAAAAAATTGCATCCCGGGCGAAGCCGAGAGCGGGTCTCTAGTTATATAAAATGATTTAATAGATTAATTTTTATTACAGATACAACAACAAGCCTATCAAGAACTATCACGGAATGCTACACAAGTGACGCAAGAAACGAACATCCCATTCGTTGACATCTATCTTTTAAACCAACAGCTCACACCTTCCATTGATCAGCAACCGCAGTTATATCAATATATACCAAACAATGTACAAGGGAATGTACTGCAACATAATACCTCACCTGAATATTATTACAGCCAACAAACGCCTAGACAAGAAATTTACAACGTAAACACACATTACACTATTGATCACAACCAAAATACACATGGAGTAACAAACGAAAATATTAGCTCTCAACCTCTTCAGAAGAAAGAGGCGAAAGAGGAACACGAAATATTGACAAATAATGTGGTTCAAGTTTTCAAAGATCATAATTGCACCGAAGACAGCAGTGACAATGGTTTGGAAGACGTACCAAAACATTACATTAATAATATTCAACAATCAAATTTAGTTGCCGATTCACCGTCATATGAAGTGCGCAATGTTAACGGTAATTTCGGTGTAAGGCAGACAACTGAAAGACCATTAACATACAAAGGAGCGGCCACATTTAACATAGAACCTCAAAGAGAAAACGCTAGAAGCGAAAGATATTATTACTCAACTGTCGCCACTCCTAGTTCCTTAGAAGACCATAATGATAATGGAATTAATAAATTAGTCGCGTCCACACAAGATCTTATATCCAATGAGGATCTGTTACGAATCAATCACGCTGCAGAGAAACAATATAATGCATACAACGATGACATTATCAAACCGAAGTCTAAATTCGGTTTACGGGCAGAACAGACTCGATATGGCCCGACATCCTATTCGAATTCCGATAATAGGATAACAGTTAAAGCTAAAATAGAAAATATTGTTGACAGTGAAATAGAACATGCAGAGAATAACCAATCTAAAGAGCAAATATTACAAACCGATTCCGATGACTATAAGTTTGCTTCGCCGATTGTCGTTGAAGATTCTACTAACAATGACTTTAAAGAGCAGATAGTAAGCAATTTAGTATCAACTATGGTCCCATATTTAACATCTGGATACGAAATAACAAATGTTAGAGAGAGTTTTGTAGATAACTACACTAATAACTCAAATGAAAATATGGTAAATGTCACTCCAAGACCAATAGGACAAAAATATTTAGCTCCAATTACAGTAGCTCTAAGATTGCTTAATTCGAACAATTCTGATGTATTAAACTCAGTCGAAGATGACCATGAAGCTTCTGACAGTGAATTAGTAGAAGATACTGTAAAAATCCCCCAAAAGGAGACGACAACTGTTGAAGTTCAACAATCATTTCCAGTCGACATTACTCATATAAATGACGTGGAAGTGCATGAATATTTAGAAGAAGGTAGAGCCAATAATAAGGGTCCGTTTGATACAGTGAAGAATCTATACAATAAATACGTCGCAGCTTTAGAATCCTCCAGAAAAATTCAGACAAATATGAATCAAAATCATTATAAATATGGAATGATGAAGAATTTCGATGATTCAAACTTTGCTGAAAAAAGTGAAGATTATAATGATGCAAGAGAAAAATTAGAATCTAGCGAAAATGTCCAAGCAGCGGTAGAAGTTAAGCCTAATGGCGAAAGCGTGAGCAACGAGAGGAAAGAATTTGTGAGGGATTATTATGACTATACTACAGAGAACCAAAAAATTATTCAACCCATTATTATAGAAAAACAAGTACCTGTGACTAAATTTGTTGACCGATTTATAGAGAAGCAAGTGCCTTACCCTGAACCAGTGGAGATTTATAAAGCATTTCCTGTAGACAGACCCGTACCTTTTCCAGTACCTTACGAGAAAGTGGTTGAAAAACCTGTTGAAGTGACCAAGTTTGTTGATAAACCGTATCCAATAGAGGTACCTCATCCTTATCCTGTAGAAGTTAAGGTACCTTATCCGATAGAACAGAAAGTATTTGTCGATAGACCGATCCATGTTCCGTATCCAATTGAGAAATTAGTCGAAAAACAATATGTGCAACCAATACCTGTTCCTACACCAATTGCAATACCGGTCGAGGTTAAAGTCCCAGTTGAACACAATGTTATATTACCTGTGCCGATCGAAACTCCTGTCCCTTATGCGGTGGAAGTAGAAAAGCCAGTGACTGTGGAAAAAATAGTCCAAAAGGAAGTAAGAGTTCCGTATCCCGTAGAGAAAAAAGTGCCTTATGCTGTACATTATGAGACTAAAGTTCCCGTGCCTTACGCTGTTGAAAAAAGAGTTCCAGTCACTGTTGAAAAAATAGTCGAAAAGCCTGTTAGGGTCGATGTTCCTGTCCCTCAACCAGTCCCAGTACCCGTCCACGTACCTCAACCGTATCCAGTGGACCGAATAGTCGAGAAGAGAGTCCCTTATCCAGTTCCAGTAGACCGCGTTGTAGAAAAGAAAGTGCATGTGAAAGTTCCATATCCAGTAGAGAAGATTGTTGAAAAAATTATTGAAAAACCTGTTGTTGTGACAAAGTATATTGATAAGCCTTATCCTGTTGAGAAAAGGATTCCTTATCCTGTTGAGAAGATAGTAGAGAAGAGGGTGCCTTATCCCGTACAAGTTCCAATGGAGGTTCGAGTGCCTTATGCAGTTGAAAAATTTATAGACAGACCAGTTTATAAATACGATTACAAAACTCCTTATCAGTTCGAAAAACCGGCGTACGTGAAACAGGCGCAACAAGTGCAGTATTCCCAAAATTATCCTCAATATCAAAAGTATGAGCAACAAAAACAGAATCCGTCACAACCGAACCCATCATATCAGAAATACGAGCAACAAAATCAGAATCCGTCACAATCGAACCCATCATATCATAAATACGAGCATCAAAATGAGAATCCGTCACAACCGAACTCATCATATCAGAAATACGAGCAACAAAATCAGAATCCGTCACAATCGAACCCATCATATCATAAATACGAGCAACAAATTAAGAATCCGTCACAACCGAACCCATCATATCAGAAATACGAGCAACAAAATCAGAATCCGTCACAACCGAACCCATCATATCAGAAATACGAGCAACAAAATCAGAATCCGTCACAACCGAACCCATCATATCAGAAATACGAGCAACAAAATCAGAATCCGTCACAACCGAACCCATCATATCAGAAATACGAGCAACAAAAGCAGAATCCGTCACAACCGAACCCATTATATCAGAAATACGAGCAACAAAATCAGAATCCGTCACAACCGAACCCATCATATCAGAAATACGAGCAACAAAATCAGAATCCGTCACAATTGAACCAATCATATCAGAAATATTCACAGGAACAAAAACCCATGGAGCAACAAATGAACCAGCAGCTAAATCAGCAGCTTCAAGCTTACGCTACACAATATTATCAATATATGAAAGATAAGCAAAGAAATGAACCAAAAAAACATCATTGGGGAAACCTTTATGCTTCTTCGTATCAACACATAAATCAAACAACGGATCGAGGGCAGAAATTTAAAAAAAGCCCAACCCTTAATGGTTATGTTAGCTATGTAACAAATTCAAAAGCACCCTATCCATACTACGGACCTCCACCAGCACAGAGTTACGAAAGTGCCTGGGAGAACAACAATGATTATCTTTTAGAATTAAAATTGCGACGAACAGACAGAATGCCCAAAATGGCAAATTTGAGGATAGAGTATGGCGGGTTTAAGCCGCCTTTGATACCAAGCACCGAAGTCGATTTGGACGGTATTCCAGTAAAAAAAGACGAAATGCAAACGTAACATGTATACCCTAATTAATTTATTACTAGAAGTGATACTCGATTTACTAAATTATTATGAAATCGCCATTTTTGTTTAAAAAGAATGTTACTGTTAAACAGCGACCTCTGTCGGCGAATAGCGGACTTAAGTTGTGCTAAGTGCTTAAAGAATTAGGTAAGAAGTACAAACTTAATGAAATGAAGTATGTCTCAATATATTAGAATTAAAGTCGTAAATATTGTATATTCTATCAGTCTTAATTCATATTCTATGAGTCATAATTTCAGCTTAATTTCTACCAAATAAAAAAAAATTACCTGTTATAACTAGCGCCATCTCTTGGAGACTTACTTTTGTTGTTAAGTGTAACTTGCTTTATTAGTCTAGCCACAAAATCTAATTAAAAATAATGTTTAAGTTGAACATTGTCAAGTTGAATTATGTGAAATATTGTTTTATTACTCTATACTATAACTTAATTATAAATATCAATTGTAAATAATGTGTAGGTATAATTTGTTAGTTAACTTATTAAAATAAATGCTCCTGTTTCAGTATCTTTTATTTTTATTTATTTCAGCAAATTTATTATACACTACCAAGGACAGGGACGTTTGTAATGGATATAACATTACTATCGCACCCACATGACGTCACTTGCTATTTACGGAAACGTAAAATTGAATATTTACCTCGGACCAATTAACCAAAAAAAAAAATGGCTTCAACCCACAAAAACACCAGTAGATACTCACTAACTTCATAAGTGACAAATCCTTATTAAGTAGGGATTGTAAGGGGGGATACTTAGTAGGGATAGGTGGAACGGGCGGATTAAACAGATGAATCATAAATCGACGGTCGATAGATTGGTATAGTATAGTAAAGCCAAGGAGACAATGCAAACCATGTAAACAAATCTGACCCTCACATGGAGAGGTCGGCGCTATTTGTTTGTTTCATTGTATACGAAGCCATCTTGACAACCCGCAGAAAGTCTGTTTACATTCTTTGCGTTGTCTCGTTGGCCTTGTTTTAGTAACGTAGATAGAAGCAAAAAGGAAGATACCTTTTTATATCTCAAAATTATACTTTTTGCACAGATTTTTTTTGACGACGATATTCTTTATAATCTTAAAAGTAATTATATGTTATTTTCAAAAAATCAAACATCCTTTAGACAAGACAATATTAACTTTACAAATAAAACAACAAGATTGGAATTAAAAATAATGTTTATTTTTGTTGCATGTCTCACAAAACGCCATACTGCGCCAACCGCGAGGCGGTCAACACCACTATCGTACCGTAAAACAAAAGCTCATATAATATACATACATATTTATATATAAATATAATAGTAATAATCATAATATAACTACAAGTATGTAAACATTGTTATGTAACTCGTCATCGATTCGTCCCACTATCGTTGCTAGAACTATACTCTTGATACTACAAACTTTTTTTTATACTTTACAACTACTAGAAAAAAAAAACATTGAAAATTTATATAACCCCTAATCGCGCAAAAACATCACTTACAAATTATCGACACCGATAAGTACACGAATATAACTTATGACCTTTCAAAAAACATAAAACTTAACTTAATCGTTTGTATAAAAAATGTATATAAATGTATATCAATATTAATATTGTACAGCGATCGATTTAGTATAATAATAAATTAAAAACTAACTTCATAACATTTGTACCTAATACGTCGATTATATCGATCAAAAGCGAATAACTACAAGCAAAAATTGCAATAAAAAAATCATACCAAAATGTGACCAAAAAATAAAAACAAAAATTTGTTCAGCAACGATAGCGGCGACTGTTTTACAATTTTTTTTTCTGTAAATGTATAATAATTAAAAACTACACTTGTCTTAAAAAATGAATACGCGATCGCCGCACACTTATACACACTCGCCCGTACACACAACCAAACACACACACACACACACTCACACGCAACTATGTATACAAACGTACATATACACTATATTTTACCTATTAAGAAATATATTTTTTCACACAAATACACGAGAGAAAAAAAAAGCATAACACCAAATCACAAAACCGTTTAAACTAAAGGCTTTACAAACGCGCGTCACGACAAAGACATTGTGTTGGGACGATCAATCGTACGACATGACGTAAGTATGGTACACTGTACAGTCGGGGTACGAAAACCTTAGTCAGTTTTCAATTTAATTCCTATATTTTTTATCTTAATCCATCCATCCATCTACTACAACTATTGTTATCGAATGGCATACAAAACTCTAAGAAGTTTAGAGTTATATATACGTAGAGCATCAACTCTGTCATCTGTCATTTAAAACCAAATAAACATAATATGTCACTTGAAGAAAATGTGACTTTACGTCAACACATTGGAGTTTAAAATGAATATAGTAGAACTTGGTCGTTACTATCTTTCACCATTGACTACGCCATGATTCCGTTTTAGGCGTACTTTTTATATGCTGCTTTGGCATTTGTGACGCAAAGTTCATACTTGTAGTAGATTGATGGATATACCGGCCAAAGTAACCCTCCACAAGACTATTATACGCTTTGGACGTATCAGAGCTCTGCACTTTTGCCATATAATATCGACCAATGTGTGTAGCCAATGATGGACATGGCGTTCATCATTGGCTACACATGATGGAAATGGGATCTCTAACTATGGGCCACTTGAGAAAGCTCAGTCGCTCAACGAGCTATGCGAGGAGTTACACCAAGAGATTAAATCAGAACAATACGTCTAGAAAAAGAGAAGAATAGCAGCAGAATAGTGCAGAAATAGAAGTATTACAGCGCCTTCTATTGGATGAGGTACCGGCAGGATTATCGCCATTACGTTTTAGATGTATAAGTGCTCTCCACTTTAAAATAAAAGCCATAAGTCTAGAAAAAGAGTAGAATAGCTCAACAACTTTTATAATATATTAGACTCGATGAGCGGATCGCAAAAATTGCGCATTTAGTTACTGGTAATTCTTCGTAACTCATTTGCAAGCTGAAAGAAGGAAACGAATACGGGTAAGCGTTTTCGACTTTAGCGTAAAAGTATTTAAAAAACAATTTGTTTTTAATCACCAAGACATAGGACGAAAGAATAGGAGCAGAAGTAGAGTAAGTACACTTTGAGTGATCGAAACAAATTTAAATATGGCGATATTTTAGAAGTATTGCTCAGATCATAAAAATGCGTTTTAAATATATATAAAAAATCATTTATATATTTAAAACGATATATTTGAAAAAATTAACGCAAAACAAAAGAAATTAACATAAGATTCGCATCACACCGTACGAAAGATCTTTTTTATCAGTACTAAGTATAAATACACGCAGTGACTCGAGATAGAGAACAATATAACATTTTGACACTTGTGAATTAATAAATTGGAACATTATTGCTATTTATTATTTATTTAACTACAAGTTTTCATAATAATAATAATAATAATCCCTAATACTTTCAACACACAAATATAGCAGAGTTCAAATTAGAAAACATTATATGTATATTATTATGTTGGCTAAATAACTTCTTATAGGTCAGTCACCTTGCTATGTTTTGCCTTCGAGATCTATGTATTTAAAAGACGGATAATTATTCTTTTTAAAATAAAACATGGCACTGACTTTATCTAAACATAATGCGATTTTCTTTTTAAATATTACAAAAAAGTTACAAGGGAAAATTCTTAAAGTTAGAATGTACATTAATACTAACCAAAAAAAAAAAACAATAGTATTGCTTCCTAATTTGAACTGAGCCAAAGAAAAGTTTTCTGTGCCTTAATAGGTATTAATTATGCGTCTAAGTTGTGTAATAGTTTATAAATTAGGACGTTGTCACACTGGACTAGTCGCTACGTAACACAAATAAGAACAAAATAAATAACTACCCACGCTAGACGCTTTGTATGGGTGTAGCGCGTTCCCTGTTCCCTGTTCCAATCCTTTAACCGCCAGAGTCGGATTTATCCGACAATTATTTTCGTGTCCTAGCGCCTCGGGGCATGCGAACTCCTACAAAACCAAGCGGTTAAAGGGTTAATGACATTTTTTTTATTTATATTTAGGGCTTATTTCTTTAATTGCATAGCAAAGGAATTGTGCTTTTAACGTATTGGGTTGGCCAAAAAAGTCCCCGAGTTAAGTTTACAGCTGTTACTACTTAGCAACTTACAGCACATGTAGTGTTTGGGCAAAAAGCAAGCTACTATTGTTGTGAGAAGTTTCCTCGTTAAAAACATTGCACAATCTGCTACACGTTTTAACAATCTACATATCAATCACAAGTTTTCTCTGGTTTTCTTTTTAAATTATAGATATAAATTTATAATTTAAAAAAAAAACGAAAATTAAAAGGGAAGTTTCTATGTGTTTAAAAATTATATCCTCAGGGTGACAACGACAACTTCCTAAAATGACAACTTCCGAAAACGACAACTTCCTAAAACGTCTTTTCCAAAATTATATGGACCAAATCTGCACGACCTTTTTGGCCAACCCACATATCTGATGTTATATCTGACTATACAATCGCTGGTCGTCTAAAAACAACTTGATTCATAAATTACGTTAGAGTGAAAACTGTCTGACAAATTCCGGCAAAAACATTTTGTGATATGTTTGTTAAGTGTTTGTGTTATTTAAATCCTTTCAGGACTCAATTATAAATAGAGAACACCCTGTATAAGTTTCTTCATTAGTTTAGTGTTAAGAAAATTCAACAGCCTCTTTGAGCGCGATCGCAGCGACTGTGGTCCAGTGTGACGCGACCTTTATGTGAGACAATTTGACACTTTCTAATTCAGCCTTATAATTAGAAAGAGACAACACGGCATGGGCGACCGCGATTAAGAACTTTATATACACCTACTAGTTATATAATATATTTAGGAGAAAATGTTTTTTTTTAATAATATAAATTGGCAGATGTGTAAAATGACACATACATCGACATCGATAACGAATTATAATAAAAATAAAAATAAAATAGACTCGACCTTTTTATTTTATTTTTGTTGTCTTGAGCGCGAGTTCATTTTGTACAAATACCATTTAGGTTACATTTAAATCGTAAAGCGATAGCACAAAAAAACCATCGGTCGTCGGTGAGCGCGGTTGGAGTGAAATCCGCTCGCCGACGACCACACATTTATATTATAAAAAAAGGAAGAATAAAAAACATTGAGGGCGTCCAGACTACGTCCCTATCGCCAGTAGAATACGCCGATAAATGTGCGAACATGAAAGCACTACTCGATCCTTCGAGCCTTCGAACCGCTCAATGAAAATAATTTTGTTATATAACCCAATTTAGTTGAAGTTCTTCAAGCCGTATTGAACAATGCACTCAAAACGCACTTCTTGATCCTACGAGTCGGATCGAACCGCTCAATGGAAGAATTGTGTTATATGACCCAATTAATTTCATTTACATTTTAAATTGAATCGCTTTAAGATCGGCATTCTTTCTAATCGAACGGGATGATGTTTAGACGCCTCCTCCCCCTAGACACCTCCTTTCATAACTCTCAACAAAACGACAATTAGTAAATCTATACACAGCTTAGAAATCGAATAGCTCCGGCGGAGGGATAGGGTGAGTTGGGAGGCAATCGCACGGCGGCGTCGGCGGGGATGGGGGAGAAGGAGGGGAGGGGGCGCGCGGCTGTCTTCGGAGCGCGTGAACGCTGTATGAGTGCGAGTGTCGCGGGGGCGCCGGGCGTAGGAAGCGATTGTCGTGGTCGACAATGTCGGCGCTGTCTGCGCGCAGCGACAGCGACGACCTAGGCGGCACGGGCGCCGAGCGCTGCGGCGACAGTGGCGGGCGGAGATAGTCGCTGCGCGCTAAAGACAACTCGGCTGGCGTGTACGCGGCGAGAAAGTGTGCGAGCATGCCGGACGGCGTGCGCACTCCGCCGTTGGCCACCACGACCATATCCTCGGCGGAAAGACGGAGGCTGTCGGTGCGAGGGGGAGGCGGGGGCGGGGGAGGCAGAGAGGGGGGGACGGGCGATGAGGGCGATGCGCCCCCGTCGTCCTCCGACGACGAGTGGACCGCTATGGAGGGGTGCGCGGGAAGGGAGGTCTGCGTGGGGGGGCGACGGCGACGGCGGCGGCGGGGGGGGGCGTTAGCGGGCAGTCACAGTTTGAGCTCGTTGGCGATCTTCGAAGCAATGTTCTTGAAGCCGATACTCGTGCCTGCGGAGGATAAAATGAAGTTACTTTTAAATGTTTCATGCCCGTTTTCCATGCCACCTAGAGTTAAACACACAATAACGCCGGCTATTTACGGCAGTCAAATTCACAGTTCTGCATGAAGCGCCGGACTGCAGGCAGACTGACTGTTCGTGAAAACGTTCATGATTGTTACACACCAGGTTATCGGTCCAGATAGCACGTCAGTGGTCTCCACTCCAAGACTCCTCTGTCATAATGAACATACGCCGCTCACAGATATGTCCTGCCCATTTCCATTTCAACTGCCTGCTTCATTCATCATCATTATTATCATCATCATCATCATCTCAGCTGGAGGACGTCCACGGACATAGGCCTCCCCCATAATTTTCCAAATAATTTTTGCTAAACATTAAAATTGATTTTGAACTAAATCAATAAAAATGCCTTTGCAACTTACCCGATATTCGTTTGAAACGTACACCGTTGAGCGAGAGACGTGGCAACTTGCACACTTCAATCTCCCACTGCACGAGTGAGTCCGCGTTGGGGTCTCCGTGCACGCATAGCAGCAAGAACCGCTCGCGTTGCTCGTAGTCACAATTGTTAGCGTCCAACACCTGCATTAACAGAGGCTTTCGACAATGTCACACATCAACTAAGTCAGCTTAGTCAGACTAAGTAGTATTTTACGTAAGGAAAAAGAAGAAAAGTAAAAGATAGTTGTCGAAAAGGTTATGAAAAAGTACGTACGTATGAACATACCATATAAAATGTAAACAAAAATTTTCATAACGGTGTACCACAAGGCACCGTGTTGGGACCGCTTTTGCATAAAACACTCACCTTGCGTATTTCGGACATAATCTCGTTGGGATCTCGCGACGAAGTCGTCTTCATACTCCATGTGAATCGCAGAACGCGAGGTTTTACTTGTTCATCGTTGCCTTGTCTGTAAGGACAATGATATTCATTTCAATATACAATTATGGATACATTATTTTTATTTACTTACGAATCTTACCGTTTCCATGTTTCTGTTTATATTATTTATTTTACGGACTCATAACTTACAGCTGTAATGCCTATATGATTAAGTAATGTTGTTTCACATGTCAGTGTAATTGAAAATTTTAAATTATATAAAGTAATATTTTTAATGTTGATAATTATTGAGTTATAAATTAAAAAATCTGGATAGATCCTTTGGGAATTCAAATTGTTGCCTTTTTTATTTGCCTATCTTGTTATCACATCCATTTTTATTCAAATTTCACAGTCAGTTTTACCTAAGTATGTGCGGTTGAATTAACATGCTGATCATACTTGCCTATTTTTGTGACGTCATTCGCTAATTCCAACAGACATATGTAGGCACAGGCTACGCTTAATGATCATTCTTTTCAATATTCTCACATATGAATATGTTTCACACGCTTAAGACAAGTTTATCCATTTAATTTATAATCTTACTTATATATTTACCTATTGAGACAAGGAAACATCATTCAAGGATATTCCGGGGACATCGGAAATAATGTGACTAAAATGAGACATACATAATGAGACATATAAACAAACAGACGTAGAGGATGAAATTATAATGAAGAATGAGAAATAATTACCCAAGCATTGCTTGTGGACTAGCGCCTACTGCATGCTTCGGAGTTGTTCCGTCCAATGGCCTAAAAACAGAAAAACATAAAACTAACATACACTAGGGGGTCGTTCGGGCAACGGTGATTTATCGCAGATGACGTCAATGTTTTGTAACGAGCTCATTTTACTTCGATGTTTATATGAAAAGGATTCAAACTACTGGTTCGATAAAACTAGTCCTTTTAGCGGTTGATAACTTTACTATTCCCGAGTAACAATAAGCTATAATATGTTTTCTATAAGAAAAAGCGAGTCGGTAGACTATTTTGTTGGGGAATAAAATTATAAAACTTTTTCGTTCTATGAAATTTTTATTTACAGTTTATAATTACTGATAAAATAATGAAAAAAATGAGTTTTTTTTAATAAAAAATTATTGGCATGGCGTTTTGAGAGTGACTTCAAGAAAAAAAAAACTATCATATTACCCAACTTACCCAACTCAAAACAGATACCGCCTGGGCTATTGAGTTATGTTTAAATTTAAATTATATAGCAGAAATAAATAACGATAGATAATTTAAACGAAGAAATAACACATCCCTTTTTAACCGTCAATCCCAGCAATTGACACTCTTGGAATTAAACTGATTATGATAGTACAAACTCGAAACACTAGTCTATTCTTGGAAATAAGACCAATATAACCATATAAGAAATCATTAAATAAAATGAGCTCGTAAAAAAAAACACAAACTTTTAATTGATGATCAATATAATATATAATTTCAAATGCTTTAAACTGAATGAAGCTCACAGAAAGCAAACAATTATTAAACATCGTCATTCTTAAACAGCATGCCCAACAACATTCAATAGTTTAATGCAAAAAAAAAACAATATTTTAAGTAAGTAAAAGAAAAGCGTGTCATTTCAATGAAAGTAATGTACCTACTTGTAACGTTTTCAATTTCACTACAAATACAAGGTAATCAATCATACATGGCGGACGGTGAATTTATACATAGGGAGCAGGGACCAAAATGCAATCAACACACAAAATTATCAACTTGAAAAAAAAAACCTCAGTAATATATTAGTCAAGTGGAAAAGTTATTCGTTCAAGTATTAAACTGCTAGGATTAACTCTTGTTATTCACTGTTTTAATAAATCCAATTTATCACTTCGTTTCATTTATAATTATTAGAAATTTAGAAATACGAGTTGCTTGGATTTTTTTAACCCTTTAACCGCTTGGTTTTGTAGGAGTTGTCGTCCCCCTAGCGTTGGACTTGTATTTTTTTTTTGTAAGACTTGTAAGAGAAGGCAACGCAATGATTTAAAAATATAAGTAAGTAGAGTATATAAGTAGCGCAATTATATAAGTAGAGAAATTTGTCGGCTCTGGCGAAATGGACACGAAAACGAAAGTATCTACAATTTTACACTTTTTTTATAAGTATTATTAAACAATCTTCATATATATCTGTAAATCTCTTCTGTACGTGTGTGTCACAGAACTCCTCCTAAACCGCTTTGGACCTATTCTGAAAAATTTTTTTTGTTTCCCTTGATTGATTCGTCCGCTATTATTAAATTTTTAGCGGATTTTAATACGGTTTTCACTAATCGAAGAGCGGGGAAGGTTTTTATTTATTATTTGTGGAAAAAAGCCAGGGTCGGCCCGCTAGTATAATATGAAAATTATTTAATAATATGAAAATTATTTAATAATATGTTACATTAAAATTTGTAATAATTTTTTTAACTTATATGTGTTCATTTTTGCTATTGTATTTATTTTTAAGAAATTATAGAGATACAAGTTAAACAATTAATTTACAATAATGGAAAAATCCAAGCAACCGTAGTTATAGTATATAAAAATAAATATTAAAAAAATAATACATATATGTAATAGTGTATAAAAAGGATTTTAATAACAAGTAAACGAGGCACAAATCTGTTTACCAAAACACGAGTCGCACGGTATAAGTCGTAAATGATCTATGAGAAATGCGTAGCTACATGTGTATAACAATTGTTTTTTGTTATACATATATAACAACCACGAAATGATACTGAAATGAAAATGTAAGTTTATGAAACGTTTTCCTTATTTATTTAATTTTTCATATATTACAATGAGGAAAGATTTGATTGTTTGTTTGCATTGAAACTATTGGACCGATTTGAAAAATTCTTTCACTGTTGGGAAGCTATATTATCAGCGAGTGACATGGGCTATATTTTATAATGTTACGCGGGCGAAGTCGCATGCAACAGCTAGTTCTTAATAAATTCAAAAAAATGAAACATGTTTTGCTTATCAAAACATATGTAAAAAAAACCATTTTCAGCGCCATCTACTGGCAATGTTAAATTAAAATTTCATATAATACTAACTTTGTAACAATTTTTTCTAAAAACAAAGTGGTCACTAAATAAATTTTAGCGATTTTTAACACATTTGAGTTAAAATTTTAAATTTATCTTTTTTTTTATAACAATCTCTAGACCATCTGCCAACAAATACCGCGGACGAATTTAGTAAAGCAAAAAAAAACACTTCCTGTGGTTCGTTCGCAAACACATCACGCGTTCGTACCTCCGTTGTCCTATATCCAAAGAGGAAAATATACGCGGCTTCTGTCTCCCGGTGGCGTCACCCAACACCGACAAACTGGGGGTGGGACAACACTCAACATAACTTTTGCTCACTTTTGGTCATACGGGACACATCTTTTGTCTCGGAATTGATTCATTTCATTCCTGGCCAGAGTTAATATCGAAATTCAATCTAACACCAGTTTATATTGTAAAAAAAAATTAAAATTTATAAAATGTGTTAAAAAAATCATTCTAGCAAAACTTAGTAATATTATAAATGTGAATGGACTTTTGGACTTCACCACGTTTTTGGCCAAATAAGGGCGCTATCACATAGCGAGCGATTAAATATTATAGGATAAAATTGCTCAATATAAAATACGCCAAACTAATTATGCAGGTGACTGAGCATGCCACGAACCGACAGACGCTCATACATGAAAATATTTAAAAAAAATCGCGGCTGTAAAAGTATTGAGAGGTCATTATGTATTAGACTGCATTTTTTCAATGCTCACTCGCCCATAAAGGAAATATATACTATATACATGTTTTTTCTTCACACATTCCATACAGCACCATCTAGTTCCATACCAAGCAACTAATGCTTGTATTATGGATACCAGACACTTGATATACGACTACATAGATTACTTTTTTTTTGTAAATACATACTTATTATATAAAATAAATAAATAAATAAATAAATAAATAAATAAATAAATAAATAAATAAATACATAAATACAAAACATCCATGACTCCGATACAAAGGTAAAATTTTAACACATGAACATTTGCCCCTAGCGGGATTCGAACCCGCGACCCTTTGGTTAACAGCTAGGGTTACTAGTCACTAGAACATACGTGTCGTCATATAATAATAGAACATCATTATGGCAAACAAATGATATATAATATACCTAAAAAATAATAATATCTACTATTATTAACTACGTAATATAATAACTATTGTCGCAACGTGATAGAATTATTAAAAGTTAAATTTTACTATGATTATATAGAAGTTGTCTATGGTAAACATTACAATTAAGGTATTTTATGTAAAAAGGGTAATCTTAAATTAAAATAAAACACACTGTGGTTATTTGAAATGTGATTATTATTTGTAATAAGCGCAACACATAGAATTATTGCCTCAAAATTAAATATTTTTTAGCGTTTTGAAAAATACACACTGTATAATTAATATATACTATATCATAATAATGGATTAAAAATAAATTGGCCTTTTCTATAACGCAACACTGTTTGGAGAGTTTAATTACAAAGTATTTATTCCCTATGACGATTAATTAAATCTTACAAGTCGGCACACAGTGAGCGCTATTATTTTTCATGTTTAAGGTCGTCAGACAGGCCGACGGTGCACTTGATGGTAAGTGATCACCGTTGCCTATGAACCTTGTTAGAATTATGGATAAGGGATTAGGATTGGGGCAATGGGATGCGATTTCGAAAGTGTGACGCTAATTCGCCACGCGTTCTGTGTGCACAATCTTTACCTTGCAAACACTGTCCGGACAAATCCGAAATCACATAAATGCATAAACATAATCTCGTCCGAATAATTAGACGAATATAATAAAAAAAGCAAAAATGATTCTTAATAATTAAACTCGTTAAACCTTAAATGAAAAGAAACATGATATAGGACAATAATAATTACGGTTTAAATGAAGTAACAATATATTAGAAAAAAAAAATATTAAATGAAATAAATCACTGTTTAAATTTAGTGTCTATTCATACTTAGCAACTAAATTAGAGTATATATTGCTTTACGTGGTTCATGATTCTTAAAAAGAGAAAGCTAAAGATAGCTAAAATCATTAACTATGCTGTCATTGCGAAAAAAAATGCACGTGGCCAGTGATTTTTCTATATATATATATAAAATAAATTCCTTTACATAATTACGGAGAAGACTAAATTTTTTCATGAAAAATCATCTAAAGAAGGGTACTGACTAAAAGAAATTTCGCTTGTTAACTTTTCATATAACTGTATTCGTGGTCGTAATGGAAGGCGGCCTTAGTTTAGTTTATATAAGGAATTATATTCAACGTATAACAAAGAATTTCATTGGAACAATATTGAAGCTATATTTATTGCTTTGAGAGTTGAATGCATAAAGTCAGTACCCTGCAAAGATTACAAAAATTCTACAAGACTGTCTCAGAAAACTGACAATTACAAAAAAAAAAGGTTTACGCGAAAGCGCTGTAATTGCAAACAGGGCAACATAATTTATGAACATTGTTTTATTAGAAAAACAATTTAAGCTAGACGTCATAAATAATGTCTATTAAAAAGTGAGAAAAAAATAAAATTATAAAAGAAACACCGAATCATCTAGCCTGTTTTCCGAGACATCCATCACAAATTTTTATTACAATAGAACTATTTAGAGCACCTAATTTTGACGTTAAATTTGTTCCATATCTTTCTAACTACACAAATACATCAGAAAATACTGAAAACACTTATATACATCAATGTATTATATGTATGTATGTATGTACATAATAAAGACCCGTGTACACAACCGGCGCGGCTACGGTCGCAAAGCTAAGCGTTAAGTTTTTATAAAAATTTAATAAATTAAATCTACAGGTAGAAAAACTAGAACTAGACTAGATTTGAAAACACATAATAATATACGTAGATGTATCGACGTACATGTACCTATATTTTAAGATTTCTATAATTCAGGGCCGACAAACAGACATACAGTCCAGTTGACGGTAAGAGGCCTCTATGGCCACCTACCATCAAGTGGACTAATGCGACACAAGTGGAATGCTGACGACTCTGACAGGATAAAGAGTAAAGCAATTGGAGGACGGATAGATGAAAACTGTATGTAAAAAGTCACAACATTTATCGCTTTGCGATAGCAACGCGCGGGGTGTGACACGAGCTTACAGCGTGAAAACAATATAGTCTGTATACAGGATGTGGCCTGTAATAAGAGCAATAAATTTAAACGATGATTATATAGAGTATACGCAGTTACCTTAACCTAATCATAATGCTCCAAAGTGCTTTTCTCAGATATAGTAACCCAAAGTTACAATACATAATCAATGAATGTCATGATCGCTAAATTGTCGGTTATCAGTCGCTAGATGTCTTTGGTACTGGGTACTGGGGCGAGAAAGATCATAAGTTTCAATGTCAAGTACTCCGACTGGACACATTGTGTCTGTAGTAGTACATTGCTGGCTACTACAGACAGTGGATTTGTTTTTCATTTTAATTAATTGAAACCATTTGGAATTAATTACTGATTCGTTAAAGGGTCTATATTTTAATTTATTGCTCTTATTACAGGCCACAGCCTGTATATACAAACTGGGATGTGTTTACATGTTTTTTTTTGTTAAAGATATGTAAACACTATACTAATGTGTCTTCGAGATCACAATGATATACAATAATATTAAAACTAACTTTAATATTGCGTAAACCATAAATCTCACAATCTTATGATAAAACTCTGAAACTGTGGTATGTTTTATATAGACTAATTGGGAGCCATTATACGAGTATTATATTTTCTTTTTTTTTTTTCAACTTTTAAACTTTTGAATTTATATACAGTATTTTTAATTATCTTCAAGCAGCTATAACCCGAATTTTTTTACGCTATTTCACGTGTTATATTCATTTATAGCAATATACGATTTTGACTAAAAAAAATATTGCAATAATAAATAATGTTCAGCTCAAATAGATCACTTTCAAATTCAGCAAAATTTAATAATTATTTGGATCTGTCACAAATAGTCACAATTCACGGCTAGCAATTATTTATTAGTCTATGGACCGTTATGTCTAACTTTTTAACCTTGATTAAATAAATGTTTTGAGTTACTATATTAAAATCAAATGCTCTACTATATGAACATACTGTATAAACATATTTTAAATAGAGTTGTGTATTTTTTATGTATGTATAATGAAAGTGTATGTATATATAACGATAAGTCAAGTTTTCACACATTGTTCTATACCATCTGTACACAACACACACACACACACACATCTACACAAACACATTCTCTAGTGTCTTTCGCACCCACAATCAATATGTACAAAAAATTTTTAATACTTAACATACATAATATGAATATTTAATGCGTACATCAATAGTAAAAAATATGGAGATGTGGAATAGAAAATTACTTTTAATAGGTATTTCATATATATTTTTTATATAATTCAACAATCAGGGCCGTTGCTGACTGCCGTACGGAAACGCTGAACGCTACGGGCTCTTGGTATTGAAATAGAGGAGTGCGAGTGCTAAAATCATTGCAATAAGGTTAAAAATAAATATATCTGTATATCGGAAGCAAACTATCTAAAGTCACATTTAGCAAATTATTCAGTACGCACGATAAACGTTTGAATGTAAGGGGACGTTTAAATATTACGTAATGCAATTTGGGGGGAGGGGTGTTGTAAAACGTTATGATGCTTTATAGGGGCGGGAGGGGAATCCCTCGAGTGTATTGTAAGTCATTTTTATTTTGTTCTCCCAAGTTGGCAACCCTTTTCGTTGGTAAAAATGGTCACTCGGTAAACTTGGTCTTACATTGGGGTTACATCTTCAAAAATTGCGTTACGTAATACTTGAACGTCTCATAATTATGTAAAGACTTGGCAAAAATCCTTTGCTGTGCCATACAGTCAGTCAGCGCCGGCCCTAAATGGATTTTCTTGTGTGCAAGCCATACTTTATAAAGGTACGGTTCTCTATCGCCGGATATCATTTTGGACATTTTTTGTACGCAGTTTATAAATATGTAATAAGTTACAATTCTTGAGTCACACAATTTAAGAATGAATTGATGTAACTCTATGAGAATTATAAATCTAATAACTTCAATCGAGCAATTCTTGTACACGTGTATTATATAAATTTATTTCGATTAAATTTTCTATTAAAATAAAATTTTTGCTTTTCAAGTCTAACTAGGTATATACAGTTGTAAAAATGCAATTTTACACAAAAAAGTTGTTTTCAAAAAACTTTAATTAAAGCGCCAACTCTTTGTGGTATATGTTCGGCTTAAAACCAATAGTAACAAAGCAATTATAGTGTTAACCGGCGTCTGTTGCAATGCAATTATTGTGACGATCTTAAGTCCACAGAACACAGCTCGATTTGCCCAGGCACTGCATTTTAAAATACATTTTTTGCACATGGTATCAGATTCTAGCTATATTTTATTAAGAGGTCGTAGTTTGACAAATAGTGCTCACAAGAACTTGGCAGTTTTATTTTATACGATAGATATAGGCATTGAAATATTCACTAAGATTAAAATGTTGAAATCTCAAAAAAGTGCACATTTTGGCAGATTTTGATACGACAACTACTATGATGTGCATTTCAAGTGAAAACATGAATCCGGCGAGAAAGAACTAAACAATCCTTAAGTCGTAGAATTATTTTATTAAAGTGGTGACAACCCTGCACGCGGAAGTACAGTCGCAGACAAAATGGATATACAAATATTTGTTTAATTTATTAATTTAATTTTGGCTTACATTCCCTTTTACCGATTGAAAGAAACAACTGCCCTAATGTTTCTATGTGGTAACATTTACTGAGTATTTGTACCAAAGCTATAGGATCGGCCACGACTTATCAACTACATATTATTATTATTATTATTTAAAACTATGTTTCTTTTTTTCATATACTGATATTCTCACTCACGCCTTAACAATAATATATAGACGTATCCGGTGGACCATTGTTTTATTTAGCCTTCATTTTCAACAGGCTAACTAAATGATATCAACGCATGTGTATTAAGACCAATGACACGATAAGCACTTCTGTGCTCATCTGTACCTACACGTTTGTTCTGGCATTAATGGCTTCATCTAGTTATTATTCTGTTTTATATTTTAAAGTTACAGATGGCGTTTTTAAAATAGTTTCTTAGTATTCCAAATGGAACTAAAGTTACAGAGGGCGTTTTTAAAATAGTATCTCAGTATTCCTAATGGAACTAAAGCTACAGAGGGCGTTATGAAAATAGTTTCTCAGTATTCCTAATGAAACTAAAGTTACAGAGGGCGTTATGAAAATAGTTTCTCAGTATTCCTAATGGAACTAAAGTTACAGAGGGCGTTTTTAAAATAGTTTCTCAGTATTTCAAATGGAACTAAAGTTACAGAGGGCTTTTTTTAAAATAGTTTCTCAGTATTCCTAATGGAACTTCGATTAATCAATTCAATAAATCTGTTTCAAATGGTCCACACATCACACGAGTACTTAGTTAAACAATTAAACAACGGTAAAATTACCGAAAAAATAGTCTAGAGATAACCTTGTATATTATAATAATAACAGTATAAATTTACAAAATATGTTTTTTCAGTCGTCAAATTTCAACGATTTTAGGCCCAGTTTGAAAACTAAACTAATGATTTGTGCTTTGCTTTTCTACAACAAAAAAAAAAACAAACAAACGACAAGGAACCCTGGAATGTTAAAAAAATTCGTTCGAAATCCTCTAAGGGCCGGCGCAAATTGGAGGACGGCGTGGCAGTGTTTAATTTTTTTCCCAGTATTCTATACCTTAAGTACTTTTAATATAATTCAAATTTAAGACAATAATCAGCACGTTGATTATTGTCTTACCATAATACAATGAAATTTTAATTTTATTAAAAACACCTTAAGATACAAAATTCTATGAAAAAGAAATATAAAATTACTTTGCCATGCCGTCCCCAATATGCGTCGGCCCTAAGCGTTCTTTCGCACAGAGAGGAGAGGAGAGCAGATTTAGAATAGCACATGAAAGAGAACTTTAGTGTATTGTAATAAGATTTATCTTCGCATGTCAAGCGTTTATGTAATAAAAGGAAGCTTAAGAGCCGACCCCTTAACACGTGGTATACATAAATAAATCTTATTTCAATGAAATTAAACTTTATTGGAGTGAAAAATTGTTAAGGCACCGCTGTGCACTTTAGGCGACGGTAGCCACCTACCATCAAATGGACCGTCAGTCTGTCGACCTTAACATTATATATATGTATATATGCAACAAATTTTGTATTGTTAACCTCGCCTTGATGAAATTTTCCCTTCTGTCGTGTGGTCTTAAGAACACGCCGTTTTTCAAGTAATATTCTAAATCCGCTCTCCTCTTTTTAGCGCTCTGTGTGCAACAACCCTAATCCTTATGTTAATAAACTAAACGAAATGCAAAATGCGACAGGACTAGTTACTTAAGGGCCAGTCAGAATTTGGACGTTTGGCGTTGTTGACATCTTAATAAATGATTATATGAAAATGAAAATTTATATTAAACGCCGAGTCGCCCACAATCCGACCGCGCCTTTATTACACGTTATTTTATGACATAAATAATTATCGAAACATTAGCTTTGATCTCGCACAGTCAAACAAAATAACATGAAGATGTTCGTCGCCGTATTCAATGTTTTATTTTAAACAAATGAAAAAAATTGCAATTACAAAATGGACCACTTAACTATAACATATAGGTATATAATACAGAGTTTATAAATTTCGATTAGTCAATAAATCTGATTGGCGTATTATGATACTTGCATCATACGACTTCACCATAGTTGACAAAATTCAACAAAACAAAGCGTCGGTTTTAATTCTCTCGTAATTTTTTATATACATTTCGCATTCTATAATACGCCAATCAAATTATACATTTTAACATAGTGCCTTTTGAAAAAAAAAACAACTTTCAAATGGGGATGCATCCTATACCGATATATCGGCGATACTTAGGGTTTATAAAACAAACTTATAAATGTAATTTCAATTTAGCTTAATAAATAATTTTATCAATTAGATATTCTGTCTTTTTTATTAATTAAAAAAGAATAAGCCATTAAATGTGTTCTATTTAATTAAATCATTTTAAATCCACTAAGGGCCGGTTCATATAAGCGCATTAAATTGCATATGAATTTCTCTCAACAATTTAGGGCACATATTTCTATCGTGATAAAATAATAATATGAGGCATTTTTTATCTCGATAGAATATAGGGGTTAACGACGCTTCGATGCGCTTCGACTCTGCGATAGTATGCACCGACCCTTAGTGTATCTGTATCGGTGACATTTTTGTAAGCATATCGATAACGGTACCATATCACCAAAAAGACGTATAGTTGCATCCCCACTTTCAAATATGACCCATATATTTTATTAGTGATTTATTCCGAGAAGCACGTTTACATTTTATTTTTTCTTTCAACTAATTTTCCTGCCCAGTGTGTCCCAGCCCGACGGGTTCTCTTATCCCGGCGGCTGCTTACGGGTTCTGATTCAACCTGCGTAAAACGGAACGGGTGAGCGAAACGACCAATCGCAAAGTCGAATCGCCCCCCTCTCCTGTATCCGGCTCGACGCCTACATATATGGCGCCTTTTTTGAAACTGACATTTCTCTTTTTGATATCTCTCGCGTCGAAATACAAAAGATGCACAATACTATAATATACTAAACTCACTAAAAACTCCCTTCTAGCGTTTTCTTTTTTTTTTTTTTTAATTCTCTCACGTTGCGACATTCACGTTTTATAAAGGGTTGTGGATAGACAATAAGCGAACGACTTGAGTCGCGACCGTTCGTTAGTAGAAGCGTACGGTTAGAAAAAAATATATATAGAAATTAGTTGTAACACGGGGGATGCACGAGGTATATTAACTGATTAGGTAATTAATTTAAAATTTAAAAAAAAAAACTAAATCAAATATAATGTAGAAAACATCCGTACACCTCTATGGTCTCGGCGGGACAGAACGCAACATACTTACTTATTGACTTTCGTTACGTTCGTTATATAACAATTAAAAAAAAAATTGGCTAAGCATTGAGGCACAATATTTAGCAGTGTTTGCCTTTTAAAACTTAAAAGAAAAAAACTACAAGTAACTAAGGATTAGCGCATACTGGGTCAGAGTCGGAGCGCGTCGAAGCGTCAATCTTAAAGTATAAATGCCATATTCGCCCCTATCTTCGCAGTGTAAGGCACATATTTCTATGGTGATAAAAAAGCGGCTGCTTTACATCACGATAGAAATATGGCCACTAAATTGTGCAGATAGTGTTTAATATGTCATGTAATATTTTTAGATCGACGTTTCTATGCGCTTCGACTCTTAGCACCAGTATGCGCCGACCCTAAGACAGAGGTCCAATCGAGAGTACGGGGACAAAAATATCATGCTTTGGTCTTCTCTACTGCATCTATTCGACGGTCGTGTAAAATAATTAAAAAAACAAATTTTAAAAAAGTAATAAAATCCGAGTGTAAAAATAAAACTACATTTTCAAATTGAGTACGTACTTCAAGACAGAGAGAGAGATAAAGAGAGAGAGAGATATATATATAAATAGGGAGATTTTAGCATCGTGCATCCCCTGTTTGACGCGAGACAACGGCAATCATAATAATAATAAATTTAAAAATAATAAAAAAAAAACAAAAATCGAAAAAAAAAAACAACTCGGAGCACGGAATCTTTCGAGGGAGACAATTTGATCGATGTAAAAGCAAATACGAATTAATTAAGTAAAAAATAAACACAAAACAAGTGAAAACCAAGACGAGACAGATACGAATGGGTTAATTTTTATGTGTCTACTTAGTTAGGAGAGATAGCGAGTAGTGTGTTAACGGTATGGTGTATATTATTTACAAAAAAAAAGAGAAAAAATAGAAGAAATCGCGTCATTGTAAAGGGCGTTTGATAATGTTTCAGGAGCGGAAATAAAATGTAGCCTCGGAAATACAAGACAGAAACACACTATCAATTTAGATTTACAGTCAACGAATTGCATCAATAATCAATCTCTGTCAAGCAACACTGTCAAACAGAGCCCCCACAATATCCGTAAGTAAAAAAAAACAACTCCGCCTTGTCCACAACCCTTTGAAAAATTCATAAAAAAAATTCTAAATATACTTTTTTTAGAAGTTGTAATATTATTAATTCACTGTAGATAACATATATATAAGTTATATAACTATATTAAATGAATGATAATGAATGAAATAATGTGTGTGCCAAGCTGTGCTTAAATATAATTGAAGCAAACGTATTCAACAATTGACAAAGTTGTCATAATTTTCTGTCATAAATGTCAGGATATCATAGGCATAAATGTCATGATACCATAGACTTAAATGTCATTATATCATAGGCATAGAAAATAGACTGAGCGTTCCCAAGACAACTGTAAAGTAAATACGGACAGGAAGTGTGAGAGAGACGAAGAGATCGTGCGGCCAGTAGTTGTCTTTTTCTAGAAATTTGATTGGTCCTCGATGTTACTACAGACTTACAGGAAGGAGATAGGTATTGACCACACGATCGCTTTCTCTCTTTCTAGTGAGTGGTCAATTTGATGCGGGTATTGCTCGGTATATTCTCTATGTCTTTGCATCGACATAATACACGTTGTCAAGTGGCGAAATACGTGTGACGCTAGTGACAGAAGTTGAGGAATATCTAACACTGTTTTATAACTTTAAAAGGCATCGGAATGTTATTTTTATTTTTTAAATAATAAGTTGTTTCGTAGAGGAGACTCAATTTAATAACGCGATTCTAATTAATATTAAATGTGTCTTCATTAAAAATAATAATAATAATTGTTACTCTTCCGTGTGTGGTGAAAGCCGGCAAACCTACATTATTATTATTACTATAACCGAAACAAGTGACTTTAAAACTTTAATAGTGATCGTTATTTTTATGCATATAAAATAAAAGTCATTTCAAAATTATTATTGGATTTTTTAATAAACTAACTTGGTATGTGACTACGAATAAAGTAAACGAATAAGTAGATAAACATCTATACCACAAACTCATTGGTTAAGTAATGATTTGGATAATATTACTCTGTACTCTGTCTGTCTGTCAAGAAATTTTGCATACACTGTCAGGGATACCGGAAAGGACATAGGGTACCTTTTATGCAGAAAAATCACGTAAAATTAAGAAAAAAACTGACACCCGGCTAAAGTGAAGTGCAAAAGCAATAAAGATATCAGGCGTTATAATGCTTATGATTTTATTTTTTATTTTTCAACGCGGACGAAGTCGCCGGCACCAACTAGTATAAAATAATTTCTCCTCTTTGAAACATGGCGACGCCTTTTAAAATTATTAAACACCTAAGAGCGACAGCCTTAAAAGCATTTCAGCGTGATGGGTATAAATTAACATAAAAATTGAGACGACACATAATTTATATAAGTATAATGTGGGATATTTCTATATTATGTTAGTGACATAAATTAAATATGTTAGTACACCATAACAGATATTAACCAGTGAGAAATGTGTTGTTTTATGGTAAAAAACAAAAAATTATTTTCTAATAATGATTTTTTTAAATAAAATTTCAATTGCGCAAGATTTTTATCTGTCTTACAAATTCAACATTTTATCATATTTATTATTTAATATGATCACTTTAAAATTTAATTAAATTAGTAAAGTTTATGGTTAGAAAACTAATAACAGTTTTATTTTATTTTTATCCATAAAGCTCAAGTTTGGAAATATAGATACTTTCATACACTTTCTATAAAAAAAAAACTGTGCAATTAAAATTTCACCATATTCGAAGATAATATTAATTATAAAAGACGAACATCGTCCAAGTGTTATTTATATATGTACTTTTAAACCCAGTTTCGATCTGTTGAATCCCATTGTGACAAGTGGTAAGTAAGTGTGTGATAAATTTGTGTATATAGATCGATGGTGACTTACCGTTTGGAGAATCTCGACGACAACTTGGAGAAGAACGATGGTCGCGCCTGATGGGGGGAGCCACCGTCGCCGTAAGCGCCGCCTGCGCTTGCGCCGCGCGATCGCGTTTGACCTAAAAAAAATTATATCCCTATTATTATCAAACGCCAACTGAATGCATCGGTTTTTTAAACCCCGACGCAAAAACAGAGTGAATCGAATGAACCGATTTTGATCGTTTTTTTTTTAAATCGGACGTAACATAGATGATTCTCAGCTATAGTTTATGAAAAGATCTGTTCAGGCGTTTGAACTTTTGAAGACTATCAGCCCATTTCCTAGTTGATGAAGGGATCTCTCTCACTAACTTCTACGGGATCGATTGATGTGAAATTCGGTATATTGTTATTTCAATGTGTTCAATGTGTTAACAGCATGTGTGCTGTTGTGTTTCGGTGAGTGAGTGAGGGATGCCAGAGCCCATTTCCTTATACCTTTCAAATCCCTTATTATCCTCAATCTTGTAGCACCCTAACAATTTTAAAAAAAAAGTGGTTCACCTGAGTGAAAAGTAGATCTAGAGGGTACGTTTCTGGGGAAAACAAGAGGATTCGGAAAATCCCTCCGCGTCCCAGCACCGGTCGTCGACAGTTGAGAGTTCAAACTGAAAACACAAATAAACGTAACGTTACAACAACAACAAAACTGCTAAAATCGTAAAATAATAAACGAAATTAATGTATAAAATAAGCGCTTATAGGGAAAAAAATAATGAAAACATTTGGAAAATTTGAGAGTTCAAACTGAAGACACAAAAAACGTTGCATTTCAAAAAAAAACCTGCTAAAATCATCAAATAATAAATGAAATTAATAAACAAAATAAACGCTTAGAGAAAAAAATAATGAAGACATTTAGAAAATTAGTATAATATTTGAAAATAAATAATATTCGAACATAAATAAATAATGCAATTGCATTGTTTGAGAGGCCAGTTTTTAATAAATGTTATAACAATGAGCCTATATTTTTTTAAGCTATTATAAAAATAAATAAAATTAAATGTAAAATTTAAACGCTTTTTTTAACTGTACCATTTTTATTTTCGACATTTGTTTGGGGTAGTCTTCGAGACTAAATAATGAAATAAGATTCTGGTACATTTCATTCAACAAATGTCCATTTATTAATAATGCAAGATATTGCGATTAATACAAAAATTTGTTTTACATATAAAAACTGACAACTTTTTCATTATGAAGTTTCACAAGCCATAAACTACTTTTTGTTAAAAACGGGCCTATGTAAAAATATCAATAAATAAAGACATAATCTATTCAAATATTCAAACAAAATTTTATATTATATAAATACAAAATATATGTTGATGGTTTAAAGTCAATTTCTCTATTTGTGTTGTAGGCGACGGTAGCTATCTATATACCTACTATCAAGTTGACCGTCAGCTTGTCTGACGACCTTTACATAAACAAAAGTATATTTGTTTTTGTTACAAGCAAACTTATATTAATTATAATATTAATAAAAATAAAATAAACAATATTAGTAACAAAAAAATCTCCAGCGATATTTGAGTTTGCCGCAGCCGGTAAATTCATCTCCTATAAACAAGACGACAACAATAAAACCAAACTAAGAAGAGCAGCGAAAGATAATATTTGTAAATGTTTTATAAATGCACAAAAGAAACCGTAAGAAATAAAAGAATCCAGAAAAAAATATCGTGCGAAGTATTTTTGTTACCTTTGCTGAGTCCTAAAAAGGAAAAATATCAAAGTATGGGTATATTGTGTGAAAATTCACATTTTTACAGGAAATCCTACATTAGTGTATAATATTTTTTTACACAAACTCGTATACTAATAGCAAGTAAGATACACATATATCGTGAGCCTTCGCACTTCACCACAGACAAAAATCAACCGAATAAAAAAAACTATTTGAGGCAATCGAGTCGAAGCAGTGCAAACCAAAAACTAAAGGAAAACAACAGCGGAAACAAAATGGCGGAAACAAAATCCACAAGCTAAATACCAATCGGATATATTATTGGCAGCTATAGAGTCGGACCATCTGACAATTTCATTCCATGTTTGTAAAAGATCAGAAGGATAAGGTTAACAGTGTTTTCAAACACATTATTAAACAAGTTCATTTATATGTTAAACACAAATCTAATAACTTGTTACGTTAAACAGATATCAATAACGAAGACTTTAATTATAAAAAATATCTCTTAAATAACGATAGTATATTACGCTGATATAGTATGACAGAAATTTGGGTTCAATATTCAAGTAAAAAATTTTCATCACTTTTTAGGTGCGATTTCACTTTAATGTCTGATATATTTTAAGGAAATTACCAGTAACTATTGGAATCATTGTTATTTGTTATGAAACGTGTAAGTATACCATCAGTTGTGACGTCACGATTCTAGACAAAGACAACAAATAGTCACCCTGTTAAATCAACCTTACTAACATTAAAAACTTGCTTATAATGAAAAGGAATATTCTAATAATAGGCTTACTAGCAAATTTCGGGAAGTTGACTTGGAATTAGTAAGTCAGGCTTACAAGCAAAATTCAGAAACTTTATTTGGAAAGGCTTACTAGCGAAACTCGGGAACTTTACTTGGAATCAGAATTTTACTAGAGGCTAGTTGGAATCAGTACAACTAGCCTCTCTCTAAATCATTCCCCGTTACTAATTAGCTCCATTGACTCAGAAAGTCAATATTTATTCATTCTTCGTGAAAAAAGTCAGAGGTCCGTTCTTCGCGGGCGGGTACCTCGGTCTTGGTTTACTCGATAATAAACCAACTATCCCCACTGAATTAAGTCAATATGTACAAATTTTTGTAGGAAAAAGTCAGAGGTCCGACCCTTCGCGGACGGGTACCTCGGCCTGGGTTGTGCCAGGTCCCTCGCGGAGGCGTTGTGGGGCGCCGCTGATTCAGCGCCCAGCGGTGGGGCTCCGCTCGCCGACGAAATAGACGCGCTCTTCACGTGAGTCTTTCCGGTTCCGGGCCCCGATCCGGTTCCGTTCGTTCCGGAGCCGGCCGTACCATTCTTACTCTCCGATGGGGTGGTGCTAACCCAAACATCCATCATGCTGTTAGTCTCTCCTACTCGTTCGTACTAATGTTATGTTCTTCATGTTATTTACAATCGAGACGGATTAAAAACAGTTAATTAGATTGTCACAAAAAATAGTATGAAAATGGGTAAAGGTTCTAACTTTTTTTTTTACAATACGCTTTTTGAAATTATATTATTTTGCTTATTTTAGTAAGCTCAATTTACGAGATTTCTTGCGACTGGCGACAGTGGCCAGACCCATAAATAAGTATCATTAATTAACATAATCCACAATCAATTATTCCCCTGTCTCCAATAAGTCCCTTATCTTCCAATATGAATATTGGAAGCGCATTTCCATAAAAAAATTTGGACTATTTTTTTAATAATTAGTTATATTCAACAGTAATAAGTTGGCAAACCGATAATTTTAATATAAACACTCTATTCACTTGCGAGAATTTTATTATAAACCATTCTAATTTCTGTGACAATCTTCATATAAAATATAATAATATGAAAACATATACATAAATAGATAATAAACTACAGATAGAAGAGTATAGCAAGATTGTTAGCGTTTGGTTTTTAGCCTTATCCTCTATACATATGTAGTTCCTTCCTGTGTAAACTGAAGAGGTAGAAAATGTTTCTGGGTGGAATTTAATCACAAAATCAGAAAACATCTAATTGTACATGAAAATAAAACAGACTCATCAAATATTTTATGTGATTAGCACACATTCACATCGAAATCCCATTTAATGTTTAAAACAATCCCATGAATCTCAGATTGTAGCGTAAAATATTAAATAGTAAAATATTATTTTTGGCTATTGCTAAAATGACATTTTTAGTGAAGCACAACTCTGAATGGACTAACATTTGGAACTAGGCGCCATTCACCTCAAAAATGGCTACGCAACGGTATATTAAATATAAAAATTGGAGGGGGACAGTTCATACATTTCATTCATTCATTCATACATTTACATTTCCTGGCATTTTGAGACAATTTTATAAAATTTATAAAACCAGCGGCTTTTCACTGTGTTGCCTGCAAAATTATGTCTTTAGTGTATCTAAACATACTTGAAACAACACTCTTATCAAAATCGGGACTTGTCGACCTAATCTCATAATCTAATCTATATATATATAATCTTATCTTTTATATGTCCAATATAAAAGATACAACAAGAACATGTAGCTCATTGAAATCTGTTGACATTTAATTACTTTTTTGCAATAATTATCACAAAATCCAAAATTTATTTACATCCATTGGCACGGATAATATTATATTGGATCAGTGTTTGTTTTTGGAAATTGTCCCATACGAGAAAAGATTTGAATTTATTTTCAACTGTTATTTTCTTATTTCACTTTTGCTTTTTTAACTACGTTATTCGTTTAAAAATTACATTTCTTCTTTCATTTTTCACTTTATTTTCAAGTTTTTACTTTAATTTGTAAGTATTTCATTTCACTAGTTCATTTCGATGATTCCCAATACCAATTTTTAATACGCCATTTTTATTTACTACATAAGACAAGTATGTTTAGACACACTATACATATATAGTTATTTGGTACGAGTATGGTTTTGAGTATAGGAGTTGTACCTTGGCGCGTCGTGATCTGGCTCCGGTTTGGTTTGCGCGTGCGCAGGCGTCGCGTCGTACTGCGTTTGAGCGCGCTTCGTGCTTCCGCTCATCAGCGTCCGCGACCGAGGCTCTAGCTTCGGCGCCGCACTGCTCGGCCTCGTTGCACTTTGCACCTAAAAACCACAAGATAAGGCTCAATCGAATTGAATCTACGACAATGTCTCATCTTATAGGGGAGGGCAGTCTCGCATTCTGAAACCAATTTGCTATACTTAGTAAGTACTAATACTTTAACAAACGAGTACCAAAAATTTTCACTGCATTGCTATTGGTCCATAAAATAGCGTTTATCCAATAAGAACGCGCCTAAGGTCTCGCCCTACATGCGAGATACTCAGTACTAGTTTGTTAAAAAAAAACACAGTCTAGATATAAAATGCTATTGTATATTATACTCGTATATTATGGCACGTACGAAGTCGCTGACACAGCTAGTCCATTCTGATATTATAAAGAGAGAAAATTTGTAGGTTTGTAATGAGTAAACTTAAAAAACTAGTGGACCGATTTTGAAAATTCATGAGACGATAGATTTCAATGTTAAAATGACATGTACAGATTTGTATCAGAGCAAGACAAGCCCCCCTCTATTTGAAAAAGATAGAACAAAACGAAACATACTTTACTCACTTGCATTTGAGCGATCCGCACCGTGTTCTCTTTTATGGACGCCGAGTCGATTGTGTTCTATAACAATATAAGAAATATATAATAAAAGAAATGTAAATATATAAGAATATATGTATTTACATCTGTCAGTATCGTTGATATATTTCGGTATTCCAGCATTAAATATAATACTGGCAGACAGCAGTTATATAAAGTGTTATTTTCATCCCATCAGATGGCGCAAATAGCAGCTGATTTTTCAAATTTGTTTTTGCGATATCTCATCGTATTATTACTCATATATTTTCTTTTTTAACGCGGAAGAAGTCGCGGGCATCAGCTCGTTTACAATAAAATTTAATTAAACAAGTATTACCTGTCTCTTAAAGTTAGAGGTTGTCGTGGTCGATGTGGAGGTTGTGTTATTCGCTGCACTCGTCGTTGTGCCAACTGGAATATTGTAAAATATTTCAATGTAGTAAACGCCAAAAACGTAATGATAATATCGATTTCTTGTGCTACTGAAAATAAAGCTTGGAAGGACACACGTCTCAAGAAAATCTAGTGTTGAACCAAACGGCTCCAATTTTCTACTTTACGATAGATACAATTGCGCAAGTGTAGACTTGCGCAATTATAAGAAAAAATGAACAAGAATTACACCAAAAATGTATGTTAGTATGCACAACCGTATTATAGTAAACGTTATACAGACACACCAACACAAACACAATAAATTCATAATCAAATTAATGATATCAATGATGAATATACAACCATTAAACAATAAGCAAATATAAGCACTTTAAAAACTATGAGCAAGAATTTCGTTGCTCGGAGAATATTTCCCATATAACCCAATTAGCCCGCATTGTAGGCTACTACGCTACGCCGTTACAGCTACCTTCCTGTCTTTTTACATAGGTATTGTATTTGCCTAAAAATCACATACTGGGCACATGATCTTTAAAATTCATCCACTGTTCAGTATTTTTTGGTGTTTACTCCTTAAGAATCGATTTTCATATATGCATAAGGCCGGGGTATGAAAACTTATGGGAGTAAAATCAAATGTCACATGTCACACGTTAAGCGTTACAAGCTACAATATGCTTCAATACATATTAATATAATATAATAGATATAATATATTTATATTTATATCCATATTTATTTGTGAATTGAGAAAATTAACAAACCAATAAAGCTAACAAAATGCATTCATTTACCCTCATTTACTAATCTATGTATTTTTTTAATCGTTCTTAAGGAGTAAACTCCACTCGTGCGTCGGAGCTGACACACACACTTTTTATTTTTAATATAATAAAGAGTGGCAAGCAGGCTGATTGTCCAGTACAGGTACAGGTACTCAGCAGGTTTAAAGAAGATCATATTGCAGCTAGGTGGAAACACCTTAAAAACCTGTACAACAAGAGGTAGCAGTGACGCTACAAACGGCTAGAAATGGTAACGTAGCCCTGATGTATCACCCGAGTTAGTAACAGTATATAATATTTTGCGCTAAATATATAGATGTGCATAAAAATCCATTCACCTTTGACTCTCTCATGTAACAGGGTATAATGGAGCGAACACAATGAAATATTCTGCGCACTAAATCCCTAATCTGAAACGCATACGCAAGTCTGTTTGGCGACAGATTTTTTTGAGAGCAGTTTCGCCTTGCAAAACTTGATACGTAGAGGTGAATAAATTGAACTTTTATGCACATATGATAGATTTTGCTGCCTCTATCAGCCGCGTATTTTTATTATAATAAATAAATATAAATATAATAGAACAATGTGAGGGAGTGGCTACATTTATACATCTCAATTTATTTTTTTCCATAGCAAACAACAGTTTTTTTTAATGGATACGCGTCTGTTCTGCTTTCAGAGTTTATTCAACTTTTGCGCCCAGAGTCTATTCATCTCCGGAGGTAAAGTGTGTTTTTTCATTCGCATGCTAACTTCAGTGATCCCAGTCACAAAGTTGGATCTTACATAGATTCTCAGTCATTAAGTTCTGTATGTGGCGGAAATAGCACGCTATGACGGCCGTAAGTTTAACCAAAATCGTCTAGCTAAACGCAAATGGATCTGAATAAGTGCAGTCACTACCCTATACAGTGGTAATAAGTTATAGTTGTATTGAAAGCGGCGATGAGAGTATTTTTACCTTGCGCCCGCAATACGTCCGCGCCGGAGGAGGCGCGTCGCGACGCCTGCGGGCGCGCGGTGGCCGAGATGCTCCGCTGCACTCCGCGATGCGACGGCGACCCGCCTCCGGCGCCCCCAGCGCCTACCATCACCGATTACCGTTACCCCATATATACGTCACAACACACGACAACCTTATACTCCGTCCGACCCATATACATAGACAATGGACTGAGCGATACAACCAAAATCGACCACTCTATATACCCAGTTTACATATGGCCCATTTCCACGGCCATGAGCAGTGACATGGGAAATAAAATGGGCAACGCGAGCATGTAAACAGGTCAATGGCCATATGTAAACGATGAATTAGAAAGAAAGAAAACGATTGTACGACCAATACCTATCCCTCATCGCTCTTTTTCTTACTAACTTAGAGAACCAATCAAAATTCTATAAAAAGACAATTACTCTATGTTATGTCTGTCTGGTCTGTAATAACTTTGAAGACCAATTAAAATTCTAAAAAAAGACAAATGTACTGGCCGCACGATCGCTTCATCTCTCTCACACTTTTCTGTCCGTATTTACTTTATATGTGGAGAGGGATACTCAATCCATCTCACTATGTCTACGGTCCAACCATTTATTTTCCTTTAGACACGTGTACGCTTATCAAAGTACGAATTTCTCTACAGTAAAATCGACATGAAGAGAAATTCGCTATCGTATTACTATTACATCTCCCGCAACAATTCCCAATTGAATCACCTACTGAATGACTATAAGTTATCGACACCACGTTATATTGTACCATGGAGAATAGAAATAAGCAGGACTAACTTACATGGGTGTTAAACTAAAAAATTAGGCAAGTTACAATCATTAAACAGCGGTTCATAGATTGGCCAAAATTATGCTTGTGTAGAGCATTGCTGTTCGATATGATTGGGTGATTGCGTAGTTCGTGAAACCGCCGTAAATAAAATGCTACTACAGCGCCTCCTATTTGATGGTAGCCGACAGAAACTTTGGACCTCGTTGCCTCTATTCTCTAGGGTTGAACCACGGAGAACAGAGGCAAGGGGGTCCAAAGTTTAAATAAATAAATAAATAATAAATAAATAAATAGTTTAATAATAAATAAATAGTTTGACTATTTATTTTAAAATTAAATATCAATGTGCTAAGTCGATAATTTAATACTTCTTCATAAATTGAGTCGATTGTTACAAGAAATCGATTCAGCGGGCCTATTCTCTATGCGTGGTTATCGACTCGATGCGGTTATAAACTCGACAATTGTCTACTTTGGTGTTCACTAAGCACCTGTCAAAATGTCTATGACGTTTTTATTGTGGTTATATACATGTCGATGAAGTTATTGGCGCGTTATTGTGTGGTTTTTACTTTTGACAATATATTATTTCCAATTTAATGTCGACATTGGAGTCGATAGGATTTTTAAAATAACAAATAGAGAAGTAACGGGCAGTAGTAACGCATTAGGACGTCACTAACTCGAGCTGTCTAAAAGTTAAATAAATGCTTGGACGACGGAGTAGGTGTAAGTTCCGAATATGGCTCATTTTACTTGTGTTAGATTCCCACGTAAACAAACTTAATGTACTGCGATTCACGTTTGAAAGATATATTGAGCCTCTAATTACCGCAAGGCGAGTTAACGTCAAATATATGACAATCATCTTAAGACTAAAAAAAAAACAATTACGAATAAATTATTAAGAAGTATAATTAAGAATGTTATTCCCAATTATTTACCCTTTGAAGCACATACAATATGTAACATTTAACACTGGCCACTATCACAAATGATTATAATTTATATTAGCAGAAGTCTAGTATAATAACTTCATATACATATACGATACATAATATAAGCGTAAATGAACCCGTAGCTTCGCTTCATAGCGACCCTTAGTTAGGTTTTTTTTGGATTTTTGGAAGCTTCAAATCAAAATGACAGCTAGGAGCTTTAGTAGTTTAGACAGACCGATAGTTGTCCACTGCTGGACATAGGCATTCCCTATAGAGCGTCAAAGCGAACAGCTAACAGAAGGGTGCATCAACAACAGTTATCCCACAATTTATATGTGTTTTAATATCCCACAATATATATTTAATTTTTAATATCCTACAATATATAATATGTCATTTTAATGTCTAACTCCATGTCTATCGTTGACCTACTTAGTAAATTGTACAATAGGGTATTTACCTATGGCTTAAAATTGATCAATAATTAAATTTATATACTTTTTCATAAAATAGGCAAATACCCTATTATTGCATCCATTAATGAAAATAATAAATAAATATTACATGAGATGTTTGTAGTTATTTTAAAGGCTATATTATATAAGCGGTGTATTGTTAAAAAGTTTTGTCCTATTTATACTTTGTAAAATGTAATATATTTATACAGTCCGGCTCGTAGCTGAATGCATGTTTTTAACATAAAAAGAGGCAGACAGGCCGACAGGCGCTGCCGACCCGAAAACACCGCATGGGATATGAAATAACTAGGACAACCATTTTGAATTTCTTATTTATTTTATAACAAAATTCTTTACAAATCAATCTCAAGTCATTCTATATACTCAGACGCGCGTATCGAAATCTCTCTAGTGACGTTCAGTCTTCGCTCCTGTACAATCATAATCAAAGCCTGAACATAGGATTAAAAAGGCGTTTACCTGAATGAGAGTTGGCTGTCTGTGGCTGTGCGGGCTGTCCGGGGGCGGCCGTGTTCCGCAGGGACAGTGACGACCCGGACCGGCTGCCGTCTGATTCCGGCTGAACAAGAACATTACTATTACCTCACCATCAGTTGTTCTGCCACTTACATATACTCTTAGGGGACGACATCGGAATCTCGCGCTACACAAATACAATAGAAAATTGTTGAAATTATTACACAAGTGACTATAATGAATGGGCCACGAAAGCAACGCTAGCAGCCAACTCGCTTAAGCGCTGCAAACGTCAGCGTTGAGCGTCAAAACCATCAATCTACTGCAACAATAGATTTCGCATTCCATACAAAGCTCTACGTACTTTGTGGAACATTTAAAAATGACATATGCGTAGAGCATGAACTCTGTCATTTAAAAATTTAAAACCAGCCAAACATTTACAGTTAAAGAAAATGTGGCTTTACGTCAAAACATTGGAGTTTTAAATCAATAGTAGAACATGGTCGTTACTACCGTTCACCATTGACTCCGCCACGATTCCGTTTTAGGCGTACTTTTTATGTGCCGCTTTGGCATTTGTGAGGCAAAATCCATAATTATAGTAGATTGATGGTCAAAATTTCGATGCTAATTGCAGCGCCTTGTTGTGGCTAAACGCTGGCGCTTGAAGCGTAAAGCGTAAAGCGAATTCGCTTTGAGCGTTTTGTTTCGTGGCCCAACGGTAAGGGTCAGCTCACACCGAGACGCGACGCTGCGGGCGAATTTTAGAGTAACAATTCCATGTAAAACTAATTTGTTACACAAATATGTATACAATTATCCATATGAATGTTTTACGGTCATTATAAACTAATGCTAGATCCACTGTTCGGTGAGTCTGCGATGAATCTCGTAACGTTACGCTGCGTAGTGAATAATTTTTTATACTGTATTGCTATTGCTAAGTACCTTAAGGGCGGCCATTCACGACCATGCCAACAAGCCAAATAGAACGATGCGACGTAAATATTCGCGGGTGAATGTGAAAATCGTACGTTTAAAATTAATCTTGAGCCGATCATTCACGATAGAACCATTTGCCTTAACTTTAAACGTACAATTTTCACATACACGGACGAATTTTTACGTCGCACCGTACTTACCATTTGGCTTGTCGGCACGGTCGTGAATGACCGCCTTAAAACTAGTGCGCTGCGTCGCCCCTCGGTTTGAACTAACGCTTACAACAGGGACATTCGGCTCGGCTGCCGATACGATTAGGTTTTAGGTTTAGGTTCAGGTTCGAGCACCGGTACTAAAATTTGTTAAATTTTATTTGTTATTACACATCACTGAGCATTACAAATCAATCTGAGCCACTAAGTGCACTGTATTTCACACATAAGGTGACAATTTTGGTGAGTTTTACAGTGCTAATAATATTATCTCTTCCTCCATATTATTTATGTTAATCTGAAAAGAATACTCACATCTGTGCTTTTTCTGCCCAGCAACAGGTACGTGGCAAACACATCGTCATACTTTGCTTCCGCTAGGGAAAACTCGATCTCCTGGCGATTGTAGCCGAGACACACGAGCGCTTCTACAGGAAGAAAGAGTAAAGGGAAAAATTAATTTCATTTCAAATTTACTTTTAAATATATTCATCCGTCAACAGATCCCCTCAATCTTTCCAGTTATGTATTCAGATTTAAATTAATTATCCAATATTTGTCCTAAATCGACACAGACTAGTTTCTATCATGCATTTTCTAGTTCACTATACAACATGCATTACGATACACAAATAGACGTCGAACGCAGTCGAAGACTAAAAATATGTCTGATATACCGGAATATAGGTGTTTTTTGAAATAAATAAATAAAATATTTACAAGACAACATAAAATAGAATTAGAAGTTTTAATTGCACTCAAAACTAAGGTTTTTTAGTGCTGTTTTTGCATCAGTGCGAAAACGGAGGCGCGTCGCTATTAATGTATTAATTTTTTGTCTTGTAATTTAACAGATCATTTTTGATTAAACTGTTATGAATATTCTTAACTTAACTGTCATTTTAGAGATTATAATCGATTAATGGCAATCACCTTTATTTGCATGCAAATAACTAAATTGAAAATAATGCAATCAAATTAACAAATCATCTATTATCATTAAACTAAAAACTAATTAATAAATAAAAAACATACTTTGGAATTGAATTTTATTTTTATTTTAATTTTTTTTTTCAATTTTAAGGCCTAGTTAATTGCTCAATTTTTTACCTATGAGTAAAAAACTATGATAATCAAAACTATACCAAAAATGAATATTAAATTGAGAAATACCTGTTTAAGGATTGAGATAATGCGTTATTAAAGTAAATAACTTGAAATAATTTATCAATACATGCATCTATACACCTTAAATATTAATTAAAATACATATAAAGGCTTTAAATGTAATTCTAACACACGACATCACTTTACTCATCTAAAACGAGTTTATAAGTACACATGACAATATTTAAAAAAAAAACAACTAAATATCGCCCACGTACCAACTTGAGCTGTAAGCCGTTAGAAGATTACCACGTATGCATGGAAATGTAAACAATTTAATGGAGAAAACTCTTTTAAAACCATCAAAAAAAATAATTACACAATTGATTTTTTTGCACCAAATAGATAAATTATTTTATTATTTTAAAGCTGTTCTAAATTCTAATTACACCTTTCAGTGATGATGAATATAAATTACAAAACATCACGAAAAAACACATTTGATACTAACGTTTAGATGTTTGTACAGTTCTTAAAATATTTATCAATACGACTGTATAATATTTATTGAATTTTGAATTTTCTAACAGTGGGAATATGTGGAAAAGTATGTGAAAAAAAAATCCACTTATCCACCTTATCCCTACCAAGTATCCTGGTATTCCTACTAAGTATCCTGGTATCCCTACTAAGTATCCTGGTATCCCTACTAAGTATCCTGGTATCCCTACTAAGTATCCTGGTATCCCTACTAAGTATCCTGGTATCCCTACTAAGTATCCTGGTATCCCTACTAGGTATCCTGGAGCGGGCGTATATATCGGTATCTGAATCGTTACATCCCTACAGTGGTAAGTAATCAACCGATATGGCTTAGGGATGTACCTGAGCAGAAGAGAAATTTTTAAAGCATGGGAAATGCTATCGACCAATCCACACACTCGGCGGCTTTTTCCAGTACCGCTATTTGTCGCCAGCTGGCGCCATGTTAGCGGCATGTTACGCTCGTGCGAGCGAGACAAAACTAACAGCTGCATTGTATTATGAACCTTATGGATATTGTGTCTAAGGTTAATTGTAAGTTTTAAGCTTTCTTCGTTAATCGTCGGAGCCGTACTTTCACGACGTGCCTTATCAATTATGTACCACTGTACATTCCCTATTAGAGGTGACAATAGTGAGAAATAGTGATTATCCTCACGGACTCACCTATCCGCTTGTGGTCTTTGAAGTCCTGCTGCGGTTCGACGTAGGGTCTGAGCTCGTCCTCCTCGTAGCCCGTGTTCATCCACTTGTCCCTCATTATGCTCTCCAACGAGGCCCTCTTCGCCGGATTCAGTACTAGGAATTTCTTCAGCAGATTCTCACAGTCCGTGGACATGTAGAATGGTATTCTGAAATGCATACCGGATCTTTTTTTATGTTAAGGTCGACAGTAACGCGCAAATTGATGGTGAATGGCCACCGTTGCCAATCAACGCCACTGATGGTTCTACAAGTGTGCTGCCAATTATATAGTAGGATTAAGGATAAGGGATTAACGAGGGATAGGGTTACGAGGGGTGTCATTTCACGGTGGTCTTCTGGTCTTCTGTAATGGGATGAAATTTGACAGGCTGCCAAATGACTGAAAAGGCAGTGTACCTTGCCACTACTTAAAAGTATATCTCGCACAGACTTCTTGAGCTATGTGAGCCTAGCTAGGTCGCCTAGGTAGATATTTAAAATAAACTAGCGGTCCGCTCCCGGCTTCGCCCGGGGTGTATTTTTTTTAACTAAAAACCTTCCCTGATTATCCCTCTATCCATGAGTGAAGACAGAATTAAAATCGGCCCAGCCGTTCTCGAGTTTTGCGCTTAGAAATACATTTAGGGATTCATTTTTATATTATAGAACTGTAAAGGACCTTAATGACCTTAATAACTGTGGTGACCAATCACCAAAGTTTATACAATAGAGCTAATTAGAAAGGTCAATGTGTGTACAAATCGAGATGCTATTACCACTCAGCTTATAAATTATCAATTTATTTAGTAATATTTAGTATATGTAATTTGATTTTTTCTTTAGAAAAAAAATTATTGGATCATATTGTTGTAAATAAAAGTCTTACGCCTTGAACTGAACTTGTTCACGCAGAGGCTTAACAACTAAATGTCACTTATAAAATTTGTACCCTTACCTATATTTCCCTCGTAGCACCCTTTCCCTGAGCTCTCTGAGTGTTGATCCGTCGAAGGGCAACGATCCAGACACTAGAGTGTACAGTATCACACCCAGCGACCATACGTCCACTTCGGGACCATCGTACTTTTTACCTGAAAGTCATTGTTGTACATACTGTTAGCACTCTCTACTTCGGGTAAATTAATTAAACCACTTTATGTTTAGTTCCAATACTTTTATCGTACGAAATTATATTTAACTAGCTGAACTCTTCGCTGTGGCTTAGTCTTCTTATATTAACTCGGCTGCCGTAACAACAGCTAATTTCAATTTTAAATGTGACAGCGGTTGTCGTTGGCGAGTTAGTTCTGCTCGCTTTCGCCAGATGGCGCCGTAAAAAAAAACTATTCTCTCGCCATCGAGATTATATTATTACGCGAAAAATAGATATGATCAATCCTTGAAGCGGATTGCATAGTGTGTAAAAATTTCAAATCAATCCGTCGGCTAGTTTTCGAGTTTTTGTGTAATACACAAACCAACACATTTTTATATACATATACAGGATGTAGCCTGTGATAAGAGCAATAAATTAAAATATAGACCTTTTAACGAATCTCTAATTAATTCCAAATGGTTTCAATTGATTAAAATGAAAAAAAAAAAATCTGTTATTTTCTTTCAAAATAAGAAGATATAAAAAGAAGTATATAGATTAAATTACCTTGGAAGAGTTCTGGCGCCGCGTACGGCGGACTGCCGCAAAATGTGTCTAATTTGGCCCCCGGTGTGAATTCATTCGAAAAACCAAAGTCCGCTATTTTTATATTCATCTCGCCGTCTAATAGAAGATTCTCTGCCTGAAAATTTAAATTATCTCAATGAGATAAAGTCACTTTTAACTTAACAATAAAATTAATCCAAGAACACATTACACACTCCCTTCCTATATATCAGACAAAATCTGTTAAAATCTTTAATTCACAATGAACCTATAATAATTGACATACTATGGACATTTTCTATTTATTTCATTAATGTACATAAAATTTATGTACATAAAATTTAATGTTGATAAAATATACATAAAATGATTTATTTCCACAATATTCATAAAATTTATTGCATTACTCACAATTTTATTCACAAAATTTATTTAAGAAGTACTAGCGGGCCGCTCCCGGCTTCGCCCGAGGTGCATTTTTTTTTTACGTAAAAACCTTCCCTGATTATCCCTCTGTCCATGAGTGAAGACAGAATTAAAATCGGCCCAGCCGTTCTCGAGTTTTGCGATTAGCAACACATTTAGGGATTCATTTTTATATTATAGATTACATCTTTATTAATCACTACATTTGTAAGTTGAAAAACAATTATTAAGAGTAGAATCAGTAATTAAGTTGAAGCAAAAAAAAAAAAACAATTTTGAAGACTATATGCAAATGTTTATGTGTTAACATTTTACCTTTGCACCTGAGTCATGGATGTTTTGTATAAAATAAAAGTAATCTATGTAGTATATCAACTGTCTGGTATCCATAGTACAAGCATTAGTTGCTTACTATGGAATTGGATGGTGCTGTGTGGAATGTGTAAAGATATATATTATTTATTTATATATAAACATTCCTTTAGAATAGGTGTATAGTCAATCTATAATCCATTGCCCTGAGACTTTTTTCCTGTTGTATGATTTTATTGTAATTTATCTTTATGATTAAAAAAAAATTAAATTACTAACTTGTTTCTCTATTCATAATACTATAATTCCTTTAATTTTTTAATACTTTTTTTTTTCGAAATAGTGAGAATGAACCACATAATTTATGCTATAGTATTATAATAATTATTTTCTGTGAAATATGTGGAATTTTTCCATGAATCAATAAAATAATAAGAGAATAAGAGTGAATATACCTTAAGATCTCTATGTATAATACGTTTCTGATGACAATATTGCACGGCGGAGACAATTTGTCTAAACTTGGCTCGCGCTTCCTTCTCCTTCATCCGTCCGTGTAATACTAAATAATCGAACACCTGAAATTTAAAAAAAAAACCTGAATTATATCACTATTTCTTCCAACTTATTTATACTAATATTATAAGGAGAGAAGATTTGTATGTTTTAATGAATAATTTCAAAAACTACTAGAACGATTTTGAAAATTCTTTCACTTATAGAAAGCTACATTATCAATCAGCAGTTAACATAGGCTATATTTTATAAAGTTACACGGGCAAAGTCGCGTGCAAAAGCTAGTTTATACATAGTTTATAATTTATACATTTTATGATGTGTACCAACCTCGCCTCCAGACGCGTACTCCATCACTAGATACAAAGTCTTTTCTGTTTCTATGACTTGGAACAACTTGACAATGTTTGGGTGATCGAGCATCTTCATTATTCTCACCTGAAAGAACACCGTATAAAACACGTATATCATTATAGTTATCATTTTAATTGTAAATTTAAGCGTACGTTCTATGTTTTACTAGATATTAAATTTCAAGTTATTATTAATATCCGATATTCACCTCTCTAAACAGTTTTTGCAGTGATCCAGGATTAAGTTGTGTCTTGTCTATTATTTTGATGGCCACCTCTTTTCCGGTCGGTACGTGTTTCGCCAGTTTCACTTTTGCGAAGTTCCCTTTGCCAATCGTCTTCAGTAATTTGTACTTTCCTGAAAACAATATAAAATCACAATTTTATTTCATTTCATCGGAACCAAGCGTCGAATAAACTTAAAATTGTGCTTTTAAACTTTGTATGGTGTTTTGTTTCACTGAACCACTTTATTTAAATTTATAACAAATAAATTTTGTGTTAAATATTAAAATTAATAACAATAAAAATTTCATTACGTAATCTTTATATATATTAAAATTTCGTGTCACGTTGTTTGTCCGCGATGAGCTCCTAAACTGCTGAACCGATTTTAAAAATTCTTTCACCTAAGAAAGCCATTCAGAAAGTAACATGGACTATTTTTTATAAATTTACGCGGACGAAGCCGCGTGCAACAGCTAGTATCTTATATATCAAATTCTCGTGTCACAGTTTGTATCAAAACTCCGAAATGGCTTGACCAATTTTTATGAATTTTTTGTGTATATTCGGTAGGTCTGAGAATAGGTTGTAATCTATTTTTTATACCCCATTTTTTTTTGGCAAAACAACGTTTGCGGGGTCAGCTAGTAATAATATAATATTGAATCGACTACAAAGATTTATTAATTTTATGCGTATTTCTTGAGATAAGCTATAATCTTATAATGAAATTAAATGAAACTTTATTGTTATAAAAACATTGTATCAGAATGGAATGATTACCGAGGTGTAGTAAGAGTAGGCAGCTCCAAAATACTCAGATCGTAAATCAAAGAATAACATCCAAAAAGAGACATAATAGGAAGTATAGCTAGTAGACACTACAAGATATATCAACTGTCAAAGCTGTCCTTTTTTTGGATGTGGAATTAGAAAATAATGTGGTGAATCTTCAAACCATCCCATGTTGCGTGTTCTTTTCTTTTAGATTGAATTAACTATCTCTTACCTATGCGTTGCATGTGTTATAGGTGACGGCGACCTAACGTAAAGTAGACCGCCAGTCTGTCTGTCTACCTTGACATAATATACATTATATGTATGTACGATATGTCTAGTGTAAATGTACCAATATAAACTTACCAATATGCGGTTCCTCCGAGGTCCGGGAACGCGAGGAAACCCGTACACCCCCTCCAGATGTACCGCCCCCTCCCGCACCCGCCGACGATTCTGATGCGCTCTGAAAATTTAATTAACAAATGTACAAATTCCTGTGACGCCTCGTCATGTGAGCGAACAAACAAACGTCAAGAGGCGAGAGGAGAACGGTGCAATAGACGAGAGCAAAGCGTAGGAAGAGCAAGCGTTATTTTTTATTTAATTGATTTTTTGTTATTAATTTACAGAATCACCATTCTAACTCCAACATAGTAAATAAACAATAATGATCACTCAAAGTTTATTTTTGAAAGAATATGACAATTATTACATATATTTTTTTGCTATATTAAATATGGAATACAGCATTTCAAGTATTTAGACAGATATATGCTATTGAGAGTACTATTGAAAAAAACCAAACATAGTGCTATTGAAAGTTTTTACATTACATAGGTTTTGACATCAAAATAATCAAAAATAATTATCGTAGTTTTCGTAAAAGAGGCAGAATTTACAATACGAACGAAGACAGGCTGCATGCGAATTTCCCAAGTACATACTTTGGAAAAATTGGAAATATAAAACTAATTAAAAAGATATAGTAAAACACCATTGTCACTTTGTTCATAAAACGCTACGAACTTTTGGCAGCGGTGCACTAATACATACTACATTACTATAGGAAAGTTAGGTATACATTTGGCACAAGTTATGGCCTTGAATAAAACACTGTGGCGCTGGATTTACCCCTTAACGGCCATTTTCAGCCAATTTTATTATATTCCATACTAACAATGTTTCATTTTGTTATTTTCTTTGATTTTTTAATTGTTCATTTTACAATATTAACTTAATAATATTTACGTCTCCACTTATTATTTATTATACTGGATCTTATATACAATAGATATTTTATTTATATCATTTGAAATTCTCATCGTCATATTGTTGTACTTATTCTTAACAATAATTTTGGTAATAACGACGACCCTGCTCTCTTAACTACGAGTAAACCCTTTCTAAATTCAAAATATCGCTATATCCCGTCTATTCCGCACATATTCCGCTTTGATATTTTATACAATTCCATTGTTTTGTTACTTTCATTTGATCTCGGTGTATAGATCAAATTCTGTGAAATATAGGATATATAGGTAATAATTTATAATATACGGAATGTGTTGAAAAAAAAAAAGCGCCATTTGGAGGATTTATCCTGGATTATGTCGACGGAGCGAGCTACTACCGCTATAGTAGGGGAGCTCAAGAGGGGGATTTTTGGATTTACTCGAGCGCGTCAGATATTGCTAATGTATATTCCTCACGTCTCTCCGATAACGGATATGAATCTGTCGGTTTGGTTGGCGGGGTTGGTGGGGGTTGGGGTAAAAATTTAAATACAACTCGAGCGCGTCAGATTTTCAGAGAATCTCAAAAAGATATTCAAAAAAAGACGCTCACCCCACCGTTGAAAAGAAAAACATCATTTTTTCTTTCTACCATCTAATCTTCAAAATCCAATAGATCCCCACGACGCTCGAGTGACTCCACATTTAGCATCGTGGGCTCCCCTACCACTAGGGATGAACGACCTTTACACAGAGAATGTATAGATAAACATGTGGGTCACACTATACGAGCCTTTATGTACCTTTAGATAACTTGGGAAAGGTGTGTTTTGTGTGTGTGACTTCGTAACTTTTAAAAATGTAACGCTAAAACCAATGTTTATGGTAATTTTAACACTCCTTAATACATACTAATAAAAAAATGATTCCCTATCCCTTTCCAAACCTCTTATCCTTAATCCTACTGTAGTCTTGTGTTGTAGGCTACGGTTGCCACCTACCATCAAGTGGACTGTCAGCCTGTCTGCCGAATATAATCAAAGCAAAAGATTGAAAAAACATCATATTCACCGTACCAATGCAACATCTACCAATATTACTTCTTTTATTTTTAGGTACTTTTACTTTACAAAGGCATGTATGTCAGCCCCATCATTTCCTGAGCTAAGTTACAACATATATTTATATTACAATTAATAATTTGCCACATCAAAATAAATATATATTTATAATTAATGAAGAGAATTATACCCAATTTATAATTAACCTATTTTATTTTACCTAACATATACCATAAATCATTTTTATTGGCACATGTAAAATTCATTGTTAAAATTCCAAGGAGTTTGTGTTCACACCTATGTTTAAGTCAAATGAAACATTATACTGTAATAAATATAAATATAATACTAATATCAATATGTACACATATTACATTTTTTTTTATTAACAATCTTGCCTTTCAGTAACCGTTTCAAAGTTTATTCGTCTTTATATAACACTTCGAGCTCTCCTCGCGTTGGATTTTAATAAGAACATTTTCAAGGACCTATAAGTTCCCGGTTTGATCGGCAAAGTTCATTGCCTTCTCACATTCAAGGCTATACGTATATGTATGGCGTGCCAACATTGGCTAACAATTACGATTTGCATACACAAAACAGTACTTGTTTGTTACTATTAAAGGGTGACCTTTAATTGCTGATAATAATAACTATGTGACCAAAACTTTACTACTCGCTAAAATCTTAAATTAAACAAGTTCGCTCGGTATTATTACACGAAGCCGCTGTTCTCCTCTGTCCGTTTTAGATAACTTGTTCTAAATCACTCAACGAATTTTGATAAGGCTTTCACTAATGGAGAGAACTCTATAGACGATAAGGTTTGTGTATATTTGACACACAAAAAAAATTGCATCCATGCGAAGCCGGGTCGCTAGGTAAATAATAAAACCGAAGAGAAATAAATGTAAGAGAAGAAAGAATCATTAATTTGTGAACGAAAGCTAAGTACGAGTACATGTGAGAAAGAAACGTTACCTAGTTAGTAGTTTAAATAAAAAAATAAAATAAAAAACAGACGTCTTATTATGGGTATCGTGAAAGATTTTTTTAAAGCTTTTGGTCCCAAAAAGAGGCATTTTGACAAGATGAGGACGGTAACCAGCCGTTCGTTCGAATGTCCGACAGAAGAAAGAGGAAGGTATGAGCTCATTCAGCTCCTGAGCTGCAACCACTGAAATGTGGTTAGTTACAGAACTTTATTTTGCAGGCTTCATGCGCTGCAATAATAGTCAGTAACAAGGAACGCTAGAGCCCATTAACCCTATGTCCTAATTATCCTATCAAAGTCGGCGGTGAACTTTAAACCCTTGAACAGTTGCTTGCGTTCAGGTTTGACAGTAACCATGCACCATCAATTGGACCTTTATGTACATGAAAAAAAAATACAAGGTATTCTTTACCAACCCTATGCAGTTTCTCAATGGCCTTCGCCCGCTTCTTCCTCCTCCACAACTTTGTGAAGAAAACGGGCGCCAGGAACGGCAGCACCCGATGCCGCATCGTTTGAGGATTTATTTTGACGAATTAACCGCGACTTTTAATAACTAGGAGGCGCGATGAACGCGTGTCACTTCAATATTTTTGTTTCACTACACTGTTACTCTACACTTTATTTCACACTATACCTATTCAATAAAATTACCTACAACAATTTACTTTTTAGGGAAATCAACTTTCAGATAATTCAACTTTCAACGAGTTTCACTTAAAGATCCGGAAGAGTTGTACTTATGTAAACGAGGTCAAAAAATAGTCTATAATTTTTGACTATCTATGAGTTTGTGCAAGCTAACCTTAGAAACGGCTTAACTGATTTGAATATTTTGAATTCACTCGTGTATCGTAGCAAGCCTGCCGTAACATTCATCATTTGCTTCATTTCAATAGGTTTACAAACAAAAAAGTTGGTTAATTGAAATAATATGTGCTCTTCTAGAAACGCGCTTCGGTCGATTGGAGGATCTAAGTCCGAATTCCCACTCGTACCAAGTCTCTGGCACAGCCCAGACAGTGGATAAAATGTGTTTACGAACCGTGTTCTGGTTGAAATTATTGAATAATATTTAAATTAGATAAGAAGAAATCGTTTCGAAATAGGCGATTGGTAGTTTGCGTGTGACGGCCATTTGTTTACTAACCTACGGGTCATTAGTCAATATATCGCAATAACTTATGAAACAAAATAATCTATGCTTATTGGATATTACAAAGAGAAGAAAAGAAAGAGCAGATTTTTTAGTTTTTTTTTTAATATGTGTGAAGGACAATCTTTGAAACCAATGCACTATTTCAATGGTACATTATTCCAGATTGACATACCGTCGTTGTCAAACCAAAATCTGCCATGTGCAAAAAGTATAGTATTGATTATTGTCAAAAGTTTTCCTAAAAAAAATTCCCTGCTTTACCTACTTAACACGTCAATATGACATAATCAAACTGTGGCCATGTACCTAACTGACCCCCAATCACAGACAAAACAATGGCTAGTGGCATTGATAGTGCGATCAACATTTTGCCATACACTACTTTGATCTGTCAAATAACACGCATAGTATTGAGATCCGGAAATTAGATATGTGTCAAGATAGAAGCGGGTATTGTCTTGGAGAGAATCTTGATTGATTGTGATTTAAGCGCAGATTTACAAAACGATATATCATCGCTTTTCTGACCATATAAAAAGGTATACTGAAGTGTTTGGTTTAAATATAACAAAAGCGGTATTAGTTTTATTTTAATTTAATTTTTAATTGCTTAATATATTTTTTTTAATATTTAATAATAATCATGGTCAACATGGGGTGACAACCATGTGAACGATCATTGTCCCGATAGTTCCTTTCGATGAAAGATCTTTATAGGGAAGAGCCTTAACCACTACCTCTAGAGGTTTTCACTAGTTGGGCAAATTGTTAACCAGTTCCTCACTCTGAAGGCCCTGACTATGTGGATAATGGCTCCTCACTTCACGGCTTCCTGGACTTATGTGTTTTTTTATAATATTTATTGTTTATAACATATTAAGTGTGTGATTAATTATTATTATTATCATTAGAGTACATAGTATAACTCGTGATTATGCAAACAAAGCACAAAGAGAGAATATTAAATTTTTTTATCACAAACACAAACATTTCCTAGTCGCATAAAGGAAAACTTTGTTTTAGCGGGTAAAGAGCTTTTTTGTATTCGTGGAAAGTCGCTCGCTATGTTCGATGAATGCTAAGAGCTCTTACTATTACTACATTGAGATTTTCCAAAGTTCGTTATCTAAAAGTAGCTTTATGTAAGTTTTTTATCCATCACATAACAAAGGAATATTCAAATATCATCTGTTTAAGTGTAATATTCGGTATTTTATACTACATTAGCTACAAAACGCTAAAATTAAAGTGCTGTAAATCCATTTATAGATTAGTATTATGTATTAAAGTTTTATCTCATTAATTATATCACCAAAGAATCACTAAAGTCTGGTTCTGACTGTGAATATAAAACATTGCATTATTGTAAGATCAAGGCATCATTCTGCAAAAGCCACACATCACCCTTCTATATGTAGCTCTATCTATCTAAGAATGCGTTAATTCTGGACACAGTTTGGAATAAAAAAAAACAGTCTTAGCGAAGTTTGACTATTTTTTATAAAATTTATATCAATTTAGAATTTTGTAAGATGACCAATTTATAGAACGAGACGAAACCCCGCGCCATCTGCTTTAATCGGAGTCATATCGAGGTGAACATCTCGATTTATATCTGTTTTAAACTTAGTGTGATTTAAAGAATATACAGAAAATATTTTTAACAAGAATTTACCGAAACTATTGGCACATCAATTTGTTCCATTTAACTGGTTAGACAATTTGAGAGTATCGATCTAGTGGAGTGGACCGAGTCGATTCTACCTTCATTTATTTTATTCATGCACCAGTGCCTTCGTGACGCTCTCACTGCTCGACTGATCAAGCCTTTATAACTTACAAATAATACAAGACTTATATTGACATGAAGGATTGAAAAAAAATTATTTTCCAATAGAAATTCAGATTATATAATCTTTTAAAGGGAAATGGCTGCTCATGTAACTGTCTTCATATAACCGCAGTCACTTAATACGAATTAGAAGAACAACTAACAAGCTACGCCCGATTACATAAATGTTAGCAAAAATCAAACGAATAATGTTGACGATCGAACGCACTGTTATTAACGAGTCGCGATTATTCAATAATAATATAATGTGTACCGATGTATCGGACACCAATATAAGACTGGCATGAAACGAGGGTCAGGGGAGGAGATGCTATTAAAAGCCCGGGTCTAGTGAGGCAAGAAAAGGCAGGCAAAGCGTGAAAAAAGGCTGAATGAAGCGTGATAACCTAGATACCGAATTATATGTGATGTGTGTGTATATAAAATATCGTATTTTACAACAATTAACGGTTGTAGTACAGACTTCATGACCTAACTAGAGCCTTCACAGAAATCTCACGAATAACTTATCTCTTATCGATAGGGAGGAATAAGTAATGTTGAGCACAAAATGAGTATGTTCTAGATACGATAGACCCAAGTGACTATGATAGATTTTCTTTTATTATCTTTTTAATTTTCGGGACTTCTACCTTACAATGGTATGTCAGCCCCATCATCCCGTGAGTTAAGTAACATAATATGACAATGCTTAAACTCTATGATAGATGAGGAGAGAAGAACGCTCGACGTTAAGACTAGATTAAAAGAATGAAAATGAAAGAAATTGAAAAATTAATAGACATCGTTAAATTAACACAAATGCTTTTAGTAAAAGTAATTCATTACGTTATAAAAAATAAAAAACAAACTATAAAAGCTGACTTATAGGTCTTTCGGTGATATAGGGCATCATTTAAATCCTAAATATACTTAATTATCATATCATTAATTTGTACTTTAGGTAAGTAAAAAACCAATAGCTATACATCAGGAGAGAAATTCAATATTAAAATTCTCTCATAACTTTTTTGGCCTCTAAAGAAAATTGAGAACGTTGCCTCGCTCATGCATAAAGATGTTCAATTAGTCCAAGGGCACAACATGAAGGCATTTCGGATGTAAACATGCACAGCCTAAAAATAGGCTGTTCGGTTCTCATACACCACACTTGCTCTTACCGACACGTTATCGCTTAGCCACAAAACCAATGGTTTTTCTTTTAGATCTAAGTTCTTTTGGAAATTATTTAGTAAGTGATATGACCAATATAGTTTTGGGTAGCTCTTTCTTGAGCATATTTTCTATGTGAATTTGATATTTCAAAAAGAGACTGAAATCGGCACATGTGAAAAATTCATTAGGCTTACAATAACTATCAGTCCAGGAAAAATAAACAAATCAAAGAAAACCTTAGAATTTTCTATATAAGTTTTTATAATATATATAATATCGATGGGTGAAAGAAATTTTCGATTCCAACCTGTAGAAGGCGTGAAAAAAGATTTCAAAAAATCCTCAAATCATACAAGAATATAGAGTTATATAGATGGTTGATAGGTAAATTTTTAAAAATCCTAGTGAGCCAAAAACCAACTGTTAATTTTAATTTTAGCAAAGAAAGTTATATATAAACATTTTTATGTAAAACTAATTTCTCTACAATATTTGTCTGAATTTTTTTTAACTCTTACCATTTTTGTATAATTTGAGGAAATGTTTTTACATTTTTTTTCACCCCTTCTACAAGTTGGATTCTTAAATTTCTTCAACCCATCGATATTACATAATATATTCTAGTAACTTGTATATAAAATTCCTCTAAAGATCTCACAAGGCCTTGTGTACGAAGGACGAAACAAAGATAACAGATGTAACAATGTGTTCATAGGTGTCAACGTACGCTGCGGTTGCGTGTTAAATTCTAATTAACATACTTACTAAGCAGTTAACATTTTGTGTTATGATATACCATTCGTGTAAACTGGATCACGGTAGCTTACCTGTAAACAATAGAAAAAAAAATAGCATAAAATCAAACGTATTTTTAATTTAATTGTAGGTACATATATATCGAGACTTATAAACGTATAAAGTAAATTTTGTAAAGAAACAAACAAGTTACTATTTTCAAATATAAACCCTTCATGACCAAAAAATAAATCAATAATAAATACCTACTAGCGACCAGCTCCTGCTTCGCACGGACCTTCCTCGTTTATCCCTCTTATCATTAGTGAAAATCGTATCAAAATCCGTTGAGCGGTTTGAAAGAATTTAACGAAGAAACAGAGAGGCAGACAGTGACTTCATTTTATAATATGTATATAAATATAGTCAAAATTATATACATTGAATGTCAATCCGCATTTTTGTTAGCAAGATATATTATATGTAGTTTGATTTCTAATACACCACTTTCTTTTGACAAAGGTTATGAATTTAGTAATTGATAGTTGCTGTGCATCGTTCGGTGACCTTATAGTAGAGTATCGCATACGTTAATCTTAAATTATTTATTTATTTCATTATTTGAACCAAAGAACTTAAGAGTTTAAATTCCAATGGTGACTTACTATTTTTTTCTAAATTTGTCAATTTTTCAATGCACGTACATGTTTTTATATACTGTACATTATGAAAAAACAGCATACGTGTTGAAAACACTCATTCTATTCAGACGTTCACTTCTGCGTAACTCAGTATTTGATATTGAACGCGTGATGTTAAATATCAAAGGCGAATTTCTTCGAGCACGTCTCACCACGTTAACACGCTCTAGCAGACTTGGTTCTATGTATCGTACATACATTACATATATAATATGAGGAATATTAAATGTTCGCTTCGCTGACCCGAGAGCTCTTTGAATGACGTGTGATAGAAAGCACACTACTTGCGCAAAATCACCGAATCAACGAAGCTTTGTCACCAATTCGGCGCAGTTAGAGAAAAAAGTCGGCTTAATCATAAATTGAAAACAGTTGCGATAGTAAAATATTCGACAGGGACACTGTAGTCTTCCGCTAAGAGGGGTGGTTACTGTCGCCAAATTGACTGCCCAATTTATGTTTGAGCAACATTAAATGAAGCGCGCCCTGTCATTGAGGGGCGCTTCATTTAATGTTGTTAATAGTGACTGTCCCCAAGTCACTATTAACAATATTCGCATGATCTTTTTCAAGCAACAATAATTTTATGTGGAAGGTTTCTTTATATTTTTCTACTAATTATGTAGTAATTAAAAACAAAAAAATTAAAACAGGGCGTGACCTAAATATCCCTATCAGTGTGTACTGGCACAAACTTTTTATCAAGTTGCCGACAAGACAAGTTGCGACGGTAAACTCCATTCACTGTTAACTACTTCTAAAATAAGTTGGGCTAATCACTCTTCCTTCAGCTCAGCCCTCCACTTGTCAGCAAGTTCGTTGCACCAGGTGTGAAGGAGGAAAAATTACTGAACTACTATTGCGAACAATAAATACCTTTTTAATTATAACATAGCAATTGGAAGAGCCTCGCCAGAAACTGAGAAATATTTTTATGACATCGTCGTTTGACATTTAATTACACAATAAAACACACACAATATGTTACGAGAAACTGTTCTTATGTTTAGCATCATGTGCAAGTGGCAAAGGGTTCGTTGAGACCTTGTCATGTTTTTAATTAATAAAGTCGTGTAACAATGTAAATCAACGTCTATTTATTAATAGAATAAACCAAACGGGAGTTTCAAGAAAAATACTGCCGAATTATGTGTTACTTTATTTATATATGAAATGTATGAAGTTTAAAAGCTATATTAAGCCATTATGTCATGTTATTAATAGCCATTATGTCAAGTCTATATTAAGTTTTTGAAACATATTTAATGATTAAATACTCTTTATAAAACTCGGGGAAATGAAATTACTATTTTGTGTCGCTAGTAAACGTGAATATGTTAAAAAATTTAATAAAATATACAATATTATACACGAACGGTACATCGATTATAGGCACCATTAATTCGTAAACTCCGGGGAAATCATGGGCAAAGGAAGCTTTCAGATAGCCAGGCTTTGTGCTAATCACGTGGCTGAATGAAATTTTTATAAAAAATAATATTTTTCCTCATCTGAATACAAATTTAGAAAACAATATAGAACACAAAGCACAGTGTATTTTCAATTTTACTTAAAAGCTGAATATAGGTTAAAAGCTAGGTCCATTGTGAGTGAGGCTATTCTCGACTGTGTTGCGTTAGTTCTTTTTTTTTCGATCTAGATTTCTATACCAAAAGCAATTTTAGTTAGTCAATAAAAAAAGTTGATAGCTTGTTTCAAAATCCATTGCCACTTTTGTTGAAAGTAAGTTTATTATATGAATATATAAAAAAAACTTGTCTGTAGTTAAATAAAAAAAATGACACGAAAATTTCACCATCCGTAAACAAAACTGAATACAAAAAGACTACTGCCAAAAGACTAGAAGACACACATGCAAAAAAGTCGCACGACTTAACAATTACGAGAAAGAAATAGAAAAGAAATATTCATGTCAAATTTCTACACATCAAATACGGGTAACATGAACATAAAGAATAAAGTCCATTACGTAAACAGGTCCTTTGAACTCTTTGAAAAGACTTTCGAACTTATTTCTATAATGAGCTGGTGAGAAGCAACGCCATCCTGACCCAAATTACCGTTTTGAAACTACTATACTATTATAAATACAGGCTGCAACCGTTCTGAAACGCTTGCAGCAATGACCCGTTTCCGTACGTAAATGGATCAAGTAGGCACTAATACTCAAAGGGGGTTTTAAGGGTATACAAGGTTTTTATTTTTTGTCAAACACGGGATTCTGTCTGCAGAAGTCTGTACCTACCTCATAGGATGATAGGATGATGCATGATAACTTCTGCATGATGTATGAGTACTTCATAGGAGAAGTGATAAAGTACTCAAAAATGAAGTCATGTCTACCTATTACACAAGCTCGGCCTAATGAGACTTAAGTTAGCAAAATTTATTGGAATATAAATATTTAATAGTTTTAGAATCTATTTAAAAGAAAACATGACAAGTGTTATTGTCAGAGGACTAATAATCTTTATGAATAGTTGAAATCAACCATCACAACTGTGAAACATAATAGTTCTATGTTGTATGACTATGTTATGGCTTCAAGACGTACGTACATACGAGTATTTACCCATATGTAGAAACCTATACATTGGGATACGCTTCCCTGCGTTATGTCTCTAGGGAGCCATACTCTTGGTGTTTGAATTATGTAAAGGTTATAGCACCGCCGGAGGCATTGACCTACTTCAACTGCTGATCGTATTGATCGCCATTATATCATAAAAAAGGCCTTTTTCTTTACATAATTATTAGTTATGGGAAGATTATGAAAGATTGAGATTGTAGTAAATGATATTATTTAATTAGTCACTTTTAGTTTAGCAGAATGTATAAGGCTCTTGTATGAAACAAAGAGCTATTGTAATAAACTTAATGTGTATATGTGTGAAGAAGAAAGACTCAATCTACTTGTTAAAGTGAGACAGATTTATTTGGACATATTCTAACAATAATTACAGGGTAACATACGACCGTTTACTTCGAAAGTGATAACAATATTGATGTCATACCAGGGGGCCTAGCCAAGATGTACATTAAAGAAACGCTCCCTAGCGAACTTTACGAAGCGAACAAAATAAAGCCCGGTGATTGGTTGTTGTAACGCCCACATAAAATTTTGACCAATCACAAAGCTTTGTCCCAGTGTAGCGTAGCGTTTACAACTGTAGAAAGCACTGCGTTTGCATCTTGGCTAGGGCCCCAGGGCCCTAATTCTCTAACGCCATTTAGCGATTCCTTACTTCAAAACCACGTCAATCCCTTAAATTGTTCCGACATCGGCTAAAAACTTATTCTCTATGACATGTTGCACGAAATCAACGGGGAACGGCGCGGTATGAACTGTCAAAAATACCACGCTTTAAAACTCCGCGGAATAGTGTGTGAAATAAGTGTATTGCATAGTTATTTATCTATTTGTCTGCAAATTTTAATAAAATAAACACCAACACTAAGAAATAATTGTTTATAGATTATTATATAATATCATCAAAGTTTCTAGCTCAAGTATATTTGTTTTCATCTACTTACAATTCTAAGTCTGATTTTATAGTTTCTGTGAAATCATAACATACCATAGATAATTTGTCTGGGGACATACAGAATACACACATAAAAATTCCATGACAAGACAAGGTAAGACATTGATGTGGTTTGAAAAAGTAAGACAAGAGTGTGGAATTGTAATTGCGATACAGAATCAGGGCTCAGCTGGGAGAAGACATGGAAGACTGTTAACCCCGCAAGGTTTCCCTTAATATTACTTCCTAAAAATTGACAATAATCTTCGAAAGCTGTAAATTTTTCAAATCCTAACACCACAACTAAATTATAGTAGATATTTTATTTGCGTAGGCTACAATCGAATACTTTCACTTCGACAAGTCCCCATTTCGTAGTTCCAAATTGTGAAGTTTATTTCTGTCATTCCTACTCTACTCTTATCTGATAATTTTATTCTCAAATGCCTCCAGATAATTCTCGGTAGTGTTAACATCTCATGTTTTATTGATGTCGATATTTGTAATTTTACGCCAACGTGTAGACAGTAAAGGGTTGTAATAGCAATTCAGCCTTTGGATCGGGTTCTAAAAATGTTAGTTGGAGAATGTTTCGAAATAATTTTATCCACTCCAATTTTACCCAAATAATAGAAATATTAAAACAGTTGACGTCACGAGAGTGATAAAAATAGGTGACGCTTTCAGCAATTTTGCTCCTTTTAACGACCGACGTCTTAGATAATTCAGGGAAGGGGCAACTTGCTTGGGAAATAACGAGTGCGCTCAAGAAGAAAGTAGGTAGATAAATTTTAAAAGGCATAATTCAAAAGAGCAGAATTTAAATTTCTTTTTTACAAAATACTTAAAATTTACAATTTTATGTTATGACAAATGATAAAGTTACCATAAAAATGGTCCCTAAACCATAACTAAGGGGTCATTAACTAAGTTTAAAATCGGATATTGAAAACATACTCATAGTTTATATCTACACAATTGGGAATGCACTTGTTACAAAATAAAAACTCATTAGAAAAAGATGTCATTTTATTGAACTTGGGCATTCTTATCCACTGTTAACCAAAGTGCATGGTGGATCCCACAGCCTGGCAAACGCAACCAAACGCAGGCAATGGGAGGTTTTCTGTTCATACAATAAATAAATACATCTAAAAACAGGCAAGAAATAAAGACAGTTTTATTTATAAAATTTCTAAACAGCTTTAAAAAAGCAAATAAAACATATACATACATGCATAATGAATCACAAACACGCCAATCTAGTCTACACACAGACAGACATTTAAGATATTCACCAAAAATCTTCCTTTGACGCCCATCTTCCAATTAGGTTGACGTTGCCAATTTTTAAAAATGTAAAAGTTCACATATCACTGATGTCCACAAACATATAAACGCCGGCATAATAAGTGAATATAAAACATTGTTTGCAAACAATGTTTTACAATAGAACTTTACAATAGAACTTTCATTGGTGCAGGCTGTGACTCCTTTAATTGTTGTTACTTGACAGATAACGACGTATTGTTTGATGCCTGCCTCGTTGGAAGCCTTGTGATAATTATTTATTATTTATATATAATAAATAAATAAATAAAATAAATAATGGTAATGTGGTAATAGTTAATCGATTCACTGAAACACTTACAGCTGAAGATAAGACCTTAAATCCTTCATAAGAACTTTATGTAAATTGCTATCATACATGCTGTGTATTGAAATTACATAACATTGCCATACAGCTGGCCTTTTTCAGATGTTTGAACGAGATACAAATTTAAACGTGGAAGTACGTGAATATTTACATACTATTTGAGAATAAAATTAGAAAAAAAGGGATTTTAATAATGAATGAGTAACAATACATGAGTATATCGATGATAATATAGAATAATATACCATCAATCTCCCTAATCAATCATTTTGTTATTAAGCTGAACATTGTCGCGGCATGAAGATGAAGAGAATCATAATATTTTTCGACAAATGTATACTAACGATTTACTAGCAATAAATCTCTTTACGAAAACCTTGAGTATAATTTTATTACTAAGTAAATATTGAATAATACGATACACATTGGATGATAGAGTACAAAAACGTTTTATTATGAAGATCTTAATAGGATTATTGGGGATTTGTTATCGTTGAGAGTTGTTTGCTCAGGTCTTGCGAAAACTGGAGTGATTTTCCCCAGTTATTTTTTTTTTGTGAAAACAATTTAGATTCCTACTGGGTCAAAACAGATTGAAAAATTCAATAATAAATTTATAGCAAGGTACAATTTCTTATACACATTTAATGTCTTATATGGCGGTAATATAACATAGCAATTGCAGTAAAAAAATATTTTTTATCCGACATCAAGTGGTAAGCGCCTTTTGATCGCTCAATTTTGCCCATAATTTTTACAGTAGTATGTATGTATATTAAACAGTAACGAGTGAATCTAGAATGATAACTTAACCATTCATTCGTAAAAACTGCAAATAAATCCCAGCTTAGTTCCGTGTAAAATTTGAGCGTGTTAAAATAGGTCGCAGGCCGATCGATAGCTCTCTCTGCATAGTCCAAATAACATTTTCTCTTCAAAATGTATCAAAATTTATATGTGGCTAGTTAAATATTTACGGCAACGAATAATTGAATCAGGTCAGTGTCAAAGTAGGAAAAATATTTGATGAATATTTTCACACAATATTTCATGCAGTTATCGAAAAAAGAAAACTCTTTAAAGCCTTCTTTTTATCTTGTATAATCAATGTTGATTAGGAATCACTGCTCTAACATACTACATACTTATTTAGACAATACTTAGACGCCGGATAAATCAAGTGCAACTTATTAGTAGCGCGATAATCGAGTAGGTTACAAAATAATCAACAGATAATACATATTTGAACCCTAAAAATTAAGAAAACCTTTTCGGCGGCACATTTATCACGTTCATTTTTTTGATACCTTTTTAGGTAAATACATCAAGTATTCTGGTCTGATTATTCCCTATATTAATTACAAGCTTATCTGCCTCGTGTAACCTGATTTGTAATGTCCCGGGAGGCGAAAGCGACCTTTGAACTTTTACGAAGCACGTTCGAAACTGGAATCGAGGTTCGCTAATGTAACGAAATTATAGGCACTGTTTAGGTAACCTTTAAAAAGCACTTTATGTCATCAATAAATTGAATAGAATAAAATAAAAATTGTCACTAAATTAACAATATTATACCTAGATTCAAATGTTTCAGTGATTGTTCAATGAAATGTCAGATATAAAAAAAAACTAAATTTGTCCACGACTTCGCCCACGTCCCCTTTACTTAGGCCTTGAACATTTACTCTTAAAGTTTTTGTTTTTATTTTTAGATGATCCCTCAGGAACAATTTTTCTTTCTGTCTTTTCCTTGACAAAGTGTTTACAAAATTTCATACAAAATTCATAAATTAGATGATCGATTTGAAATACCCACTCCCATAATGCACAAATACTCGCAAGTTTGTACAAGAACAGTGCTTACAGAATAATTCATTGTCCCTTGGGGTACCGTTATATTATAATCCTCTCCTGTTTCGAAAATGCTAAATTGACCCTTATTCTAGAACAGGGTTCCCCAAACTATTTTGGACAAGTGACCCCTTTTCAACAATGAACTGTTACCTCAGACCCCCATGGTCAAATTACCTACTTTTAAGACCAACCCCCTTATTCATAATGGTCCGCTAACTTAAAGCAGCTATCTATCTTAGTCTATCTTTAGTTTTTTCCTATTGGTACAAAATACCTAGGTACTAAGGTGCCAATTAGAAAACTTTGCACTTGGTTAAGTGAGTGAAGTTGATTTCATTTTCTCGTCAAAATTTAACAAAATAAAAAGACAATCCAATTCAGTAAATATCAAGTTTAATTTATAATTATTACAAATTAATACATAAAGCATCTTAAGTTGGTAGGAAATTATATTTTAAAAACTATTAATTCGCAAAGAGAAAATAAAACATTCAGTGCGATGGATGAACCTGGTGACTATCTACCAATCTAGCTACATCCGGTTCAATATTAGTGAGTTGCAGCCTTAAATCTCCACGTTCGTTGATTTTCAAACGGTTTCTTTGTTTTGTCAAAATGTTTGTTACCACACTGAAGCTTTTTTCAACTAGATATGATGATGGAAAAGCGATAAGGTATTTTTCAGCAATGTTCCACAATGTAGGATACTGTGTTTCAATTTTGCGTTGCAACCAGAACTTCTGATAGCCTTGGTTGAACTTTTGCTTAAGCTCTTCGTCTGTGCTGATGGTAATCAACTCTTCTTGCATTATCACATTGGCTTCTTCTATGGCTGTGGTGTTATACGGATTTATTATCCATTGAGGAATTTGTAAATTTAAAAGATCATCAAACCTCTCCGTAAAATCCTTGTGTAATGCGTCCAAGTGAGTAACATATAATAAAATGTCATCATCTTGAAGCATTTTTGGTAATTTTGACAAATGCGGAAACTGCGAATATTCTTTTCTGCCTAAATTTTGTTTATAAAGAACTAGTTTACCCACGAAGGCCGATATTATTGATTTTGTTTTAATCAAGTTAAGATCATCACCCTGTAGTTGCAAATTAACTTTGTTGAACATTCCAAAGATATCAGTCAAGTAATAAATATCTGTTTTACAATTGTTCAGATTTTCTTTCAAATTCGGATCTTTTTCTTGTAAAAACTCCAACACAGATTCAAAAAGGGCTGAAAATCTTTCTAAGCAAGAGCCTCTTGATAGCCAGCGAACTTCAGTGTGCAGAAGTAACCGAGTAAAGACTTCGTCGTTTTCGTCACATAGTTGAGCAAATAACCGAGAGTTCAAAGAATTGCTTCGAATCTTGTTGATAGCATTTATTACATATTGTAAAGACTTATGCAATCTAGGACTCAGCTTTTTTGCTGCTAAATGCTGCCTGTGAATCACACAGTGAATAACCAGTACATCAGGCAGTTGTCGCTTTAAGTGAGCTATAAAGCCACGATGACGACCAACCATAGACGGTGCACCATCAGTCGCAACAGAAACAATATTCTTCCATGGAATAGCTTTATCAGTAAAAAAATGTTCCACGGCCTGAAAAATCGATTCTCCTCTAGTATCAGTCTCTAAATATGCAGCAAAAATCAGTTCTTGGCACATATTTTCATCTTTGATAAATCGAACATATCCTAACAATAGAGCTTCATTGCCGGGTAATGTAGACTCGTCCAACTGGAGAGAGAATCTGCGGGTCTGTAAGAACTTGCATAAAATGTTTTCCACATCGCGTCCCATCTCATCTATGCGTCTCTGAACGATGTTGTTGCTCAAAGGTATTCTCTTTAAAATATCATGTGCGGGTTTGTGCAATACATTGTTAAGGACCTCCGCAATGGCTGGTAAGATAAGCTGCTCTCCAATTGTATGGGGTTTCCCCGACTTCGCTATTAGTAAAGATATATTATAGGACGCTCGTAAACCATCATTGTCTCGAATAGATGATGACGCAAACATCGATCCTATGGATGGCCTTTTGTCTAGTTTTTCTTTCAGTGCTTGAAAATATGACAAGGGCTTACTTTTTTTGTTAGCATGTACTCTTGATAAGTGGTCATCCATTTTTGAAGGCTTCATGGCATCGTTACTAAATACTTTTTCACATATGAGACACATCGGGAAGTGTTGATTTGATGGAGATGCAATAAATCCGAACTTCAAGTAGTCCAAACTGTATTGTCTGCATTTTTTTTTCGTGTCCGCCATCATAAAACTTTCAGTAATTCTGCAAACAAAAAAATAAGGAACCTAAATAAAAAACAATAATAAACTGTTAAATTTGCACACTATCTTATTTTTATCACACTCAGTTAATGGATTCTTGTTAAGTATTACTGACTTACTCTTTGATAAACTTTGATACCTATATTGGGAAGTAACTACAGTAGGTAATTAGGTATAGAAACTTCGTATTAGGTAATTAGGTAGAATAAGAACGAAAACCAAAGACTTAAGTGTTAGTAATTTTTACAAATACAATTATACATACCTATTTAAAATATGTTGTATGTTGTGTTTAACACTTTTTCAGTCACTTTACTTCACTTAATTTAGCTTTGTAATAAGTTTGTAATCTCTTGAAATAAATGAGTACTTAGCTATATGAGTTTTTATCGTTCAAGCTCCAACGAATTTCAAAACGCAAATGAACTTTCAACCTAAATGCAAGCTCTTTAAATAGTAAAATATCAGGAACATGTTTGGACTTGATCATGAATTCGTTCGTCTTAATTCGCGTAAAGCCGCTATCACACTATTCAATTTGAACGATTCCAATTTAGGAAATCGGAAGGTGTGATCGCAGTTAGAACAGATTGGATTCAATTAAGAGTTTATCCATTTTCAACTCTATATCTTCGATTTAGAAATCAATTTAGCGTAGTGTGATCACGAGCTCACTACTTAGATTCCTAAATAGGAATCGTTCAAATTGAATAGTGTGATAAGCACTTTATCGTCAAATAGAGAGCAAGTCAAAACGCCGCTGAAAGACGTACGCTCCAACTCAATCTTGCACAAACTTGTCCACATAGACTTGCCGAGTTTTTCATCTTGTACGAACTTGAAACTTTACATTCCTGGAACATTATTTCCTACAAAAATATTAATTATTCTTAGTACACGTAACACAACATAAACAATACAGTAACTACCTACTTACCTATCTTGAAAGTTTTAAATAAGAACTTGTGTTAATATAATAGGGGTCGATTTTTAGACCTCGTCGACCCCCAAAATCACTTTTCGTTTATGTCGACCCCTAGGAAACCGATATCGACCCCAAGGGGTCGATATCGACCACTTTGGGAATCCCTGTTCTAGAACATAAGAAAACGACGTGAAATGGATATAAAAATGAATTTGTAATATAGATCAGTTACGACGGCAAATATCTTTATGACAAGGTCGTCAGACAACTGACGGCTCACTAATTGGTGGCTACCGTCGCCTATAACACTAGCAACACCACAAGTGCTGTAACGTGCGCTACCAACCATAGTAGGATTAGGAAGGGATAGGGAAATGGACTCTGGCATCCCTAACTCACTCACTGAAACACAGCAGCACATGTGCTGTTATTTCACGGCGGTCTTCTACAAGCTGGCGGTTACTGGCGAAAGACAGTCTTGGCCAATTTGTGACTTTTGAAACGAAGTATGCCCTGCCACAACTTGCCAGATCAGGTTATCATGCTACCTTGAGTCCCACCTAGTCTTGCTAGGCAGGTTTGCTTTGCGACCAGCGTAAACATTGAACATTGAAATATTCTGCAATAATATTTTTCTCGTGAAAAACGTTTCGATAACAGCACTATTTACTTTCATGTTGTTTGCATCAGATGCTTCAAAGATTTCGAATGACATTTGGATATTATAAACAAAATTAAATTGAGAATTTACACAAGAGAAAATTTTCTAAACCTCGAGTGACATTGCTAAAACCACGTCTGCCTTGTCGACAGGCGAGGAGGGTTCGACGTCTGCAATTAATTATTAAATCCATTACGTATTTAATTGGTAAGACAGAGAATTTTTCTCATTTTCCTCACACAAATACCGTAGTAGGGTTTCATTCTTAAGAAATGTGCTAATTGTTCGCAACATTGTTGTCTTCTCAAGGAGTACAAACTAACATAGATCTCCTTCAAACTTAAGAAGCTTCAAGCAATAGTTTTCCCTGAAAGGCGAAAGCTCTATATTGAGATAATAATGACCCAGAAAGTTTATTGTTACATTGAATGCATAAATTAGAGAATATTTTCGAAAAGAATATCAATACAAAATACATGAGGCTAGTTTTTACAAACATGTAAAATACGTAGCAGTAGAGCTTTTTAGCAATATTTAAAAAATGAATGTTTCTAGTATTCCTTTAAAACGTGGGAAGTTAAATAGGGATCTAATTGTTAAAATTACCCCTTTCATGCCTACTAATATCCTAAATGTAATTCATTATACCCATTTTCCTGATATGTGGAAAGGAGTAAGCTTGACATATTATCTAGAGAACGTTTACGCTTTAATATTTCACGGGGACGTAGTCGCGGGCACCAGCTAGTTTACTATATTTGCTTTAAAAAATAGAAGAAATACAGTTAGATACTTTTTATTTGGATTCTACTTTTTAGGCTCCCACTATGAAATTAATCTCACGGAGAAATCGACCTCTTGAGAATCGTTGGTATCTGTCACTTACAATAATTAGAGCTTGTGAAGGATGAATTATTTCCAAAAGATAATTTATTCTTGTGATCCAATCACAGTGTAAATAAAACGAGCGAAAAATTTAGAATAACCAAAAGTTTTGACATAATTAAAATTAATAGCACAATTATTTTTTTTCGCCAAAGTAAAGGATCCAGAACGATTTATCACAAGCTAACTCAACTCACGAACCGACCGACCCCAAAAATCAGGTATGAAAACTAACGCTAATTTTTTATGGTGAAATTATCGCATTCCATTCAATACGAGACCTTACCCTTTTTCTAGCCATCACTACACACAGTTTTCACTACAAAAACATCATTTTGCAAACTAAACTACAATAATATTATGACTTTCACGGAAAAAACAAACGGTACGACCGAATGTCGCGGAATTCGGTATCAAACTGACCGTGCCAAAGGAAGGGAGGGTTGCCTTTGCCTCCGCCCTACATTGAAATATCAAATTCAAAAACGCCTTAGAACACGATTAAACGTACAAAGAAAAGTGCACTCAAACGTCAACAATTTACGGTTGTTATTATTATGCACTTGGTAAGAAACGATGTTTTTGTATAATTATGTATAGCTACACTATTTACGCTTGCTTTAACGACACTTATGATTCCCTGTCTTACATTTTGAAAGGGTAGGTTACACCGGTAGGAACAATATAGGCTTCTCTTAAAGCATAGCAAAACAATTGAACCACATTCTGTGACACGACACATGCAATTCGTTGCAGTATGCGGACATGGCTAAATGAGCCCTCCCGCCTACATGTAATGACATTATTATAATAATCGCCCGATGGTATAAAATAACGATTATTACAATACAGTCTCCCCTTTTTTTCTTTTAAAGCATATATAAGGATACGAAAAGATAATACAATATCATTTTATTAAAATGACCATTTTAGCAGTGACACTGCGTTTCGCAGTCATTCAGACAGCCCATGACAGAAACCCTTGACAGAAAGGTCAAGGGTTTCTGTCAGCCCCTTATGTGAGTAAAGGATACCATAGCCCATTTACGTTTCCTTTCCAAACCCCTTATTCTCCCTAATCTTATTATGATTGATTGCAGCACCTGTGGCGTTGTTTGTGTTATAGGTCTCACTATCTTTATCTTATCCTATAGGCAAATTTTGCTCTCCACCTGCTTCTATTAATGTCATAACGTCATAATTATTTAAATTTCTACTCCATTATTAAGAAAAAAAAACACAACAATTCAAATAACATTAAACGTCGTGCAGTGGATCGTCGGGAAAAGCCCTAAAGCTCGTCTAATAGCTACTAAACCAGAAGAAGAAGTTAGAAAAACAGGTAGATACTAACTAATCTTTTGGCTTTACATTTAGTTTGTATATACCTTTTGTTTAATTTCGCACTTGCCCTAGTTTATTTCGTTCCTTATCCTACCGGATCCTACCTCGAGCGACGAGGACATGTTTAAACACTGACCGTGTGAACCTAGGAAGTCATGAAGGTGCAAAAAAGTGAAACCTAAGCTAAGACAGTAGAAAGCTTTGGTGATCGTAACACACCGCGAAGCCCTGTCCTCCGTGGGAGAAAGCCTTACACGCGGTATTAATATTGGTCGTTCGTTACGCTTTTTGAAAGATTACGATGTATCGATTTACTCTCCCATTATTTATTATGCGTTATATTTATTTAATAATAATTTCATTTGCGTTCGTCTATTGTAGCGCCACGTCCCACACCCAACGTGCAATTACGCCTGCGCATTGCGTTAAAATGCATTCGCGTACGGTTAATGCCTTGTTCTCTGGTTCGTTCTAAACACTTTATTATATTGGGCAATTTAATACAGCCTTCACTATTTCGCAAGGGAGTCTACAGAGGAAACCACGATTTACACTATAATAAAGATATGCTACAGATATCCTTGTAAATAAGTAATCGGATCATAAATCTTGCAGTGAGGTTATTTTTTTTTTAATAATTTCAAATAAAATTTAAAAATAATAATATCAATGCAGCCCAAGATCCTTAAGAGCGTCCTTAAGAATTTATTTTCAGCTCGCTAAAAGAAGCCCTTATTGTATAATAGTTAGGTGGATCGCACTTATTATCGTGCTTAACACCTCAGAAGGGAGATTGTTCCAAAGATCGCGCGTCCGTGCTATAAAGTTTTCTATCATCTGGACTGTACGCATCGACACCTTATTCAAGTAATGCCGGATAAATTCTGCATTTACGATACGCGGTTCAGTAGATAATGAAAACTCGGTACAGGCATTAATTGGAACAACTCATCAGAGCACTCACGAATTAAGAAACTATTAAAAATCGGTATTAGAGGTATTAGAAAAATTAGAGGGACACCACAATTTTAGTTTTTTGCTGACAATATCCATTGATAAACAGTAATTAATTTCAATCTGAATAGCCCTCTTAGATGACTTATAAACGGCATGTTAACAATATCATGCCCACCATGTTATCATGGTGTAACTTAATCTTCGAGGGGAGAGGACACACTTTCTATTGACGCAACTTTTAACTTTTTTTCTTACCTAAAGTAACTAATCTTAACTAAACTTTGTGCCTTGTTAAGTACACTCTGCAAGTTAAGGTTTTAAAGATTATTTATTACCCTTGTGGTTCGCACTTTTCTTACTTATTTTTTAGTATAAAAATACTTAACTCAAAGTGACCCCGTCATTACAGAGTTATTCAAAAAAGAACTCCTGGCGATTTAACTTTCAAAGGTCACGTAGATTCTTATATGTAATATAAGAATATATATAATTATATGTAGTTTTTGACTACAAGTTAAGTTTTGAGATATTTGGTTGCTTTGGCCATGATGATGGCTTGTGTCAAAACTTGTGTCTTTCAGCATAATAGAAATACGGCAATGATGGGAAATTACTGTAAATCTATATAACTGTCAAAACCATCTTAGAAACAGATAAAATATACTAAACCCATTTTTATAAAACGTGGTAAACAGATAGTTCGATTTCTATCGAAGGACAAAAAAATTACCCTAAAAGTTTCAATCTTCTTAAAATACCAAATAAAAATATTTTGTTAGAAATAGTGCACATCAAAATCATTCCAAAAGATTCAAAAGATATATTTATTAAGATATATTAAGTTTACATCATAGTTCGAATCATGAGGCATGAGGGAGTCGACGTCATCCAATTGTCATTCAACTCACGACACATCGCTAAGAATGTAGCCTTGACATTGGAGTTTAGTTCTCATTGTGTGAGAAACATTTGATAAAAGCAACAACATATGCGTGATGTCATCTTCTATTTATCAATAATGTGTACATTATTATAAAATAAAGTCGCTGTCCACCTCTGCTGTTTCTCAATAATGGAAAGATCGATAAACGAGAAAGGCATATCAGGTCGCTAGTTTAATATATTTATATATTTATTATGTTTTTTTAAATTTATTTTTATTATACTTTGGTATTTTGGGGCTTTTACCTTAGAAAGGCATGTCAGCCCCATCATCCCCTAAACTAATTAATATAAACTTAAACATAATTCAACATAACCTATTAAAAGCTTCATTGATGCATAAACATATCACATAAGTCATTTGCCGCATCACTGTACATATATTATGTTGGTTTGTGTATGCTTCAAAAACTAAAACTAGCCGACGGATCGACTTGAAATTTTTACACAACATTGCATTTACACAACATTGCAAACCGTAGTTTTTAATAAAAATAAAAAAATATCATAATTTTCATACGTTGACCGTTGTTATGGCAACCGTGGAACCTTGTTGACTGAGCCACAGCGAAGCGTGGCTGGGTTCAGCTAGTTAATAATTATCTAAATAGGTTTAAAGCGGTTATCACACTACAATTTGAAGGATTCCAATTGAGGAAATTGGAAAGTGTAATCGCAGTTAGAACAGATGGGATCCAATTTAGATTTTATCTTTTTTCAACTCTATGTCTTCGATTTCGAAATCAATTTAGTGTAGTGTGATCACTAGGTTCACTACTTAGGTACCTAAATTGGATTCCTTCAAATTGTAAAGTGTGATAACCGCTTTAACGGTAAATCCTTTAGAAATAATATCTAAACGCTCACCTCAAATTACCATTATGTTCTATTTTCGTTTATAGTGCTTACCTGCAAGTAAAAATAAAATATAATTAGACATGGGTCTTTAATAATAAATAAATTAACACAAAACAAATAGCAGATATTGAACGGCGAATTTCAATATGTAGATTACATTTTACAGTTAGATAAGTTTTAAACATATATTTTATAGTTATAAAGGATGGCATGGTGGTAGGTGGTTACCGCCGCCTAAGGACACACTAAGGTCCTGATCTTTACTTGAATTAGCCCATATTTAAAAGCCCTTTTAGCAGGGAGATTGTTAATTAATTACTATAATATTTCTCATAATTATGTCAAATCTTGAGGTTTTATTCTTTTCAATAGAGACTGTAAGATTTCTCATTTCGCATACAGTGAAATTACTTCAAAATCTTCAAAGTAAAAATAGTTACAGATACTTTAAAAAGAAAAGAAAAAACTATCGCATGAAATATCGCATGCAAAGTGCTTGAAATTACATTTAGTAGCGTCATAAACCACCTATAGCATTAGTTAACTGTATGAGGTAACATTAGAAAAATAATGTAAATTAAGTTTTGTTTTCGCGAATTTTCACTCGTGGGACGCGACTATTTATGTTGTTGTTTTAATGAACGCTTCCTTCGGTCATAATTAATGTACTTACTTACTGTTTCATTATAATTGTAAATTGCTATGACCGTATAAAAATTATGACAAATTAAAACAAATTATTCGCAACAGTAAAAACAATTCAAAAACAGTGCAACACACTGTTGCGCCTTTATACAAATGAACAGGTGCCGCAGTCTGTAAGATACTTAAAATGTAACGTATTGAAATAAAATAATGTATATTTTGTTAATCTATATATTAATATAATTATAATGTCAAGCGAAAACTTTGGTTCCCTTTTAAAAAAAATGTACGGAAGCACGAGTGTGAAATTTGGTACATATAGGGCCAGTTTTATAACGATCCGTTAGTTAAATTTTATATCAAATAGACGAAAAAATGATCTAATAGTATAATATAGTGTATTATATCAATATATTCGTAAGTCAACAGTATAATTTGACAACTAGCGTTTACTGGCTCGTTATTGACTATGATAGGGTCGGTTTATCTTACGTATCGTTTATTTTGTTATTTTTGTAAATAAATGTGTTTGTGACGCGACACTTGACAGTTCTTGACAGACTACAACGAAACCATCGACAATATTCATAAAATTCGGCGTATTTTTTACGGGCAGCTACCGAATGTTTAATTTCTTTTATAGAACCACCGTCAGTAAACGTTATTGACAGACCGTTAACCGTTCGGTTACTAGCATGTAACGAACGGGGAAAAGGTATGTCGTTTATAAAACTGGCCCTTAAAGTTTATATGAAGAAAGACTGGATATAGTATGCATTAGAAATACAGTAACTTTATTAAAATTTATAATAAATATTTCACACAAAACCACGTGTTTCACACGCACACACGTTTGACACATTTTTGTTCATGTGTCATCAAAAATCACAAAAAATCATCAAACAAAAGATTTGAAAGTAAGGTTTCTGTAAAAAAAGACGCTCACAAAACGTTCACATTTTATCTATACCTGTATCGAAGATCTCGGAGACACGGGGGAGGTTGGCGAGCGTGGCGTCGGTTCCGCTCTGTGCTCTGCCAGGACTCTGTGCTCGTGCTTAGTTCCAACCACTGAATTCTTCACTCGCTCCATCCTCGCTTGAATAGCTTTCCTCGAGATAACCTTAGTCTTTTCATCTTTGTTGCCATCGGCTAATTTCCTCATAAGTCTGGCCGTCGCCGCAACGTTATGCTGCTGCGTATCCGAGTTTGTTCTAGCCAACCTGGTGGACGGTCGGGCCACCTGCGTAGTAGCGCCGGTGCTGCTACGTGTCGTTTCGTTTCTGTTAAACGAAACGGAGTCGTGTTCCGTGTCGGAATCGGCCGCCAAATAACCTCCACCGCCCACCGAAGACACTCCGGTGCGCAGCAGATTCTCGTGTTCGGCGTAACGCACTCTCTCATCAACCGACACGTTACCATTCTGGGCTCTCTCCAAACCACGTTCCATTTCACCAATTTGTCGTTCGAGTTTCCTGAGGACATCGTCGGAAGGCGGCGTGGGCCCATTATCGTCGGGAGGTTCCGAAGTTTGGAACGATTTTAAGTGGATGGGGTGTGCTCGGTTGAGTTCCAAACGCTTCGGTGTAATGTCCGTGTTGACTTCGTATTTCCTTTGAGCCGGCCTCTCCAGCATCGACAGAGAAACCGGCGAAGGTGGCGGCGCGCCATTGAGCGGAGACTCTCGCGCCTGTGAAACTGGCGTAGCTGGTTTCGCGGTGCGGAAGCTCTTCCGCATAAAGTCTTCACGAGTTAATTTCCTCTCCATTTCAACGGATCATCTCACTGTTATTATATATATCACTAATTTTCACTTATTACAGCTTAATAAATATTTCATAAATGACGCATCTGAAAACGAAGTTACATAAGCAATGAAACCTACCAATGTCAACCTTAAGACTAGTAAATAAGGTCAAAGATAACAAATGCGATATAAAGTAGCAGTAAGGACGCAAATAGTCTAAAATATAAATCGATTTCCAAAAATAGTAACGAAACGAAATGACTTGTAATGATACCATGTGAGAGGGTACACAAGCTTAACAAACCACCATCGATCGAAACTCATTTATGTTTGACGTCACATGGGCCGAACTAATCAAAAATTCAGACGTTAGTGTGAAGGCCAATTGACTACCGAAGTACCGACAAACATTGCTAGAGCCGTACCTCTCGTGTTACCAACACGATAAGCAATCGATACTAATCACATATTTATTGGCTAGAATTAAACTATGCGATGATAGCATTAATTTTATCAATTTAATAAGCAGATTAAAACAATATATTTAGCTCCAACAACTAAAAATAAAGAAGAACTAGGCGACAGTACATTATTCAACAATAAAAACCTTATCCAAAAATGTATGCGAAAAGTGAAACCGACTCTGTACTAAATATGATAACTACTGTAAAATGAGGCATAAATAACAACGAAATATAATGTAGTAGGAAATTGAACTTTAACTCTGTTATGTAACTAGCAGTATTCTAAATCAATCATCTAAATATGAAAACCAATATTGACATTAGAATTTAGAATGTCAATAATAATACAACCGAAAAATTATAACTGTCAGAAAAACTACCGAAATTGATGAACCTTTAGCTGAAATTTCAGCCTTTCGCTTTCTTACAAAGTTAAACCGGTGACCTGTGAAATTTAACTAAAGTGAAATTCGAAGACCCCAAACCAAATGGAAAACTAAACCAAAACGATGCAACGTCTCTGTGTAGTAGTGTCACACGTTGAATGAACGCAGATGTTGCACAATCTGCAAAGAAAGGAGAAACAAGATTGTTAGTTGTGAAAAATTGTATAAACCGTTCACCGATACCCAATCTGTAGCACATTTATAGCCGTAGCAGCGAAACGCCTTAATCTGAAAGAGACATAAGCCCAACACCAACTGAAAAATCAACAGACACAAAACAATAAGCGATATGACATTAAAGAGAACGTTTTAAAATAACACAATGTCGATTGTTTTAAGTTTGGTTATGATTGCATTTTAAATCGATAAGATCCGTTTAGACTATAATCAGTATTAATGTAAATAAAAACTTGTAGCACATTGTAAATAATCAAATAGGTATATACATATATGTGTAACAGACGCTGTTCAAATCCACAACGAATGTTTAAATTATATATTATTTACCCACTCGATATAATATGTATTCTATCAAACTCTGTTGAGCAAACATTGAAACTAGTTATTAAGATTTGTATGATCTCAATTCTCCTCTCCTATTTAAGGAGACTAACCTCCCTTTCAATCACGCCCGATTTGGGTTGCAAGAAATGTCTATCTTTATAGACATACGATTTAAAATATCGCTTTAATCTAGTTGATGAAGACCTGCTTTGAGTTGTGCTTTATTTTATTAAATATAATATTAATACGGTAAATCTCATAAGCCTTGGAGCAAAGTCACGACAATGAAACAGATGGTACGAGAGAAACGTACATGAGTCACGATGTTTTCGCACAGAGACACACAGAGGGGGAAACTGTGTCATGATGTTAACGTTATTGACTCCAGAAAATGTCGATGTTGTGGTGAGTCATTGTGTTGGAAAACATGCTCTTGATTGCACTGTAATTCTGCAATTATTATACTTTTTGCTTCGCGTTGAAACAAATGTCATACAAACACCGTTTCCGTTTTTGGATCATTTACAGAATGATGTCACCGTGTCAAATATTAACACGAGATTTAAACAAGAACTTGCCCATAAAAATGAAAACGACAGTTCTACATAGAACAGCATATGATTAATTGTAGAGGAACTTATGAAGTTGTTTATTATTATAGGTAAAGGTTGTATGATTACTCGATTTTGTGTAGATAAGTATACCAGGAAATAATAAAATATTTGTTCTACAATAAACAAATTCAATGATTCGTATTTCTTTATTTTATATTAAAAGTGGCATGCATGCTGAAGGTATACTTGACGGTGGGGGGTTACTGTCGCTAATACTGAGGGAAATGACATGAGAAGAAGGCAAAGATGTAGTGTGGCTGCATTTATTCTTACTCGTCATGCCGCACAAAAATGCTTGACTTGCCCGAAGCAGTGTGAGGAGCAATGTGTTTGGGAGGTTAAGGTCCCAAGCAATATCAAAGGGGATGCAGGTACGATATCGACCCTGCAGGAATTTGCTTATGGCTCGCTTGAAGAAATCCATATTGCAGTTAGGGAAACACCTGAGAAGGTAAGAAATTGGTCCAAAGTTCACGCGTCTGAGGGATAAAGTTTCAACTCATCAGGACTTTCATTGTGATATACTTTTCAACTCGTTCACATTTGTGGTTAATAATAACGTATGAGTAACTTGTTGTATTATTATAGCCATCTGTTCCTTATACAAATAAATATGTATTATATGGTATGGCGAGAAACAGATGGTTGTCGTCGTTACTTAATACGTAACACAATCACCAGTTAGTCCTATTGTAAAAATATGAAAAAGATTGTCTTGTTGTGTTATAAGGAATATACTATAGTATCAGTAATAATATTTTTTCTATCAATTAGTTTGCTGTAATTCTTACAACCTATAAATATTCAATTATTTATTGCGAAACCATAATGTATAAAGATGTTACAAAGTTTATAAAGACCAGTGTTATGGACCCAGTCGGGCATGCAACTCGGGGACTAGGAGAGAGGAAGCGTAAACTAAATATATAAAAAGAATTTTATTTTATTTAAATTAAATTTAATAACCCAGCGGGCTAGCAGGGGGGGGTGCTTTTTCGGTGCTCCGGTAGACCCTTGTCGCCGCTCCGCTCCGTTACTCATACTCACCAGTAAGAACTCATTGCATGTTTTTTTTATTTATTTTGTTCTATTATAAAAATAGTAGAACAGTTTGGACATGTTCCATTAAAATTATTCATGTCCAATCTGTCATACTGTGCACTTGTGCAGTAGAACTAGTTGGAATTCTTTTGTCCAAACAGTTCTATCGTAGAACTAATAGTTGATATCGTAGAACCGTTTGGAACAACTCATGTTGAATGTAAATGTAATTCTATTAAATGTAATTTTATTCTTGTGTTAACTGCGTAGAATATTGCTTGAATAATGTTTGATTATTCGCAAAAAAAAATAACAGCCTCTTTACTGCTGCACGTATTTGGCAATGGTGCAGTATTAATATCGTAGTTACAAAAATAAAATAAAAGTTTGTGATTTAAAATAATCATTTATTATAATTATTACGAAACGTTTCATAATTGTCAGGAATATGAAAATATTATAAAAAAAATTTTTTTGTCAGTTTCTCCTTTAGTGATCAGCAGAGTGACACATACTATTATTTTTATGGCTCCAGTAATATGCATCCGAAATTAACCTTGCTCTTTTTCACGACTATCTGATGTAGTAATACTTATACTTTCATAAGGGCTCAACTTCGGATAAGCAAGGCGCCAGAGAAGCGCTATATGCACTAAGTGCGCTATTACAAACTGTTCTATAATTATTCCTCCAAGCGAAAGGTAAACAAACAGAAATCTCATGCAGACGTAATCCGTCGTCATTCAACTATTTATATAAATCGGAGATGACCCGAAATAGTGGAGGAGTCACGTGCTACGATATTTATAGCTGGTTAGAGTACAGCGCTATTCTAATTATAAATGACAGTGTTTATTCAAATGCTTCAATTTTCGCGAAGGAAATTGCAAACGAGTGAATTCAAAATTGCGATGTGCCAACTGAGCCAGTTACATTTATGTAGTAGGATTAGTAAGAGTATTTATTACGTATACGTTGTTATATATTTAAACAGTATTATACATAATAAAGAAAGGTTAAAAATTTCTAAAAAGAAAAGTTAATGGACAAATTTCAAGAAGTATGTCTTAAAAACATCCGATACCTATTTTATATTTTAAAACTCACTCAAATTTCTTTAAGCTTTACAAACGTTCTTTATTTATCCCTCTATCCATTACTCAAAATTGTATCAAAATTTTGTTGGATGGTTTAGAAGAAAGGTTTAAGAAACTCAAGTCTAAGGAATATACAAAAATTGTAGTGTTATAGCGTTACAAAACTAAATCCCAGGATTATTGTAAACTCTTAAACCACACAAGTTTTGAACTGTTTATTGACCCAATAACAATCTCGATGCCATTGCGAATATAAAATTAATTATGTACCTTATGATGAGGGATGAGATATAATAATATAATAATGTATTTAATTTAAATGTGTGAAAACCTTCATAAGAGAAACAGTCGCTTATCAAGTTACACAGCATTGTCTGTCTGTAATGTAACACTAGACCAGATGAAAAGGGTTTCAGTGACAATTTAATACTTAATTACAGTCGCGATAAGATACAATATGCATTACGATTTACACAAGGTGTAATAATGGAACCGCAAACTTCCGTAATACTGGTTTCTAAATGCAATTTGAACTCCGTCAAAACGTAACAAGGAAAAAAAAACGCAACGCTTGTAACTACTCAGCGACATTCACGTCTAAAAAATATTACTATAGTTTAACAATAGCGGAATCGACAATACTTGTCGTAAAAGGTTCATAGAGACTATAGATATACTCAAAAGTAGCGCAATAATTTGTTCAGCGTTATCTATTACTGTGTGTCAACGATACGATTGTGGTGACAGGACTGAAGGATATTTTGTGTATCTTGGACGCCATTCTAGTGAGGTCTTACTTTTTAATTATTCATTACGTGATAATAAAGATAAAACCACCCGTTGACCAATATATTATATAAAAAAACCATTAAAGCCTCTGCAATTAATCTAACGAGCACACGCAAATTAACAGCCATTTTATGCGAACGAATAAAGCTGCCGTTTTTAAAGAAAGAGCAATTTTTTGTTGGCGCATGGCTTCGGATTCGGAACCAGTTTCGAGACTATGCCTTTTTTTAAAAAGTAAAAAAGAATCCGTCTCTCGAACGGTCGAGTTGTTTATCTGGTTGAATGTCGGGATACATTTTGTTTCATGGACGATTCGCACTGGTGAGACGGAAAGATGCATTCACGTGGACGGTTGCTGAGAGAGTCTTTCTTTATTTTTCTTTTCTTTCTCACGAACCGTCCAAGCCAGATTGTGGAATTTCGGCAAACAATTTTCTTGTTAATAAATGAATACACATTTTTCGATTCCACCAAAACCCTTATTTGAAATGTGAAGAAAATTACAGTCGTAGATAAGTTCATTTTTTTTTATCCTACCTAATTCAAGTAATGGGTATAAATGAATGATCAATAGCGTATAGAACAGTGGGAAAAATTGTATTGTAGAGCCGGAAAACAATGAGACTCATTCTCTTATTTTTTTTGTTTTAAGAAACCATGTGTCCAGTACATTATAAATTCAATTTTTTTACTCTTTATTACCCAAGAAGAACCCAAGTAATGTAGAGAGACAAGATGTATACTTGGTCTATGGCCATGTTGGATAATTTTTTGCAGTGCACTGAACTAATAAACAAATTAAAGTAAATTTTTGATATCATGACTACTTAGAAACAAATTAAGACTTAACCGTTGCATATGACTCATGACTAGAACCAATTTCACGCCACGATTATCAATTTGATCTGGCCAACTGGCCGCATTTGATCCAATAAAATTGGTTCATGTCAGTATTACACTGTGAACATAATGTCCAACATTTGATATTGGATTACAAACGGTTGTTAATTTTTTCAAACATTTGACAAGGTATTGCTTTAGTTAAGCGATCATGACAAACATTCGTCGGTTTGATGACACTGGATGACACCGAGGTGACGTCGTCGTCGTGATCGATGATTTCTTCACGGATCATTGTATCAGAGGGTCTAGTGCGAGTTTTACAAATGACAGCAAATTACTTCACCATGGAGTCAATCGAAAAAACTTTATAAGCCGAGAGCATCGAGTAAATGCGAGTGTGAGTTCCAATCGAGTATGACTTTCGATTGCCGTTTCGTCACAGACAACAGTGAACAACAGTCGATAATTTTTATCTATAATTTGGTAGCTCTGTAAAGTCCAACAATAAACCGGCCAAATTGAGGGCGTAGTTAACAGTCGCTTTTTCACTGGCTAGAGTTGCCTATCACATTTAAGCGTATTATAAATATAACGGCCGAGCTTATATTTATGAAGTTAAAGTTTCATTGTTTATGTTTATTGCGTGTGCGTCTGCATTGTGCAAGCTTTTCATTACATTTTCTAATCTACACAATGAAGACGAGTCCGTTACAGATGGAGACGATGGTCACTTTCATGGAAGAGTTAGTGTCAATAAGCTTAAAATATATAAAGCTTTTTTTTATTAAAATTGTGTCCATAGTTGATGTGGTTCAATGTGGTTGTTAATTCTTAATTTTAGACATGGAGATCTCAATAAACCGACACCCCATTCTAGAGGAAAACTGGAAAATTTGAAACGTTGGGAGGATTTAACTGCCTTACTAAACAGTGATGGCTCTGGGGATTCAAAATCCTTGGAAAAATGGAAAAAAGTAAGTGATCTTAATAGTAGTATATATTTATTTACTACTATTAAGAGTATCCTATTTAGAGTAGGATATATTTATTTAATAAGGTAAACATCAAAAATGAAATAATCACTACAATATGTGTATAGACTAATTAAATAGTGGTTAATTATTTATTTATTTATTTATTATACAAAGCCTCTAATGGGCAGGCATCAAACAATATCGCCATCGTTTATTTTCAGCGGCGCATCACTGCGAGGGTCGATATCATGCCCTAGGGAATTTAATGATACGAAATGGTATCCATTCAAGGCATGTATGTAATGGTAAACTTTTAATGGGTTATTGTAGGTACTGCATGTTTAAGGTTTGGAGTGATTTTAAAAATAACACGAGGAAGAAAGTGTACGAAATGGTATCCTATTCTATGCATGTCATTGTATTAAAGCTTAATATTTAGCAAGTTTTAATGGGTTATTGTAGTTACTGCATGTTTAAGGTGTGGTGATTTTAAAAATAACACAAAGTAGAAAGCGTACAAAATGCTACCCTGTTCTAAGCATGTCATTATATTAAAGCTTAATATTTAGCAAGCTTTAATGGGCTATTTTACTGCATTTTTATGTGTAGTGATTTTAAAAATAACACAAAGTCGAAAGCATACAAAATGGTACCCTATTCTAAGCATGTCATTGTATTAAAGCTTTATGGGTTATTTTACTGCATTTTAAGGTTTGGAGTGATTTCAAAAATAACACAAAGAAAAAAGCTGCTCGGCTGCACAGGGCAGCCAGCGGCACTGGTGGTGGACCTGCAATATTTGCTAAACTCTCAGTTTTAGAACACAGGGTTCTAAATCTGATTGGGATTCAAGTGGCAACAGGCTTAGCAGTGGAAGAGGCTGGGTTTTCACAGGTTAAAATACTTCTAATTTCTTTCTTTATTTCTGGTTATTGTGTGCAATACCTACTGACTGAATAACATACCTTTTTTAGGCAGTCATCATCTATGCATTTTGCATACCATACAAAACACTAGGAACTTTATGGAACATTTAAAAGTGATATATGCGCAACTCTGTCATCTGTCATTTAAAACCAACCAAACATCTGCCAAATTCCATAGTTGTAGTACTTCGGTGGCAGTCATGTAAATGTTATTTATATTTATGTTATATAATTATAACGAAAGAGGTGCCTATACTGTTTAAACACATGTTTGTTATAAATGTCCATTGTCAATAATTCTTAATTTCTATACAGAATATTCCTATTGAGTTTGGCCAAATGAGCCAAATTGCCACTGAGGAGTCAGCACCAGTCATTTTTGATAGTCAAGTAGAAGAAAGTAAGTTGATTGCACATGGGTTTAAAACTTTATCTTAAAAAGTTCAAGTAATCTATAGTAATAAAATAATTTAATTTTAGATGTCGAACTTTGGAACCAACCCAGCTCATCACACATCACACCGCCTCTCCTCACTACTCCACTTCCTAATGAGGAAAATGAAACTGTAGAAGGTAAAATATCTTATTAGTGTAATCTACATAATAAAAAATACAATTTATAGATTGTGTTATTAAATTTTTATTATTCACCTAGGTAGAGAAGACATGCACCAGCATTTACCGAGATACAGAGTTCCTGAGGTGCAGCCTGCTCTGTCTGGTCAAACGGCGACTCAAGCAAGTGTCACAGGTTCCCCTCATAGAGTTTCCAGGCGATCTCCTCGAGGAGTTAGGCAAAGGACACCTCAAAGATTGAGGAGATCACCACGACGTTTGATCAGACCGGCACGCTCAGAGGATGTTGGACAGCATTTTCTTAACAGTGATAGACAGTGGAGGCAGTTTAAGATAGAACAACATCAGGATTGTATGGAATTGAAGAGAGAGCAACATCGGGATTATATGGAATTGAAGAAAGAGCAACTTAGAATTAGAGAGATGGAGTTGGTGACTCAAAGGGAGTGGCAAGTGGTAGTTAAAAGGGGTTTAGATGTAATAGAAACTATTGCTAATAATTATCGAAGAGATAATTAAAGAGGGTTAAATAAGTTTTGTTTTTTAAATAATATCATAGGCCAACAATGAAAAAACTTTTATAATAGAATTTGCCAATTTCTGCGTTATTTGGTGTGCTGTTTAATTCAAATTAATTGATTTGCTGAATATGGTATAATATACAAGTTGAAAAATTTTAATAACATATAATTAATCTTTTATTACAAAAAGGTAAACATATATGGCGTCACCAGGGTCACTGAGCTGTTTTAGAGATAGGATTTGTACAATAGGCATATTGTACATACAAATAAGATTAAGGATAAGGATAATTAAGGTAATTAAGATTAAGGAAATTGATTTAAAAAGTTCAAATTTTTTTTTGTTGGCCTGTTTATTCTCAAGGTAATTACGAATAAAAACAATTTATATATACAAGTGTTTTTTATTTAATATCATTAATAGTATTCTATGCACTAATGTAAGAAAAACTTCTTATATAATCTTTGCAGCTAAGAACCACTTTCAATAGACCAACAACTGCAAAAATCCAACAAAGAGAAATACTTGGGACTAATTTTGGATAATAGATGAACTTTCAGGGCACATAGAATACATTCGCAATAAAATAATTCCTCTAACTTGAGCACTAAGAAATTATGGTATTTTATATACAATACACTTGTAAAACCACTGCAAAGACTAATCTTCGTTTATTAGAAACAACTCAAAATAAAATTATTAAGGTTCTTTTTAATTACGACTACTTAACATCTACAAAATTAATTTATGATGAAAACTATTTTTTTTTTAATTTAAAAAGTTATATAATTATTCGATATGTAGGTATAACATTATTAGAAAATAGAAACAAATAATATAAATTCTCAAATCAATTTTTTAAAAAGACAACAAATACAACACTAGAAATAGAAATAAAATTGAATTGCCTAAAATTAGAACACTATATGGTAATTTTTGTTACTTACACAAAAAATATATACAATACCTACTAAACATAGTATGAGCTCAGAATCACTCAAATCCAGGCTTCATTAATCATCATTTTATAATAGCTATACGGAAGGAGTTTGGTTTTGATGACACTTTTAAATTTATTTATATGTAAGGCTCTCTGATTATGTCAAATAGTTTATTATGAAACCATATACATTGACCCATAAGAGAAATACTTATATTGTGGAGTTGCGTTTTACTATGTAAAGCTAGTAAGTATTGATATTGTGTATATTATCTACATTTTTTATTAAATTGACTAATATTTTTATACATGTAAATTAAATTTTCATAAACATACTGATATGTAACAGTTAAAATATTTATTTCTCTAATGGCCCTTTTTGTAGAATGAAAATAGTATTTTGTCCGCAGTGTTACCCCAAAGATAGATAATTCTAGCTGTATCGACCTCTGTTAGGTGTCTAATCTGTGTAACTGCATAAGCCGCAAAGCTAAGCCTTTTACATAGTTTTTCAATAACTATGGAGACCCCATTGTAATTTAAACTCTACCATAATATCTAAAAACACTGTATATTTTACGGGTTCCAATTTTTCACTACCCAATATCACATTCGTTCCAATATCTTTAACATTAGTGTTACTGAATTTAACAAGTTTAGTTTAGCATTTAAAAGGAGATTATTTACTCTAGACCGATGCACTACATTTAAGAAGTTAAGAATTTTAATACATTTTATTAAGTTAATCATAAAAAGGCAATCCTGGTAGTTTATTGCTTAAATTAGCCCTAAATTGTTAAACGCGATGCTGAGTAATTGGAACAAAATTGTTGCCCTTAGATTGGAACAAATTGATGCATTTTCTTTACTTCTTGAAGTGTTAGGCTTCTTGTAGTCTTCTTACTAATTGGTTCCGTAAAACCCTCCCTCTCATTAAATCGCCGACGGAACCTCCATCTTCCCTCTCTCCTCCCCCCCTTTCAGTTGGATCTTCATTGTCATTGTCAAGTCCTAAAAATATAAAGAAATTAAAGTTTGGAGTGATTATTTTTGTAACTTCATGTATGATGTCACTCTAAAGTTAAATAATATACATACCCTCAATGTCATATTCCATTTCTGGGATGCCACATGCAATGAAAAAATTATGCAGCACGCAGCAAGCCTGTATAACTCTTGCACACTTTAAGGGTTTATAATGTAGAACCCGATCTTTATTGAGGCAACGCCAGCGGTTCTTCAGCCTTCCAAAGGTATTTTCGATCACTGTTCGTGCTGCACAATGTATGTTGTTATAGTTGGCCTCCGCTGTGCCTGGAGCGACACCTAAAATTGGTGTCATCAGCCATGGGCGTTGAGGGTACCCAGAGTCTCCTAAAATTTTTATAAGTAATTAGTTTACATTTTTTTAAATTTCATTAGCTATTTACATAAACTTTTACCTAAAAGCCACACAGCTTCTCCATTGCGGTGCAAGGACTGCATATAGGAGTTGACGTCACTGTTGTCCCAAATGAATGCATCATGGTTTGCACCCCCAAATTTGGCATTTACATTAAGTATTCTGTACTCGTCATCACACACCTGACAATTACAAATTAGTTTAGATTTTTATAAATATGATTTTAGTTGATTTACTATCCATGATTATATTTATTATTATTTTAAGCTTCATTGTTTACCATTTGTACATTGATGGAATGATAGTGTTTTCGGCAATAGTACCAATGTTCCTCTTCTTTGCATGGTTTAAATATTTTTATGTGTGTACCATCAATGCATCCAATCACTCCAGGTATTCTATATTTGGTATAAAACCTAATAAAAGAAAATTAAAAACATGAAATTAAAATGAAACTAGAAAAATATAAGTAGGTACATTAACACTGTAATAACCTCCGACTAATTGTTTGCCTCGCAGCTGGAGAATCAGGAAACCGAATATATTTATTGAGCATATTTTTGTGTGTCAGGGCCTCAGTCACTTGTTCTATGTACACACTGCACATTTTTTGTGACAGATTCCTTGCCACTCCTACTGGCCGCTGGTAAGATCCAGAGGCAAAGAAAAACAGGGCAGTGAGTACCTGTCACAAAACAAAATTTAATTAACCCCTTTATTATGTACATTTTAGAAAATTAACGATTTATGTAAGTAAGATGTAGGTACCTTCGTTTCTAAGGTTACACGCTGAGTAGACCTTAGACTGGTAAGACGCCTTAGCTCCTTGCACAAAAACTTAAACGCGGTTTTTGTGAGGCGATACTGATTTTTAAACTCAACCTCGGTTAAGTCCTTAAGAGGATCACTTGCACCTCTAGCTTTACTACGAAGATTTGTAATATAATAAGTGTCATCTCGTGCTCTAGCTCTCCCGAACATCTCCCATGCGAAATAATGGTATGCCGACATCTTCGATATATTTCTTGAGGAGATTTGAAACTGTACAAAATTTATTAATAAAGCGAAACTTTAAATTTTTCTAAACGTTAAGCTTCTCTCACCAATAAATTTTAAGTGACAACTTTACATTGAACGCGGGTAAACTTTTACTGAAAGTTGGCCGTAGAACTGTCAAACTTACGTCTCGCACTCGCAAAATGGCGTTTACGTCCCTAATCGTGTTCAATAGTCGATCGCCGCCATTGCTCGATGACGTAAAAGTTACCTTTGTAAACTCCCACTCGCAAATTTTAGTGTACACTTTAGCCGCTAGTTGGCGCTGCTTCATTCCCATACAAATTGACGTTAACGCGTTCGTCGCGTTTGATCGAGTAAAACTCGCACTAGGCACTCAGTTCAGACCGTGATGATTGTTTGGAAATAATTTGTCCGCATTAGCCTGCACTTTGGTTGGACAAAATTAGTACTCTATCTATTAATCTACATAAAACAGAGACGTTTTTACTAACCTAGTTTTATATCCTCTGGGTTTTGTAAACTACGCATAAGATTTTTGATACGGCTTTAGAGAATTTCTTTCAAACATATTCAAATATACAATACAATACAATCTTATTCAATTCACAATTATTAAGTCTGTACAATTAATATTTTGTAATCATCTTGACAAAAAAAATATTATTAGGTGATTGAATTTTTTACACTGTCTAAACCAAATTTATGTAGGTAGTTTTGTTTTGAATTTTATCCGCGTGAACCTGTAGCGGGTCAAAACTTCAAAATAAAGGATATTTTGTGTTTTATGTTTTGTTGTAGGAGCGTTTGATTTGTATTAAATGAATTCACTTATTTAGAATGAAAGCACAAATTTGTTAAAAGATAATCAAGACGATTACATTCATTTGGAGACATAACTAGCTGGGATTAAAAGTAGTGAAACATCGTTTCCCCATAGTAACTTATTGCGAAGCTGTGCGAGCGTAGTGCCCGTAACTTACGTGACTCATGACGGCGAGTCATGATCATCGAACCGAAAGTCTGCATCTATCTCTCTTTTATCTAGCGAATTCATGACGCTGTCTCGCTCTGACCATGCCGGACGCAGAATCGCTCAATAGAACATTAAATTTGTCTTTTTTTATTTGTTCCAAGTGCCAAGTGAGATTAGACCATCGATGTATTAGACACATTGAAATCACAGATAATTATCAGTCGCCTGTCAAAAGCTACCTTTGCTGGGTTTTTCTAAGATTAAAAATCTTAACTGTACCTACTATACTTATAATTACCTCACCTATTACACAACTAAGCAACAAGAAATACATTTCCTTTTACGATGGGAAAAATCTTGCATTAGATACTTTATGCATTTAGGCAGGAGCCTTATGGGATGATGAAGCGCAGGCCCTACTATAAGCGATTCTTGGGTCTTTGGAATCATCACCGGTCATTAGGCGTGTCAAGTGCCTGGGCCTCAAGAAAAGACTTAAAATCGAATGGGTAATCAAAAATTTAAGTAATTAGCAAACCAGCTATAGTATTACTGGATAATTACAGTCAAAATTATTTAGAATACATACATGTAAATTTTTCAAAAAAAATTTTTATAGAAATGGTGAAAAACTGTAAAAGTGTATGGTTAACTATGAGTTCATTACGCTTTCAATGCCTTAAGCACAACTGAGAAGCATGAAATTTTCATTTAGTACGTTGTCAGGAGAGCGGAAAAAAAATATAGGGTACCATTCATTCAAAAAGCGGGCAAAATTAGTAGGAAATTTGACTAAACTAAATGAGAGTAATAAAAATTAAACAAACTAAGATGTCACATACAATTTCAAATCTATTTATAACTGAAACGAACGTAAATTAAAAATAGGTCCTTTTGGTCGCCCGCTGTCGGGCGGGTTGTTAATATTGTATATTCATACAAATATTACCCCAGCAAGAATACCCCATAGTTTGCGATGGATACTCAAAAATGTATCATGTCATCGTGGGGGGATTTATCTCAAGGAGATAAATCCCCCCACGATGTAAATTGTGTAAATACGTGTAAATTGACGTCATTCTACGATTTTGTCGGTGACATTGCAAAATTTGCGCTAAAGGGCGGGTGTAAACATGATTAATTTCATTACAAAATGTTATGGGATGAAAAATAATCTACATACATTTTCAATTTTAATACATAGACCATATAATTTGGGCGATTATAAAAACCATAATTTCAATTTATTTATTTATTTAGAATTTAGAAAGCTCCAAAAGAATATAATGCCTAATACCTATTTTAACTGGATTAATTAAAATAATATTAATATAATAAGAAATAATGTTGAATTAATTGAATAAACATTGCACACACGCACACGCACTACCGTGTGTTTGAGACACGCACATAAGTGAAACTATCTATGTAATATGCATATACAGCATGTCCCAAGAAGTACTAGGCATGCCTTTTAAGTTCTGTCGTTTCCATATTTCTCGGCAATTTTGAATTTGGAACTGTTCTATATTCGAATGTGTTTAAATTTTGAATCTCAAAACAGTTGAAAGTATTAGGATTAATGCTATTGTTTAGTCCCAGCGTCGATTGGAATCTGTCAGGTTACGTACGAAAATGAATCTTTCTAAGGAAAATGTTCGTGCAATAATTTTCTACAACTTTAGAAGAGGCCTGACACGGCTTCAGTGTTTTGAAGAGCTAACATCTGTGTTCAGTGATGAAGCCCCATGTCTGCGGACTGTCGAACGCTGGTATTTAGAATTCCAGCGTGGACATACTAGTGTTAGTGACAAATCTCGCAAAGGACGCCCAAAATCCGCCTTCACTGAAGATAACATCATTGCTGTGAGACAACTAATTCTCGAAGATCGTCATGTGACGTATAGAGAGATAGAGGCTCTATTAGGCATCTCAGGGACAACCATTCAGAAGATCTTGCATGAAGCGCTTGGTGTGAGAAAGCTAGTTTGCCGTTGGATACCGCATCTGCTTTCCGACGATCACAAGGCGGCCCGCGTCAGATGGTGTAAGAAAACTCTGCAAAGGTTCAACCGAGGAGAGTCAAATCACGTCTACGACATCATCAGTGGTGACGAATCTTGGATCTATGCCTACGATCCTGATTCCAAACAACAATCTACAATCTGGGTCTTTCAAGACGAGCCAAAGCCGACTAAAGTTGTTCGTTCTCGAAGCACTTCAAAGAAGACGGTGGCCACGTTCGTTGGAAAAACAGGCCATGTTGCGACTATTGCACTTGAAGATCGTAGAACGGTTAACGCAGAGTGGTATAACACAGTTTGTTTACCACAAGTCATCGCCGAACTTCGAAAATCTAACTCAAAGCGACGCATCATCCTGCACCACGACAACGCAAGCTCACACAGCGCTCGTCAAACGATTGAGTATTTGAAGCAGGAAAAAGTAGAAATTCTTGACCATCCTCCATACAGTCCTGACCTAAGCCCTAACGATTTCTTTACATTTCCTAAAATTAAGAAAAGTCTTCGTGGTCAAAGGTTCCAGTCCGGTGAAGAAGCAGTCGACGCTTTCAAGTTAGCCATTTTGAACACTCCCACTTTAGAGTGGAATAAATGTTATAATAACAGGTTTGAGCGAATGGAAAAGTGTATTAAGCTACGTGGTGAATACTTTGAAAAACAATAAAAAGTACTATAAGGTTCTAGTTGTGTTTTTTTCTTCAAACGACAAAACTTAAAAGGCATGCCTCGTAGTGATATAAAAATCAGCTTACTATAAAAAAATCAGGCATCTATCACAATAATTTATGTCACTATAATTAAAAACCTCGTGGTAATCGACGTTAGGTAAAAGATTTTAAAAAAAATATTAACTCGAAAAATACGAAAAATTGTAGAATATACATGGGGGTGATTCGGATACCCCTCGAGGTCCTCTACCTCCTAGATTTTTTTATATCACTACTTCTTGGGACACGCTGTATAATATATGTACCCTTTCTGGGCGACCAATAATCTTTATAATTCTTCTTCTTCGTCGGTATCACTCTTGACAGAGTGGTCGTGGTCATCATTTCAGGTGTTGGTGGCAAGCCTCACAACACGCCTCCATTCCTCTCTGATGGCCGCCTTCCTCGTGCATTCCTGTAGTGATGATGAGCCATTCACTGCAGCCTTTATTTGATCCGTCCATCTCATAGGCGATCTTCCTCGTGGCCTGGTACCCTCAACCTTTCCCTGAACCACAAGTCGCTCAATAGCCACCTCTCCCCGGCGGCAGACGTGGCCAAAGAAGGTGAATCTTTATAATTAGTCCACGATTTTATCCAATGCATTGCATCTATTATTTGAAATATGCGATCCTTTGTTTAAAAAAAAAAGTATTTCCGTGACACTGTTGAATTTTAACAGTATACTCAGGAAAAGCATTGTGATTGCCATTGTTCACAATTTGCCCTGGACACCTATAGTTAACCTTAAATTTAACGCTTGTTCAACGGTTCCGGTGAAAAATGCTATAACTATATTGAATCCACACTATTAAAACCTTTCAAACAAGAACGCAAATACCAAACGCAACAAAAATCCTAATATTATAACATGCCAAAGTGAATTTGTAAATTTGTTTGTTACGCTTTCACCCTTAACTACTCAACCGATTATCATGACATTTTGCATACTCTTTGTCATGGCTACAGATTAACAGAAAAAACTACTATATACCTATCACATACCTTTAATACAGAAAAAAAAAACTACCGTTCCCAAAGGGACGCGGACGAAGTCGCGGGCAAAAGCTTGTTAAGTTGTAAAAAAAAGTCTGCACAGCGCGACCTCGGCGAGGAGAAAACGTAATTCAATATGACATAACTGAGGTGGGACGACGCACCCACTCACACATGAAAACACGCAACTGCATACTCTCAACAGCTCACCTAGTTGAACAGACGGTGAAAGTTTCCGATGATAATGTTGCCCGCGTTGGAGATTCTAAACAATATAGTACAACAGATTTTTCGGATATCAGACCTATGTTATGGTGTGTCAATAATAGATACAAGTAATTTTGAGACCTTAATGTGAATCGTTCTTGTTCGTAACGAACAACACAAACATATCTCGGTCAATTGAAGAAAAGGATTGAATATGGCCTTTAAGAATACTAACAAATGCATTGATACCGCACAAATAATAATATTATATAAACCATAGACATAATTCTATCGAAATGAAACAGAAAGTTCAGTGGAAGACCAAGTTGCACATGCATGTTTCTAACTTTATCTACTTTTGTACTTTTATATCAATAAAGTATAAACTTCAGCTAAGAACAACACTATAGACTTGCATTGCAGACAAATAGAATTGATACTGATAAAATATGTATGTACTACTCTAAAAATAACCATTTCTATAACAATAATAATAGCGTTTCAAAGTAAAATACTTAATACAGGGTGAAAAACAGCGGACGAATAAAAGGCATGTGACGTAACATTTTAGCCGCAGTGGAAAAAAATCCTCAATGCATTTTATTGTATTATAGGTCTAAGGGGTGAGACCTTAGACCATAATAGAGACCATAATCGAAAGTCAATATTACTTTATGGGCATCGATTTTATTTATGATCACGAGAAAGTGTAATTATCGTTTTATACACAGTTGTAAAATAAATATAAGGAGAGTGTGTTCGAAAGTAAAATATGGCGGAGAACTGGTTAAAAATGATAAGTTTCGCTTGGACTAAATGTGAAACTACCATTAGTTTAGATAACTTTGATTTTAGAGTATATGAAATTTTAAAATAGCATAATTGATGAGGCAACGGGACATGAAACTTCGCTGCAGGATCTAGTAGAGATATAAAGAATGACTAGAGAAGGCCTTTACAACAAGATCCTATATTGCTTACCACTTCCCATCGTATAAAACACTAGTATTGAAGAGAAAATCTTCCAGAAGGTTCATCTTCATATTAATTAAATTAAATGCATTTTTTTTAAGATTGTCAAATTCTGGATGCTGCTTGCTGCGCGAAAGGGGGAGCGAGTAGTCAGCCCTCAGGCTGTGCCTCAAATTAAACTTTTTTGCAAAAAATTGCTGGCCAATAATCGCTCAAAAACGTAAGGGCAGAATGTGACTTAAAACACTATTTTCAAACGGACAGAGAAATCAGGAAATCTAATTCTAAGAGAATTCGTTTATGAGCATGTATGAAATGTCTAAACTTACATATCTACAAGACTACCTACTGGGGAAAAGGCTGTTTTCTTCCATACTCACTGAAAACTAAAGTTATGTTTTAAGATATCCACAAAAGTGTAACACTGGAACAGTGGAAGCCCACTCGTCACGCCAAGGTGAATTGCGGCAGCCAGCAATCTCTGGCTACACCCACGTGTCGTGGAATTATTCGTGAGCCGTAGGCGATCTGGCACACTTTGATATTAAACCTGTTTTCAAGTTGCATCGATTGTCAGATAGTCATCAAATTCTATAATGTGGAAAGGATTTAACGATTAGAATCCTACTATATAAAGCATTTCTAATTCTAAATGCAAAAGTTTGTGGGGATGTATACAGGGCGTCCCACGACTATGCCACATGGAGGGAAAGTACCTTGAATATTGTAGATGGAACATTTTACTGAAAGAAGACTTTATTTTAATTTAAAAAACAATTTAAACTGCATTCATAGATTTTTAAATAATTACATGGTTGAACCGGGAATCGAACCAGCTACACGAGAAAAAAAATTACCCTGTAGCTTTATCATACCGATCGAAAGGCTTCATCATAAAGATTATTTTTTGCTAAATAACATAGTGTCAGAAATAAAAGGAAGACCATGAATTTTAACATTTGATGTGAAATTTTGTTCAGAAAAATTAAAAGCTGACACTGCCGTAAGGACATACAACGGCATTATCATAAGTACCTATTACTATTACTAATAAATGTACCCACTTGAGAAGTACGCATCATTTCCCTATTATAATTTAAGTGCATGATAAAATGTAATTAGTAGGTAGGTACCTGGTTGTATGCAACAAATCGAGCTGTATCCTGACGCGTAAATTATACGCGTAAAAATTTAGTTTACAAGAACCAGTATGAAAGTGTCCACGAGCTACAAACAGAACTTAGACGTATTATTCTAAATATCCACCACAACAAGATCAAAAAATCGACAGGGAGTGAAATAATCAAAAGAGTGCGACTTTGTATTCAACAGTATGGGACTCATTTTGAGCATTTGATAAAATGATTAATTTTGTATTAAAAACGTTAAAATTCATGGTCTTCCTTTTATTTCTGACACTATGTTATTTAGCAAAAAATAATCCTTATGATGAAGCCTTTCGATCGGTATGATAAAGTTACAGGGTAATTTTTTTTATCATGTAGCGAGTTCGATTCCCAGTTCAACCATGTAATTATTTAAAAATCTATGAATGCAGCTTAAATTGCTTTTTAAATTAAAATAAAGTCTTCTTTCAGTAAAATGTTCCATCTACAATATTCAAGGTACTTTCCCTCCATGTGGCATAGTCGTGGGACGCCCTGTATAAAGATGTCTGTTAAATGATGATAGGGTTGAGACCCGCAGAAAACTGAAATAAGGTTAAAAACGAATCACATTCTTGATTAAATGCTGTCCAGCTCCAGACCTTTAAAGCAGTTCATTTAATATTAATTTTCAACAAAACTTGCACAGTTGTGGTAATTACGCATTCAACAACAATTCTGCATTAATTCCATAATGGCAGTGCTTTAAGAGCAATTTTAATTAAATTAAAAATTTAAAAAAAAAGACATCGTGAAAGTTAATTAATAGGATAAAGTTGAATTTCGCCACAAAACGTCTCACAGTAAATGAAGGCAATTATTTTAATTTCATGGGACCACACACACGTGCGTCTTCGTTAAAACCAGTTCATTTCCTCTCTGATCTCTGAGTAAAAGCGTCGCGTAACTTCTGGGTACCCGAGGTTCCAAAAAATCACCATCACAATTTCGAGAAATAGAAGCCTGTCGACTCTAAAGCCTATTTTCTGTCACTATATTTTTTTATTTTATTACTACACTAAACACAACAATTAAAGGATATAAAAAAAAATTTAGGTGATTATCAACAGGCAGTAACTTTGAAGAAAATGGTCGTACAGTCCTCATTAAAAAAGGAAATTGTAACTTCATCTTAGCTTTTGTTTTTTTTTTTTTTTTTAAATATCCTTTAATTGTTGCGTTTTTTAGTACATTATTAGGCTCAAATTGTCTGTTATTATATCTACAAATTATTATAATCATCGAAAAATAAATAAAATTTATTCCTATGTATTTTATTATAATTTGGAAGTTAAAACTTTGGAAGTTTTGAGTGAATTGAATAAATACGTTCACTAAAAGAGAAATAAAAGTACTGGCATTTATGCAATGTCTGCACAGGCGTAGGCGGTGCAAAAACCGTGCTGGGTAGTGGTAAAATGTGGTAACGCGTCGTCGACACAATTCATCCGAACGGGTGTACCGTTAAAAATCGTAACCGTTATCTCCATCACACTGCCTCAGTAACAATTTGGCACATAGGAATTAAGACTTTTTATGATACAACTACAGCGGGCAGCAGCGAGTGCGCCACCAAACCTGACAGGATAAATGACAAGGTTGAAATGGCTATGGCTAACGGGAATTCCTATAACCGAAAAACTACAACACATACCTACGCGGTGTTACGCAAGATAGACAATCGATGTTCTTTAACAATGGTGAAATTTCGCTCCGCAGATTCTCACCTTTTTGTTAACAACTAAAACATAATACCCACCCATGTTATATTATGTATGAAGTTTCTACTACGAGGGAAGCAATTGTTTTTTAAGTCGTGTCTAGAAAAATGACATAAATAGACTGCTCAGTTGCAGACAACAAACAAAAAGTGAAAATGTTTAATTTGGTATGAATACTCCTTTGACTGATAATCGTTAACATTTTCATGTGACATTAAAATCGAAAACCTTGAATAATAGCAATATTACTCAAGCGCTGAAATAAATTTATGAAACTTCAATATATGAAATCAATCAAGTTTCAGTCACTGACAATTGAGTCAAGGTTATAATTACCAACTGATTTTTTAAAATATATATAAAAGTTGGGCACGTTGGCTGCCGGTCCATTTATAAATATTGGTGACGGTCCACTATCAATATAAAAAACGCCATGGGTACTGACATTGCAATTGTGCTGACATGAAATATACTCATTCACGTTATATCCCTTACTCACTCACCGAACACAAGGTGTAAAAGGGTGGTTACTGACGACGAGCAACCTGATTTTCCAAATCTATTTATACCTACAACTACATATTATAAAACGGACGTTTTCACTAATGGAAAGAGAGATAAACGAAGAAGGTTTGTGTACGTAATTTGCAGAAAGAAAATTGCATCCGTGCGAAGCTGGAGTGTGGGTCGTTAGTTGCATAATAGAATGCTATCTATTCCAATGCATTTGCGGTTAGTGGGAATCCACATATTTAGCCTTCAACGGGGTATTCTTTGTAAGTATTTTAAAGAATATCTTAGTTTAAGATACGGCCGCATCAAGGATTAAATAAAAATCATTTTTTATGTACAACTATAAAAGGGGCAATATATTTTGAGCAGGATGCCGATTAAAATGTGCCTGCTAATATTTTTAATTAAATTAATAATTATTGACTGTTAGAGAAAAAAATATTTCCTAGAGATTAAAATAAACTATACTTCAAACCACAGCCATATACGTAGAGAACTTGAAGTTATAGATGCCGTTGCTAACCTGGCCGCAACCTCTTTGCAGCCAGGTATAAGCAGGTAATCACCCTTATTTTGTATCATTCACTCACTTTATGGATTTATTTTAATGACTAGTAAATAATTTTTTATTAATTTAATTAAAAATATTAACAGTCACATTTTAATCGGCACCCTGCCCAAAACATATTGCCCCTTTTATACATAAAAAAATGATTTTTATTTGATCTTTGATTGGTACGCATTTTTGCGGCCGTATCTCGTACTATCAATCAGCCAATTAGCTGAATTTTTGCGCTTCAGTTGCGGGTCGTGGGAATGCAAAATTATCCCGGGTATTATACATTTTAGTATCTAGAACCCTCCTTCATTTTACATGCACTTAGATCAGACACTGTCTTGTTGCCACCGAGTTCTGTTTGTACACCGATTGATCAGTGACACACAGTCCATCCTTGTCCTATCAAAACTTACATATAATATTATAATTGCATTCACGACCGAAGTCGTTTAGACGCGTTATTTATTATTGCTATTATTCGCAACACGCTAGAGTCGTGTTTGCATCGAACCGTCTGGTCGCTATCAGTGGTTATCATTTTATCGTATGCGGAGCTATGATATTGGTGTGGCGATAAGTTAGCAATAAACAGGCCACTCGTTAATGATTAGAAAACTATTATTAGGTTTGCTTATTGAATTAAAAATATTATGGGCGAGAAATGTAATATATGTGTTTAAGCTACATAAAACACATGTTTGAGCGCAATAACATTTAATATTCTTCGACAAAGTATTTCATTCTCATGAAATTGTTGCACAAAATGTTTAATTACATTTTGCAATAGTTTTGCAAAAATGTTTGCAAATTCAAGTAAATGCATGTGTCGTAAATGCGGTCAACATAAAATATCTTACAAACTCAATTCTAATGATTAAATATAAGTAATATTACAAAAAAGTACTAATGGCTAGAATTTATTGCATTTTAGCGATCCGCTCTTGGATTCGCACGAATGCAATTATAAAATTTAAACCGAAAACACAAATGTCGTTTAGAGGTTCTGTCCTTGTCAGAGGCAAGCTTAGCATAGTTATAAAGGGCGTTATCTATTAAATATTAATAAAGATTCCAATTATTACAATCGTTCATTATTCAATTGAGCCCTTCTGCAAAGACCAATACTAGTTGAATGCTACAACATAAAGAACTCTTTTTATTTATTTAAAAAATAAATACATAAAAACGCGCCCCAGCTTCGCACGAGAACGATTGGAAGAGTCATTATCATCAACATACGTCTAGGTCCGTCTGGATTGGAAATACCTACATACTATTGAAATAGTTAGCGAATAGTTAGTAGTATACAAGTTAAAAAGTAAAATAAAATAAATGTTCGTTGTTTTTGCGTTCACTGTTGTTCAATCAGAATTAATAAATAAAACACTAGGTATGTCAAGGAACAATGGTTTTGCAACCGAACGAACTTGTACGAGTTTGTCTGCAAATATTAACTCTGCCTATGTTTTAATTGACTCCGTATTTATTCTACTCGGCGGTTTAGTTTAAACAAATTAAAATCAGTTTTATGAAGACAATGACACAATTTTTAAATTAATCATAGAGTTAACCACTTGAAAAGAGGAATATGTCAGGTTATCAATTACTAAGTAAGTATACTGCTTGTTATGGAAACACGTCAACTAAATTCAGCCACTATCAATGGCTCAGGTTCAGAATGTCCAAGGTGTCAGAATGTCCATTGTTCCAAAATAACCAGTCTATCAAAATGTCTAGTCTCAGAATGTCATGTCTCAAAATCACTACTATTGAAGAAGTTTTGTCAAGACACTGCCAAAGATGGCGCTGCACAAATTATAAGCACTACTCTTTATAGAATCTTTGTGGATATTTTTATGTTAAATTTCACTAAGCAGACACTTTGTGATAGATGGCTACCATCGCCTGAACACAAGCAACCCAATAGGCGCTGCAAGTGCGCTGCCTACTTCAAAAGGACAAATGGTAAGGAACTAGGATAAGATAGAAAATGAGCTCTGGAATCCCTTACTCACTCATAAACATAAACATAATATCACACATATTTCAGAAAGTGGTTACCGCTGCCAGACTGGCTGCCAAATTTATAAATTACGAAACGTAGTGTGCCCTGCAACTACTACAGTAATTCCTATATCTTGCGACGAATTTGGTGTGTTGAAATAACAAACGGATTAAAAATTTGATAGGAATTGTAGACAAATTCGGAATCTTAATAAGGGTTACATTAACATTAGGTTCTATAAGAGAAATTTTAGCTATTCTTCAGCTGAAATTTCTTGGCGCGCCAATGATATTCGAACGCCTGGAGCCTTTTCTCATAATCTCCTTTCCTTATAATGCTGCTGATGAAATCTCAGGATGTGAGGGACATTACTAATTTACCTATTCTCGGAAACACTCACCGGCACCGGCATTTTCCCTTAAAGATAATACCGCTTAATAATATTGCATTGTACGAAGAAAAGAGACACGATGTGTGCGCAGGCTTATCTAATATATATATACCGTGTTGATAATGTGATAAGGATAAGAGAAAACGATCGCGGCATGATGTCATCCAACGCTAATCGCGGTCGCTTTTACTTGAAAATTTTATTGTGGGCGAACGAGGCGCTAAGATGTTAGGTAATTTAACATCCCACTAAAGCTTAAAAGGTACTTATCTTGAAGATTAGTTAACAATCTAAAGAGCCATCTGTGATGAAAACTACCTTCTTCAATAAAGACAATCTTACTACAAAATATAAAATTACTTCAAACATCTTAATAGGAAAGTAGAGGCTTAAATTCGTATCACAATGTTAACCCCGAGTTACGGTTGAACGAATCATTACCGTTTCGCGGTGGTTTTTGGCCATCCGTGCATAAATTATAAGTATTGCACAAAAACAAAAGAACCTTCAAGCCCGCAATAAAGTTCAATTTAAAACGGAAACCGTCAGAACAAAAAACAATACTATGTACCGAATCAGTACAACGTTTAATGCTAACCTGATTCGGACCTTGAGAGTGCAAAAATGGTTGCATTTACTTGTGTGACCCAAGCTTTAAACTGGAAGCGAAAATACATTGAATGTATGTTGGACATACGAATACAGTTTAAAAGTGTAGTATTCAAACAAGCAAATACGCAATAATAAAATAAATGTTTTAAAATTCAAATTATTTAAGAACTAGAAATAGGAAGGATAATGATTTCCTTTTGAGTTTATTTTACCATAGGTAAATAAAAGAGTTGGTTTGTTTGGTTGAATGCGTTAAACACTGTAACTAATAGTCGGATATAAAAATATCTTTTTGCATTTGAAGGTTATAGAATATTTATCATCAATTAGAAAGACCGCTAAGCAAAAACGAAGTAAATAATAGCGCGTACAGGCGATAAAACCAGGGACACAGCTAGTAAAATATAAAGTTTTAAAAATATCTACACATCCGAGAACGTGTTTTCAGACTAGTTCAGTATTTCAAAAATTACCATCAAACTCAGTGTAAATTAACAAGGCTTAAGTTTCTAACTTGCGATACAACAAACCACTCAATTGTAGTTGGTTGCAAAGCCGGATATCAAGGCCCAGTTGTTGCCGTTTCATTTGGCAACAAAACCCTCCACCAAACAGTACTTTATTATAATACTGACCGACGACGACGCACTGTGTCATTTATTGAAATACCTACATGATTTTAAAATCATGTCTTGGGAGTCTAAAAATTCTATATCGGGTTTTGAAACTAAGCTTTTCTGTTGGTACCGTAGTTCAAAATTTTTGACCAATAAGGTGGTAAGTATACAATAACGAATTCTTTAAAAAATAACACGATATTTCAAAATAATAATGAAATTAAATTAACTTAACTGAAAGTAAATTAACTGAATCAGAATGAAAAATAATACATTTTTTCTACATTTTTGTACAAATTCAATACTTACCAATATGTAAACCGTTTTTTATAAAAATGTTGAGCCATAATTAAAAACCCAAAAATCCCAAAGTTATGAAAGTCAACTTTACCCAACGCAATATCTGCACAATCACAAGACTTCAAGGATTAAAAGGTTTTAATAGTTTTAAACTTGAAATACTTTTATATTATGTAATCGACGTCATTAAATATATTAAAACGTTGTTTGTAGTCAAAACCACTAACGAGAGGTAACGAACATTAAAAGAAGCAGGTGCAACAAAAGACCTTCTTAGCCTTGAAAAGTCTTTTTTAACTGTACAATGTAATATACGAACAAAAAAACATTTCAAGAAATTAAACTATTTATACGAATTATTATGCTCTTCTTTTATATTCATTGGAATATAAAAGAATTCTTTTATATTCATGCACATTCATTGGAACCTAATATTTTTTTTATAAATGCATAAAACCGATATTAATACATTAGATAAATTTAATAAATAAAAAGGAGAAAAGAAATAAAATAGAAGTTCAAATTGTAGCCGGAAGTGAATTAGTTTCATCGTTTTTGCCTTTAATGAAACTTCGCGTCCGTCTTTGGAAGTCATGATGTTGATGATCATGATAATATATAGGAAGCAACAGTAAAAAAAGGGAAAATCAATCCAAATATTTAATTGTGAGAGGGCTAAGTTTAATCAAAATTATTACACCTATTAAATTTATCAAAGTAGAAGATGAACTCTGTAGCGAATACTTGCTTATGCGAAATATTTTACTTAAATCTCCGGTATTTGTACTTTGTAAGGTTTAACAAGAAAATATTCATGCATAACGAGCAATTTTCATTCGAGCAGAGCATTGCTAATAGGTAAACAATATCTATTAGAACATTACTTTGTTTTAATGTAAATGTTACACATCTAATAAAATCCAATACATTGAATAATGCTGTTAAGAATCAATGCAAAAGTATCACGTATTTAGTTGATAAGGCACAGTTGGAATCACTTTCTAAGTAAACGTTTCTTATCTAGCAAACAAATTTCACAAACACACCAACTTTGTTAAGTTCAAGCCCGTTTAGGCTCACCTTGTAACAAGTTTTGTCATAACTCGTCAAATTGTACCTTTGCCAACTCGATACACACACAACAGAAAACCAATGATAGAAATACTAATACAAATCTAGTGCTACAAAAATAAAAAGTATCGTGAGAAAATATTTCTACGACCTGCGCGTAAAGGAAATGAGTCAATACAACCAAAAACTAGTTTCACTGCAAACGAAGCTCGCCGGCAGATGTGGATAAAGAGAAAAAAAAAAGATATGACATGTCGACAAAACATATGCTAAGGTTGACTTGTAATTCCCATAATATACTTGTATCTATCTATACCCATTAGTTTCACCAAGGTAAGTGACCTCTGATGGTCTCAACACTGTAGATCCAAGAACTATTATCCGAACCACCGAAGCAAGACGCAACGGTATCGGTCCAATCCGTACATAAAAGTTGAAACACTGCGATTTTTATTTATACAGTTCAAACTTTCTAAACACTTAAACACATCACCACTTGTACGAATAACGCGACGGCGCGATTTTTATAAAGGATTGTAATATTTAAAAAATAAAATGGAATGTGAGCACGTCCACACAGCGCGGACTCTTCGTAGAGACTGAGTGAGAGAGGTGCGCTTGCGTCGTTTCGCTGCACGATTATTATCAGCCTTCATCAGGGAGGGACGGAGGGGTACCAAGAAAAGTCTCTGCACGTGATGTGGAGATAAGAAACAGAAACTTTATTTTATTTAAAAAGAATATAATTTCTTAAACATAATCTTGTCCATGTACAATTTGAAAAAGTTATTTTCAAAATAAATTAATAAGTATTTATTTTATAATACCTACTCTGAATATTTCTTTACAGAACGTGTGTACTTTGAACATCATTTTCTTGCCACAGCTCATATAAAAACATGGAACAAATCCGGAGCTAGAATAATTATGTTTTATACCTGTTTTCAAGAGCGACATAAAAATAAATCCACTTCGTTTGAGTAAAACGCCAGAACTCTAATTAAATGTGCTGTTCATTGCATTTTTAAAACGACATGCGACAGGTGCAAAAACCATCTGTTATATCCGTTTTCTAAACCACCCCCATCTTATCGATTGTTCCATATTTTTATCCTAACGACCACTGCTAAAATAGTCGGTAAGGTTTCATTTAAAATATAACGACCAGTTGGCTGGGACCTCTATTAAGATTTCAATTATCTCTTTGATCGAGATCACGTTTGAGTGGTTCAATGGAACAATGTGATTGTGATAGAATGGAAGCAAGAAGAGAATCCACTAAACTACTTGACCGTCACTTACGTATACGTTTCCAAGGTATAACAACGTAACGCAATGAATTTAAAACCTATATATCTATACTTCTATACTTATACTATAAAGTGAGAAGATTTGTATGTTTGTAATGAATAAACTCAAAAACTACTGGACCAATTTTGAAAATTCTTTCAACTCTAGAAAGCTACATTATCAGCGAATAAAACAGACTATATATTTTATAAACTTACGCAGGCGAAGTCGCTTGCAACAGCTAGTAGATTTGTATAATATTATGTTGACATTGTAGTGGCATTGTCTTGTACGCACTGCCATTGCATTTTGCATTTATGAGAGAATCACTCGAGCGGTTTTTTGGGCTGACGGACATGACAAGACTCTTAGAAGACAAATAAGTACTACACGTGTTCCGATGTTTTTCAATGTGTGAATGAGTAAAGAATCCCAGAAACCATTCCTTCATCTGCAACGTCATCTTGATGACGTGCAAATCCTTTTAAAATAATAGTCTCGTCTTTCAAGTCTGCCAAACTTTCAGTAAAATATATTGTTATTACAGTAAAGAAGAGATTTTTACTTAAAACAATAAACAGTGTAGAAACAGACAAAGCTAATTATTTTACTTAAAATAACTATGAAAACAAATAAACGTTATTTTGACTGCAAAAAGTAATCCTTTCTCATATATAAAAATTGATATTTGCCTAAAGAAAGAAAACCTTTCAGTCAACCACGTAGTTAGACAGTTGTACGCAAATTCACATAGTACAAATTCGCTATATGTAGTTTAATATAGTGCCACCATTTTTTCTTGTTTCCTAAACAGTGATGTCAAGTGACTCGAGACATCATTTCTTTACCACAGGTCTAAGGGCGTTCCAAGAATCCTAGTCCAACTCGCGTTAGACAAAAAATGAAAGAACCAAAGTTGTGCATAATGAAATGCCGCACGACGTCACGTGTCATAACGTAACGTGTTGCGTAAAGTGACGGAAACGCGCAGCGTAACAGTTTTGCGTGAGTCACCCGCCCGGAGGCTGCGCCGGAGCGTATAATGACTTGTAGGTACGCTGTGTGTTCATTGCGCTGTGACGCCGCGCCGCCGCCGGCCCGTCAAAACTGTTGTAACACTTAAAATGTCAACATTTATTAATTACCAAATTGTTGGCGTGTGGTGTTACTAACCAAATAGAGTTTAGAGTCTTATAGCGCAATTAAAAGAAAACATACAGTCATACTGGTCTATGATTGCATCACAGACCTCGATAGAGTATCATAAGATCTGTACTAAAAAGCAAGTCAAACAAGAATTTTTCATAAAAAAAAAAATCGTAGACTGAACATCGCATCATACTTTGCGTACCTTGTTTTAAAGAAATATACTGAAAAACAGACGCACACAGCGACTGTCTTATACCATTTAAGAGACTAGACTATAGAACTTAAAATTCATCAAATAGGTTTCCTTTCACTCTTCCTTTGAATTGGTTTCGGAAAAAAATTGCTATGATGATGACGATCCTGAGAAGAAACCCCGAAATAAGCTCAGGATACCATTCTTTTTGTAATCTTTAAAATAATAATTATAACAATTACAATTTATTACAACTAATTGTACAAATCACAGAATATACACTGGACCACAAAGAAAAAGGGTCGGTTAGAAAATCTTCAATATCTTCAAAAGTACCTGACCTAGCTTTATGAAATAAAGACTAAATTCAAGAATATTTTAATGTGCCTAAATAAAAACAAAAATTACAAGTGTACAATACTAAACATAATATCGTCTTAAGAAAATTGGTAATTTATATCTTATCTTTTAAATAAAATATCCATTTGAAATGGTTTATAAAGATCTAATAATATCTAATAAGTTTTTAATATAATTTAGACCACTTCTTTTAAAAAAACAATCTAACAATGTCTATATCTACTTTAGATTAGATTTACTTTAACATAAAAACTTAAAAACTAATTATTTTCAAAAAATACTTATAAATAGTAATATCTAATGAATTAAATTAATAAATACTTATAAATTAAATCTAATAAGTAGTATCTACATACTTGAAACGTACGCCATGATGAAGGATGATAATACTTATTTTGATAGAGGAAAGAGTATGGCACGGCACTATAATATGTTATTAGTGTATGAAACATTAGAATTTAATGGCTTTTATTGTTGGGTGAGACCTTTTTTACTCCGAAATTAAGTCAAAAAAACTTCTGATAATAGCGATATTATAAAACGAATTAATGTTTCCCAATGTATGTCTGTATTTGTGTTAAATTTCACCGGGTCGTTGGGTCCGCAATGACGCTCCCGATTAAAGTGCGCGACCACTGACCCACTTGCATGGCTAATTACTAGCCATCCATTCGTTACAATTGTTATCTTACATGCGAACACTAAACAAATGTTCACTATCCATTTCCCACGTACAATTTGTATTTATTTGTACACTATTTCACCAATATGTAGTCAATCATATACAATGCAATCGTTTTAATGAACAACAGATGGCGATAAGCAAATTATTTCTTACTTACTAATAATGAAGCTGAAGAGGTCGTTTGAATTTAAACGCACTAAATTATAAAACTACCAATCTGATTTAAAAAACCTTTTGGCATTTGGGCCCAATTCTTAAGAAAAGTTATAGAAAATTTATTTAACATTAACAACGATATATTCTAATATTGCTTTTTAATTTTTTGCGTGTCTCTTGTAAAAGCTCCTCTCTGTTGCGTAATCAATCTTCATGTAATTTGCATAAATGTACGCTACACTTGGCTATGAGGAATTTATGGAAAGCTGATGGGACAACAAGTATGTATATTAATTTTTTTTTGCGAGGTAGTATGTATTCCTAATGAATACATACTACCTCGCAAAATACGATTTTATTATTGTTAAATAATAAAATCGTATACGGGCCGTGTCTGTACATTAAATAATTTAGTTGGCAGTCCATTAGTATATTAAGTACTTTAAGTTACCGAAGTCGTCAAAAAATAGTTTTTAGAATTTTTGTATGTGAATTAGTGTAGTTTGTGCAGAATCGGTTTCTCTTTTTACTGATTTCAAGCGATTTTCACTGACGCGTTGTAGCAACATATACAGCCTTACCTATAAACGTTACTTAAATTTTAAGTAATACTTAGGAACCACTTAAGAAAATTTTTTACTTATAAACGTTGCTTAACTTTAATTTGTTGCTTAGCAATGTCTTAATGGACTGTCAAACACTACTTAAGAAGATAAGTAGTGATTAGTTAATACGATGCTAAGAAGATGATTAGTTGATTTTTATAAGTAAGACAGATAGTGTTTGTTTCATTTCAATCGATTTATAAACAAAAAACTTAAATAATAACGAAGTCGCGGGCACGGCTAGCATAAAATATATGTATGTCACTTGTATCGTAAACATAGCTAACGGAGAGTACTTGAAACCACAATTATCTCGTGTCAAACGCAAATTTATCTCCTGACAATAACAAATCACGTATAAGTAGTCAACCAATTACACTGCAAAATGTACTATCGATGTATATAAGCAAATAGTTCATTAGCAATCATTTAATTATCGACCATAAAGTAGAGAGATAACGTCGCTTTTACATTGTTGTAAATCAAATTATATTTTCCTGTTAAAAAGACGACATAAAATTGCAAGAAATAAATCTTCTAGGGTTTCTAATATACATAAGTGTTAACAGCTTGTGTACACGCGCTTTGTTTATAATATAAAGGTGGCAGACAGGCTGGCGGCTCACTTGATGGTAGGTGGTTTCCGTCGCCTAAGGACACAAGCAACACCAAGCAACTAGTGCGCTGCCTACCCTGTAGGAGTTTGTTTACAGCTCGCTTGAAGTAGCCCATATTGTAGCTAGGTGGAAATACCTCAGGAGGGAGGAGATTGGTCCAAAGTTCGCGCGTCCGCGGAATAAAGTTTCCACTCAACCGGACTGTGCGTAGTGGCACCTTATCCAAGTATGTAATGCGGTTGACTTTTTCAATCACATTCTTATTTTTCGACTTATTTACAACATTATTGCATCACATCTTGGCACGGATTGGATGTCAGCAATCGAACATGGAACTCCTGAATCAAAACCCTAAGGCAAGCACCTAAACCGTTCGAACCAGTGCCCTTGTCAAAATTCAACTTGCTCGCTGCTACTTGATATTTGATTGGCAATATATACAAGATATGTGACGCTGGACAATACCACTTATGCTCTAAGTAGCAATTGAACTGGAATAATTGCAAAGTGAGTACATAATATATTTCATTTGTATCATACTCATTAAGTATGATGAATTTGCAACCAAATGAACCGAATTATTGAGGTTATTTTTTTAATCTAAATAATATAAGAAGACAAGAAACAAGAGATTAACAATAAGTAAATACATGTTCCTCGGAGGCGTAGGCGTGGATCTAGCTTTTTTTGCCAACGTCTCCTACGCAACCATCGAAACTGTAGGTCATAGACCCTCTAAATGTGAACTACGATACATTTTGATTTATGATAACACATTTGATTATAGGTATTTAATTTGGGCCCCCGTGCAAACTCGAAAGAAACTCTTGCAAACTTCGTTCCAGCTTAATTTTGAGGTTAATGGGTTGCTTCGCTTCACCTTGTTTGTTTTATTTAAACATATATAAGGTATATGTTAAATACTCTGTAGTGACACTTTGTACCCGTCACAATAAGATCCCTGACGATCCCTCTCGAGCTAAGGCTATATACACAATTCTCCAGAGAGATAACATTATATAAATCACAAACGATCACCAAACTGGGAGATCACTGTATGAAGCCTTGTGAACTGAGTTTTTGGCCATACACTCTAAAAATATATCTAATTAACCGCGCCGTCAGTTGATGGACTGTGGCGGACGCGAGCTGTCAAGGTAGTGTACATTATTACGATCAATAAATATTACTGCGTCACTAACGTAATTAAAACTACTTAGTTATAAAAACAGCACTATAGTTTGATATGACGTAAGTACGTAATATTTTTCACCCGTTTATGGTTGGAATGAAAATCTTTACATATTTCAATGTCACGTGACGTAAATGGGAAATTAAAAAGTATAAAATTGTTAATATAATTGAATTCCAAGTCAAATATCGAAATACTGTCTGATGAAATATTTTCAACCCATTTTTTTTTTTTTGAAAGTGTCAATTATAAATATCTTTAAAAAACAACGGCTATTCAAGATTAAATTGGCCGGTTTTCATTTCTCCTCGATAGCCTAGTGAGAAATAATACATTTAATGGTATATTGGGATTTATATATTAGTTAAAAATCTATTACTTATATTGTGATTTATATAATTATATATATAATAGCTGGTCGCCCCTGGCTTTGCACGAATTTTTTCTGCAAATTATATATACACTGGATCGCAAAGAAAAACGGTCGGTTAGAAAATCTTCAATATATTCAAAAGTACCTGACCTAGCTTTATAAAATAAGGAGTAAATTAAAGCTAAACTAAACAAATTTTATTTTTATTTAAGCACATTAAAGTATTCTTTAATTTAGTCTTTATTTCATTTATAGCTAGGTCAGGTATTTTTGAAGATATTAAAGATTTTCTAACCGACCCTTTTTCTTTGCGGTTCTTGCTAAAATAAAAACCTTCCTCCTGTATGGCCGTGTATGGCTCTTTTTATTAATGAAAGACCGCATTAATCCGTTGCTTAGTTATGAATGTGGATGCTGGGTAAATATTTCTTAGAGTTCAAGAGAGACATCTAACGATAATAATGCTAAAGTGTTACACCCACTAGAGTTCAAGCTGACACGAGACTCGTAGCGCCATCTGTAGTTAAGAAGTAGAACAACAAAACGCAAATACAGTTTTTACAAGTTACACAAATAAATAAACAAATTATCACGTCTTTGGTGTTATTGAAAAAAAAAAAACATTTCCAGTTTCAGATAAAACTATAAAGTAAATATTTCGCCACTCGTCGATAGGTGGCGCTAGGTGTACAGTAGATAGTACGGCCATGTTCATTATTTGTACTAAAAAATAATGATGCTATTGTTGCGGCATACACAATGAGTTAATTTAACATTAAATCTACAAATTAACATATCTATTAGTATGTACTAAATGTATGAATGCTGGTCATCGAATTAAAAAAACCGTTAACTGTAGTGGGAGTCACAAGTTTTGAATTTGAACCTCAGAATAAACTAGAAACGCGTTCTATTTATATTTCATGTAGTGGAGTCTCCAAAAAAGAGACTCCTAATTTACATACATAATATAATTTATATATACATAATTTACAAAAAAAAAAAAAAAATTTGAATAACGTGTCAACATGAAAATTTAATTATTTTATTAACGATTTCTTATGTAAAAAAAAAAATCACGCATATTTTTAAGTAATGTTTTGGCTTAAACTGGTTTAAATACTGTTAAGATAACAACAATTTAAATCTATATTTACATTGTATGTACCCAAAAAGACCGAGCGGACGTTTCGGTAATAAAGACGTAACGAAAACCTGAGGGAACTTATCACTAAATTGCGTAAATTAATATCGAATTGCTACGAAGTCGTGGCAGACCGTTTACAGGCATGTATTCTCGCTATAAATTTACGACGCCCTGTAGGTATACAAAACAATTAGAAATAAATAAATATCTCATTTTGAACGTTGTTATTTAATTGAAGTCTGCAAAAGTAGCACTTTTAATTTATTTAAACACGAGAGGGGATCCAAAAAATAAAATAAAAACTTTCACTTTTAACTAATTGACAATTTAACGACTGCTAGCTTTTTATTCTCATTTAGCGACAGACTTATTCTAACCTTTTCTATGTATTTACCACGATCCACATGAAAATATACAAATAGGTATATTCATTAAACTAGTTTGTGAACGCGACTTCGTCCACGTCATAGATAGATTAGTTATCCAATGTTGTTTTTCCGGTGGCGATGGCGTTGACTTGGGTTTTTTTTTTTATATATTATATTTTCAGATGATCCCTTTGGAAGAAAGATACCCTTCCATAGAGAAAGATACTCTTCCATAGATATTTAACGGACGGTTAAATGTGTAAATTGTAAAAGTTAGCAAACACCGAAGCCTAACTGAGGTTTAATTAATCTCTCAGTCATTGGATACGACAAGAGTTATTATTCCGGTCCGTCGGGTTTCGATTTTATTATTGTGTATAAAAGAAATGGAAAGTTGGCTACTTTAATAACATAAACACCCCAGAAGAGAAGAAAGGCTCACCGCGAAGCTGTTTTTAAAAAAAACTTCTAATTTATGTCGTTTTGCGTAATATATTACTGTTACGTAGTTTCCCAAAGATATTAAAAGTTAAGCATATTTCCTTAATAGTTTTGATTTAATCTTGTAATTTTTGAAACATTGTATGTATGTAATGAATTTTTTTTTAAATATTCTCTTGATACATGCATCCAATATGTATCGGTGCTTATATCTCTCTCACTAATCATCCGGCTCAATTGCGCTTATAATATATATATATATATATATATGTGTGTGTGTGTGTACGTTGAAGACTCAAATTTTTTACCACAAAAATAAAAATATTAACTAGCTGACCCAACAAATTAATGTCGTTCTGTCCGAAAGTTACTGGGTTGTAAGCAGGGAACTTTGGATAGGGAACAAAGTAAATGAGGTAATAATAATTTAAAAAAATCGACATTTTTCCTTGGACTTCATCGGATATTTGGGAGAAAAAATAGCCGAATTTTCCAGCCGCTATCGAGTTTTGCGTTTAGCAATACATTTTAATTTATATTAGATAGATTCGTCTCAAAGAAAATATCTCACGTTAATGGACGATAATGGTATCAGTGAAATCGGTATATATTGATGATATAACATCACGTGTAATGAGTGTCTCGGTAAGCCGCAGGCGACATACATAATAAACGAAACATATATTTGCTTATATAAAAATAATGTCTTAGTAAACGTTTCAAGTTTATCACAATATGGTTGATAAGAATGATTAACTATCTGCGATAGCTAGAGAACGAAATTATGTTTACATCTTGTTATATTTTTTGTATTGCTTATGTAATAATCTAATCAACGTCAAGACATAAAAATTAGAATTCGAAAAAATAATTGTCTTCGTCAATGGAGTGGGGTCCGATAAATTAATTAATATTAAAAAGTTCTTAAAGGTGAAAAATCTTAATTTATTTGTGAAAAATGCGCGAACAAAAATAAGCGTTCAATTACAATAATAATACAGAATTAGCATTAGTTGTGTCATTGTTTAATTTTTTGAAACAATATTCATATTTTTTAAACTGTACGAAACTTAAGCGTCATTTAAAAATAATATATGGAAATTGTATAAGTTTAAACCGATTTAATATTGAGATTTAAATGAAATAGTACAAGAAATAACTAACAACTATGGACTCTTAACTTGAAGAGATCAGAGACCATAGATAATCACCGACTTAACTTGTGGCGGATGAGAAAGGGGAAGTGGCAATGGGCAGGACACATAGCATATGATGATGATGCCTCGTCAATTCATGATGACGAATACATGAAATAAAGTTCGTTTTATATTCATAAAGATTTTCTCACCTCGGCAAATACCTAAGGTAAGGTTTCGTCGATATGGCGATTACTGAAGAGTTGATATATAAAAAACACACAAGTATCTAAAGTTAGAATGCGTTCAAACACAGCTCGGTAAGTTAAGGCGGCATTGTTTACAACGAGAGAGCTTTTATTACGCAACAAAATAATGCCGGACTCGGCGGTCAGCAATTATAAAATTCTTCACATCTCAGATGTCTGATATGATCATAATATGATACTAAGGATTTCCTTTATGGATTTGTTTGTGAATACAATCGTGCATCACTTCCTATTCGATAAAGCGTATACGGTATAACAGTTTCACAGTCTATAATATGATATGCAATGATGTCTTGTTTTTATTATCTATGACGAATATGGTAGGCAAGCTGACTGACGCTATACTTGGTGCTAAGTGGCCACCTTTAACACAGCTAAACACAAAAGCGTCAGTGAGGATCAAAATGAAATGCTGATCCCGACAGGATAACGGACGAGGGAATGGGAACGGACTCGTGTTAATTTTATTCCATACTAGCGACCCGCTCCCGGCTTCTACCGCGTCCGATCGCTACCAAACTTCACAGGATTACCCGATGGACTAATCTGAAGATTGTCTGAAAGTTTCATCAAAATTAGTTCAGCGGTTTTGAAGTCCATAGGGAACATACGCACACACACACATCGCCTTTTATATATGTATTAAGATTTGTAAAAAGGTATTTATGAACTCGATCGTACTCTGCTAAATTGAGCATAAAAATTAATACAAATTTTGTCAAGTACACAGGCCTACATTTATTTATTCATGAAAAAGTGTTTCAAGTCTGATTGGTGTATTATACCTAGTAATTGGGGTATGCTGATCACGAATATGTGCTTAGTTTTTTTCCTAGTACGTCAGGTTTTCAAGAAAAGTGTGTAAATGTTATTTCGAAATCAAGGGTACCCAAATTAGTTAAGAACACTAGTCAAAGTCAAAACACCAAAAATCACGTCGGCCTGTGTAATTTAAGAACATATTTAAAAATTAATCAGCGAAAATGCGCGATTGAAATTTTAATCAACTAACAAGTATCACTAGTTTAAATATTATTTTAAAAAATTAATCAACCTTGGACTTTAAAATAAATTAACAAAGAATCCATAATTCACTGCGCCCCAGTTCTGCGACTTCGCTTCCATAAATCAAATGCAATATAATATTATGTAAGTATATATATATCTGGTTTACGGCGGCGGACGAAGCTAGGACGCCGGACGGAAAAATGGTTTGTACTTTCAGAAATAGCTCCGTTCGATTTCCTGTCCTATCTGCAGCGAGAGAAATGCACTGTTTTAAAAATGCAAATAACTCGTTGGCCACAGTGATATCGCGAGCTTTGCATCTATTTTACATATAGGTATCTTAAAGTATAATATATCTAAGATACATACAATTAACTACTGTCGAAAAAAGGTCATTAAAACAATCTCCCGGTTCTGTAAATTCATATGTAAGTAAATTTGTTCATAACAGACAAGCTTCGTTTAAGCGTTTCAAATTAAATTAACATTTTATTTTTTTCGTTTATCTATACTAAATTACTATAATACGAGTATTATAAAAAGGTAAAGTTTGTATGTTTGTATGTGGTAATCTTCGAAACCACTAACCCGATTTTAAAAATTCTTTCGACAATAGTAAGAATAGAATTTCAGGATGGACATAGGTCAAATATTCCACGCGGGCACAGCAAAGGTTATCAGCTAGTGTTTGTAGATTTGTAGTTTAGAGCTGTATATTAAAATATAGATTAATTATAGATATAGTATGTGGACAATTTTAGAGTGAGTTTAGAGATTTCTCTTGACTTGATAATGGTCGCGAGGCAATAATTTATCTATACTTATATTATGAAGAGAGAATATTTGTATGTTTGTAATGTATAAACTGAAAAACTACTAAGCCGATTTTAAAAATTCTTTCACTTATTTAAAGCTATAATATTATCAGCGAGTAACATAGACTACATTTGATAAAGTTACGCGGACGAAGTCGCGTGCAACAGCTGGTGTGTTTATATAATACTGTTTGCGCCTTGTACCTTAAATACAGTTTTAAAAAAACCTATAGCATTTTTGTTACGAAATGATCGAATCGTTTACCAAACTCAAATGTGTTGCCATATTGTTTTCGTCGTTAACCCACTACTTTTAAATGGCTTTCAAACACTGAACATTGAAATGGTGCAGTTGGATTCTATTTGTAAACTATGTTTTCGAAGCGCTAAAGTGGCCGGAGATTCAACATTTATTTGAGATATTTCAAACAAATCTATTAAAAACATTTATTAAAAGTTAACTTAACCAAGCTTTCCCATTAAACTGAAAATTGGTATGAGCATAATTCGTTCATACCTACATCAAAGAGGGAAAAATACTTAGTTCGGCAAATGAATTCACCCTCTGACATAGTAACATGGGCTATATTTTTATTTCCTTAAAGTATGAATCCAAATTTAAGACAAGCTAAGTTGCTGGAGTGGAGACGATTAGTAACTATATTTAGAAAGAACAATTAAAATAATTTCCACATTTAAGTTAGATGCTTGTATGCAATAATTAGTTACTTACACAAATTCTAACACATTAATAAATAAATATATATTTGATATCTATTAAAAGGTATTAAAAACAAATCTCTCAATAACGTTGAAAACAAACCCTACATAATCTTGTGTTGATACTTCTTATCGTGCCTCGCAAACATTACTGTTCGCAACAAGTATTTTAATCAAACTCAACCTATACTTTACCTTGGAAAAATTGACAGGAAATTATAAAAGAATATCTTCGCTAGGAGACAGGAAATTCAAAAGGTTTTCCTTCGGTCGAGGGGCGAATTTTATTAACCCCACATAATACTTTAAGGTTGACACAAAAACGTTGCCACCTCAAGTTGAAAATCACGAAAACAAAACGTCATTTTCATTACTCAATCTTTTTGTATGGTGTTCATAAAACTAAGCGTTTATTAAGGCAAACGTTATTGATAAGCATTTGACGTCATTTAGGTAACTACTCTATTAAAATATACTCAGTCATTAAATGTGACTTAGAAATAAATACACACAACTTTGTAAAAGGTATAATGTATAAAATACAATGTAAGTCTAGAGATAATATTTGTACTGAAAAACACGTTACTAGATATGATTTATAATATAGAATATTACATATAATAAAATCGTTAACGTTCTTTGATGATCAACATTATGAAAAATTGCACACCAGGTAGATCTAAAATCTCACTATATTTAAAAAAAAGTATAGACCTACCGGTAACATTATTGATTAGTCATTATACAATCATGACACTACTACATACTTATCATACTACACCAATATTTAGGTTCAAGGTGTAGCAAGAACGACATAAAAACAACAGACAGCGTCTAAAGTAGAAATCATTCGCTTTGAAAATACGAACATTATTATTGAGGACTTAATTCATATGCAACGCGTACAAGCTGCCTTTCATACTTCGATAGGTCGCCGATTGTTTGGTTTCTTAACTATTTGTATATGTTACTCAGCCATCGGTCATTCAGAAACAATAACTACGATTATATGGCGTAAGAATTGAGCATTGTTAGACAATTACATTAACTTTTCACACACATAAAAATATTAAGTTTCTAACTACTTATAGCAGTTACAAAATTTTAAATGCGCATGTTGAATAGTTTAATTGTGACTATAATATTATGTATTCTATATTACATATTAACTAAAAAAACAGTTATTCAACATAGAAAAAATAACCAAAATTTTCTTTATTACAATTATCTATGTTTAAAATACTCGTACAATAAAAATTATTGAAAGATAATAATATCCCACGCTTTTTCCCATTTTAAGATTATAGTAAAAAATTTATTAATTAATTTTAAAAAATCCCAAGTGGCCACGTGGTCTCAGGGGAAATATTTGAGGTGTACAAATTTAATACTGGTTCAGATTAATGCGAGGCATTTAAAATCTACCTTAGTAATGCAAAATATAAATTCTCACCGCTTTTCCATAGAAAACATTCCACTACCATTGGAATAGTTTTCTTTTAAATTTGATTGTATAAATTTATAAATTTTAATACCGAATATCGTCAGTGGGTCGACGAATTTGTATTAAAAAAAAAATGTTTACACACGCCGACTAATCTTACTTAACCGCTTACCTTATCTCTGTGCGAGTGTCTGTGGTGCGTCATTGGAGGCGGGTGGTGAGGCGGCTGCGGCGCGTGGCTCTGACCGTTCACCACCATCGGCAGACCGTCCACTATCGTCAGCATTACCCGCTTATCGGCACTGCGACGTCGCTCGGCCGAGTTCCTCCTGTGACGCTGTTCATCCGTCACCGGTCTTGTGAACACGGTCCTCCTGTCGAATCCTCTTGGATCTCCGTGATTTTCCGCCGCCCTGGTCGCAGGCGTGTGACTCTTTGAACGTTTCAGGAGTCGCATCACGTGCGATTTGAGGGCGTCCGGCTTGCTTACAGGCGGAGGCAACTCCTGCTTGTGCTTGTACGACTGAGAGTGAGCGTGATGACGCTGCACAGACACCGCGTGCCCCATGCCTGGCGGTATCACGTTCGAGAGACTCTTTACCGCGTACGCGGCGTCCACTTTGTTGCCGGCGACGCACGACACCTCGTACATCCCGCCCACTTAACACCACACACCCCGCTTCACAATCCCTCTATATTCATTCACTGTCCATTGTGACACTGCAATCCTTTATTCGACAACAACCGCGAACGTGTGATTCCTCTACGAGGAATCGCTAGTTTACAAAACTAACGATTAATTCACGGATCACACAAAGCTATCAGTGTCGGACCGGTTGCGGGAAGACAGTATGAGTGTAAACAAACATAAAATTCTCAGTATGTGCACACGTCCGTTCCGTCCGGTCATTCGCAAGAGACTGACTGACTGAGGAATAGAATGGAATGGATGGTAGTCATTGTGAACGTTTAGGATCGCTCAATGATAAACAAGTAATCGGAGATGATAAGGACAGATCGCACCGTTGCGTATGTGTTGTGTTATACAATAATACACAACAGTTTTGTTTGTGCGACGATCTATGTACGGCGGGAAAAGGTCAATGTTTCGAATGAAGTCACCGGGTGAATTGATGTAATTACGCATGATAACAGTTGAGTTGAAGCCATTGAAACACTCATCGCGGATCATTATTCGCTTGTGTACGCGTGGGCGAGCAGAGGCGGAATTTTGTTGTTCAGCGGAATAAGTGGCTTAGCGGACCCGAAGGACGCGTTGTGCCTTTACCTACCACTTAGTACGTACAATGTAACAATTGCTATACTTAGAGATCTGTAGTGGGTGGCTAACGTAGCCCAATAACATAAACAACGCCACAGGTGTTACAAGTGTTTCATACCAATTTTAACGTTAGAAAAGTTGTTCAGATGTATGGATGTTTGTTATTATTTCAGGCAAAAATACTAAACGGATTTTATCAAAAACCGTAAAAACCTTATACAACAGAACAACAAATAGATTAATTAATAAAAGCTATATCAATGTATTCCCAAATTCTCGCTAGTCACTATTCCAGCGAGTCTTAAGTATTATTTTATTCATCTTTGTTTTTTGAAAGCTATACGAATTTTAAGGCACGAGCTTGCATCCATTATAGGAGAACATAAAACAACCACAAAATAAGTATGTACAAAAGCTCTTACTTCAGAGGAATGTTGAACGAATTCCACAATCAAAGAAGCTGGAAGGTATTTCCTTTGTCTAAAATAAAATTTAAATCCACAACGAACAGACACACAATAGCCGCAAAAAATCTCTTCTTTACATTCTTTTAATATACGAAATAGGTTAACTTTCCATGAAAATGGAATTTTATGGAAATCTATTGGACTTTTAATCTCAAATTAACTTTAATCTTTGTTTTATTTGAAGTTATTCAGTAACTCAATACAGTTATTATTATTTTTTAAAAATAACACTAAGTTCATTTTCTACGTCGATGGGGGATCTACGTCGAGGGATGGTGTTTTCAATTTTTTTTTTTTTTTTTTTAATAATGTTAATGCTTAGTCACTGCGGCAGTAATACACAATGGCGGGGCAGTAGTTTTGTAAGAAGAAATAAAAGCATGTATGCTGTTATGTTTTGGTGAGTGAGTAACGATTGCCGGAGCCAATTTACTCTAACCCTTCCTTATCCCTTGTCCTTCTGTGGTCGGCAGCGCTCTTGCAGCACCTATAGGCAACGGTAGCCTACCGGTACCTACCATCAAGTGAACGGTCAGTGTGTCTGTCGACCTTAACATAAAAAAAAAACGCAAGCCGGAGAAGGGGGGTTGTCGTTAGTTCATAAAAAGTTAGGTTTTCTTCCCAACCACGATCGAAATTATACGAGATTTGCCAACAGACAGCTCACACCAACAAAATATGCAACGAATCGAACCTATCAATACAATGGTCGGGTATATATTATTTTATATAAAAAAAGTTAACACACTATTGACGCGTTGCACAACTAGGTTAGTTACAAGAGTCGAGTATTGTTTCGCACGATCAACAGACTCAATACTCAATTCGTTCTTGAACTAAGGTTATTAGGTAGTTTTATTACTAAATATGTTATTAAATATTACAATGGTCTTTTATTCAAATTATAATGGTCATGACAGCCATATATGAATATTGGCAGACTGAATTATATGAATTTAATATTTACATACCAGTGGCGTAACAATAGGGCATCAGAAAGGGCAAAATGCCACGGGTCCGTAGACCGAGGGGTCTCGACTCTATAGCCCGTGAAATACAAGAGGACCCTATCATTTATTACTTTTTTTATGTAATTAATAAATTTAAGTTGTGTTTTCATGTTAGGGTCGACAGACAGGCTGTCGGTCCACTTGATGCTAGGTGGCTACCGTCGCCTATAACACAAGCAACGCTTATATGTGCTGCAAGTGCGCTGGCAACCACAGAAGGATTAAGGATAAGGGATAATTGAAGGGATGGTGTAATGGGCTCTGGCATCCCTTACTCACTCACCGAAACACAACAGCACATGTGTTGTTATTTCACTGTGGTCTTCTGTAAGGGGATGGTTACTGTCGCCAGACGGGCTACCCAAATGACTTCTTGCCACTACTAAAATTCAGTACACATAAGATAATTTGATTGTTATGAAAAATTTTACTTTACGTAACATTGTTTTTCTTTCGATATTTTCATTTTATCGGGCCTAATTTACTCAGTTATGTAAAACAATTAAAACTACATCGTCCAGCTTTTTTCATATTAAGGAACGGCCCATTGGATGAATTTGCCACGAGCCTCACAGTATGGTCACGCCTCTGTTACATACACACCCTTATTACAGATTATTAATTAAGTAAAACACAGGGAACTTAACTAATTTCCCTGTGTACATTGTTCGTCATATTCACAAATATAGTTCAGCAACACAAAGTGGCAGTTATCAATTATCTCTCAACTATGTCAGCGTGGCTGACTAATTAAAAGGGGGCGATTGACAAACTTGACAATAGTATGACTGAAGTTTTCTTAATATCCACAATGGTCGCGAGCTAAAGCTAGCTAATGTTATGTATTATACTATAATAGAATGATCAAAGTAACTTACCTGTAAGTGAACTTCGATCACTATTATACAAAGTTAACGCCTCGTCTGATATAACTATGTAGTTTATGCACTAAACGTATCATATCAACACGATTTTAAAGATAAAAAACAATAATTTTTTTTTTTTTTTAACCACCAATACCGTAAAGTAGGCGGTAGCACTAGTCCGCCCGCTTGATGTCATTAAGTTTAAAGTATGTATAATAAATTAATAACTGAACATATATTTCATTATTGAGCAGGGTGGGATAGTACATTGGGAGGGTTGTAGTCAGACGAGGCGTTAACTTTGTATAATAGTGATCGAAGTTCACTTACAGGTAAGTTACTTTGATCATTCTATTATACTCATTAACGCCTCGTCTGATATAACTATGTAGATGTTGAAAGTAAATAAAGCGAAATAATGAACATACACCATTATATTTTAAATAATTAATTTATTACTTATAATGTAGACATGTAACACATATACCTAATCTTTATTTTTTATGAATCTAATATGCAATTAGCAAAGTTAGTTTTCTCTTGCAGAGGAAGGTTATAAAATTTTGCAAAACTATTTGATTTGTTTGTCCACCCAGCAGTAGCTTTTATTATATCAATATTAAGACCCTTTCTGTTTGCACATGAAGTGGCCGCATGACGAGTACTATGAGCACTAAAAATTTTGGTGTCAATACCCGCTTCAAGTAAGATGTCCTTTATCCATCTACTAAGTGTGTGCGTAGAGGCAGGTGAATGAGGTTTTTTAAGTGTTATGAATAAGCTGTTGTGATCTATTCTTAAAGATTTTGTGACATTGAGATAATCACAAAGAGATTTTGCTGGGCAAATACTTTCTTTTTCCTTAAAAAAGGGTAAATTAAGTAAGGGTTGAAGTCTGATAATTTTTGAGGTTTTAATCAACTGTGGTATCTTAATTTTAATTCCAGAATCATTTATGATAATATTATCTAACGTGATTAACGAGAAAGTTTGCAATCTTTGAGCAGTAGTCAAGGCCAGTAAAATTAATAATTTTTTAGATAAAACTTGTAAATTAAGTTGTACGTTTGGATAAAGATTACTCACATGATCCAATATAACACTTGGGTCCCAAGTCTCTATATACTTCGGTTTATTAGGCCTTAATCTGTAAATTCCTTTAAAGAATCTACTAATATCTTTGTTCATTCCTAATTCAGTATCTAGTAAGAGAGACAGAGCTGACCTCGCACTGTTTAATGTGCCATGTGCTGAACCACTATGGTATTTTTCAGTGAAAAATTGTAATATATTTGATATGTTATTATCTATAGGATCCAAATTATTTTGTTCACAAAACTTCCACCACTGTTTATAACATGAATTATACTGTTGCATAGTATTTTTTGACAAAGAGTTTAAAATAATTGTAACAGTGTCCCTAGTGTAGCCTTTTTTTAAATACACTTTGCTGATAACATTCCGGCAATCAGTGTAAGGTTCCGGTAGAGAGGATGATGAGATCTGAAAGGAGAAGAAAGTAGTCCAGGATTTGGTTTTAAATAAACAATTTCTGATTTTAGCATAGACATAAAAAGTGGATACCACGCTTGCGAAGGCCAATTTGGAACAACTAGTATTCCTTCAGCATCACCCTGTTGAATCTTATTTAAACATCTTAAAATTAGTGCAAAAGGGGGGAAAGCATAGAAATTTAGGTCTTTCCAAGAGATTGTAAAGGCATCAACTGACCAGCAGTTTGGTTCAACATGCCAGGAGACAAAGAGTTTGCACTTTGCATTAGCTCTGGTTGCAAATAAGTCGACCTGGGGAATACCTAGCTTTGAGGTAATCATAACAAATGCATATGATGCTAGCTCCCATTCAGTCTCTATGTTGACTATACGAGACTGAAAGTCAGCTTCTGTATTTTCTCTGGAAGGTATATAAGATGCAAATATATGAATCTTCCTATTTTCACAAAATTGCCATATTTTTCTAGTCAGTTTATTAAGGTGAGGAAATTGTATGCCGCCCATACGGTTAATATAGCAAACAACTGTTGTGTTATCTGTGCGTATTAGAATTTCACAATTATATTCATTATTCGCAAAGCATTTAATTGCAAAATAAACAGCAAGTAATTCTAGATAATTTATGTGAAACTTGGATTCCTCAATCGTCCAGAAGCCATGAATCTTTTGTTGACCGCATACAATTCCCCAACCTGTTTTTGAAGCATCAGAAAATAACACTAGCTTATAATTTTCTCGTCTAATGGGAGCCACACAATTTGGTACAGTTTTTATCCACCAACCTAATTCTTTAACAATTTCAGTAGTAATGTCAATTTTGGCCTCATAATTATCATTAAAATTTAAGAGGGCAAGATATTTGTATCTTTCTAACAATTTTGTGTACATCCAGCCATATGGGACTGCTGGACAAACTGAAGTCAGGGTACCTAGTAAAGATGCAAAGCCTCGAATACTACAAACTTTTTTCCGGCAATATACTTCTAGCATGACTAAAATATTGTGTCGTTTATTATCTGGAATATTGATTGTGAAATAGTGAGTGTCCAGAATAAACCCCAAAAATTTGCATTTTTTGCTAGGATGTAATTGGCTCTTTTCATAATTTATTATGAATCCTAATGACTGAACAAACTGACACACAAAATCAATATTTTCTTTACATTGTTCTTTTGTAGGTGCAATTATTAAATAATCATCCAAATAATTCACCAATGTTATATCCTGAGATCTTAAATAAGTAGTAACTTGTCTCATTATTTTTGTAAAAACGTAGGGTGCAGTTGACAGACCAAACGGTAAAACATTAAACTGGTATAATATGCCCTCAAAATCGAATCTAAGATATTTACGAGATTTTTTATTTATATTGACTAAAAAATATGCATCCTTTAAATCTATTGAACCCATATAATAATCAGATTCAATTAATTTGACTGCAGTCCGAATGTCCTCCATTTTGAAATGGTTGGTTAGAACAAACTTATTGAACTTTTTTAAGTTCAGAATAAACCTAAAGGTACCATTAGGTTTTGGCACAATAAAAATATTAGATAAATATTGATCTTTACAAGGTGAGCACTTGATAATAGCTCCAATTTCCAATAAATTACTTATGCAGGCATTAATTCGGGATTTTTCTAAACTTGAAAAATTGTTGAGAGGAATGTGTGACTGATGAACTGTTTTTATAAGGGGAATAGAATAACCTTCTTGTACCCATTTTAATATTTGAGTATTTTGAGTGAAGGACCAATTTTTAAAATATTTCGATATTCTACCAGCTAGTACCTCTAAACGTGACGACGTCGATGGTCTGTTGGAGCATATGATGTCTCTTTGTCCTTGGGTTTCACCATAGCCCGAAACTGTTGACGATGCTGTTGACGTTTGAAACTGGATTGCTTGGCTGGAGGTTGGTATGGGCGCTGTTTGTAATTGAGACGCCCGCCCTGTTTTCTCGCACCACTGGACGGGCCCCAATTGTTTAAAGGTCTCTCCTTGGCAAGGTCTTTTTTGGATTTTTCTAATGTTCTGACATCTCGAATGATATCAGACAAATTTTTTCCAAAAAGATTTTTATCTATGTCGGATTTTTCAAGTGACTCTTTTAAATTTTTATTAAGGCCTGGCAAAATTACCGCCCTTCTGGTTTGTGATTCCATATAATGGACATCACATAGAAGGCGGATATAATTCGACATCTTTTCAATTTTGGAATCATCAAACGTACTGCCGTCTATCATATCTTGTAATATTCCGCTAAAACCACAAATGGATGCACCAATCTGATTCTGTTTTTCGCAGAGGTGTTCATCCCTTTTTGTCGCTTGTGAAGTTAATGTCACCTTAATTTCAGGGTTTAATGCTGGAGCAGAAGTAAAGCAGTTCTTTATAGTAGATATCTGTTTGTTGATGGAGTCCTTGGTTTCTTTACTCAATCCTTTTTTGAGTACCTCTTCCCAGATCGATTTTATGTCATCATGAAGAGTAAAAGAGTTTTCATTTTGTTGTACATAACCAATTTTTTGTAATAAACTGGGTGCTATTGTCCTCTGAGAGGACGGTGGAATATTTTCCTCGTCACTGTCGTCATCAATAATGATGCGCCGCCGTTGCCTCGGAGGGGGAGACACGGATTCCTCTGGAATTAGGTAAAAGGAGACCTTGCACAACGTGAAATTATTTTATATAGGCGCTCGTCCTATCGCTATGGTATATATCCCCGTATATTCGCTCGTAATATCGCGAGGAAAATTTACTTTAATAAGAATTGTGTTTTGTATAGGCGCTCGTCCTATCGCTAAGGTTACATTTCCTAGTATATTCGCTCGTAATATCGCAAGGAAAGTTTTAATTTTCTTTAATGTGAATTGTGTTTCGTATAGGCGCGCGTCCTATCGCAAAACATGTACACAAAGGAAAAAAAAAACACTATGTATTGTTACCTTCCGATAGTTCCGATGATGAATCAAGTAATTCTAATAATTTCTTCTTGAAATCTTTACGTTTTTTCCTTCTATTTTCCATTTTATTACGAACAAATTACGATGTTGATATTTTTTCTTGACACGAAAAGTCATAATGACATCAAGCGGGCGGACTAGTGCTACCGCCTACTTTACGGTATTGGTGGTTAAAAAAAAAAAAAAATTATTGTTTTTTATCTTTAAAATCGTGTTGATATGATACGTTTAGTGCATAAACTACATAGTTATATCAGACGAGGCGTTAATGAGTATAATATAATACATAACACAATCATACAATGGAACAATAATATAATCGTAAATAGATAATTTAAATACAAGTGATGTAATTATAAACCAAAATTGATTTATAAAATAAATTATAAAATTATCAATTCAAGTTTTAATATGATTTTAATAGCTGATTGTGTTTTTTTTTTATTTTAGCAATTTTCTGTTACTGGCGCATAGGGTTCAGTGGAGTTAGGTTCACTGTAGCAAAATGTTAATACAGAAACTGAATAAATACCGTAACCTTATTTATGCTAATTTTATATAGAGGCAAAGTTTGTATGTATATTTGTTTGTATGTAGGAGGTAGGTAACCTTCGAAATTACTCATCAGATTTAGGTAAATTCCAACATCAATAAGTTAGAATGGAATTTCAGGATGGACATTGACTAAATATTCCAATAGGGCTGCAGCTATGTAAAAATAAAGATGCAAAACGCTTGGCAAAAGTTCAACTAATTTAAATCTTTTATTTTTCAACGCTACGAAGTCGAGTGCACCAGCTAGTATAATAATATATTCAACTCACTTACAGAAAGTACAATAATTGAATAACATTTTCTTACAAAAAAAAATAGCCATTCATCATTTCGCTAAAAGGTGTACAATCATCCGTATTACGAGTGACATAAAATTGATATATATGAAGAAAAAAAAACGTTTCTTAAATGTCGCTGCGCCTATGCAGAAAATAGGTCACAGACAGAGTAATGTTCGCCCGATCGGTGACTCACGCAACGCCAATGCAAACTGCATACAATATAAGCAAGCAATATTGAGAGAGAGTCAGTGAAAGCTGCTCAGGGCGTGAAATGACACACCTAGCGAACACAATCAATCGGCCATTGCTAAATTGAGGTTGAGGACTCCGCGGCACACCCTTCTCCCATTGTCCTAGAGGCCTAGACCGGTTTTAGGATCAAAACATACCGAGTCTAAACTGAAGGATTATTAAAAAATATTCTTCTCAAACTATATATATAGTATTACCTCCTTAACTACAATAGCATTGTTAACTATATTATGCATGTGTTGACGTAGTGAATTTATTTCGGTACGTTAATCTATGTTAAATGTTAAAAAATATTTAAAAGTAAAGTGTACTATTTTTAAATATATATTTATTATATTTCGAAGACTCAGGTGTACGATAAAAACTTGAATAAGTTTATGGTGTACCTACTGTGGATCAGTTACCTACTGGTGTACCTAATATGCATTGTAGATATACCTATGTATATCTACAATGCATATTTTAGAACAAAGATGCTGTCCGCGCTTCTGTCTGTTTCTCCGCTGACCTTCTAAATCTAAACCATCCAACGGATTTTGGTACGGTTTTCATTTATGAAAAGAGCGATAAACGAGGAAGATTTGAATACGTATATAATTTGCAAAAAAAAATTGCATCCGTGCGAAGCCGGGGGCGAATAACTTGTCTTACATAAATTAAACAAATGCTGTTATTTCAGGCAACAAAAACAGCGCGTTTGTTTTTTTTTTCTACGTCCAAAGTTAAATATAATGAAAGAAAATTCTTCCGTAAACATCTGATTGTTATTCCATCAGTAAGCCGAGATGCAGGAATGTTTACGAAGAACTCTTGTTTGTTTATTACAAATACACCATATATTAAAAGAAACGCGTAGTTTAATGTCTGATATAATTGATTTCAAATAATTGATACGTATTTTTTTTACCTTTATTGTAGCCTGATTTTATCATTTTATTATTTTTCGCATATGATTGCCTCTCAATTCAATATATCTATTGCTATCAATATCAATGAAAATCAATGTATCGATCGCCCTTAGTTGCATTACATCCGAGCGCCAAAAGTGGATCGAGATATAGATATTTAAAATGTGTCAATAATATAAGTCCATTAATTTACTTTTTAGTACAGAACCGTATCTATACTAATATTATGAAGAGAGAAGATACGACCGATTTTTAAAATATCACCGAGCGACATAGGCTTTATTTTATAAAACGTTATGGGGACGAATGCTGAAGACCGTGGTTCTTCAGATAATGTGTACAAATAGACAACGTTATTGGGGCCCTTAAGTCTTTCGTTACATTTTTACTTGGGTACTCCCATGTATATTTTTGTATTGTATTAAGTAAAGCACAAAATCGGAGCGTGTATCGACCGTGTCTCTTGTGACGGAAACATTGACAACACAATGCGAGCCGATGCTTTCCGCCAACTCTCACAATTGTACGCACAGTTTGCCCACTAGCTTCTGTGCTTCGTTCACTTCCAATATTTATGATATTGTTTTTGTTATCCGCGGATATATTAGTACTAACTGGTGCCCGAGACTTCTTCTGTGTTGAATAATAAAAGATATAAACGCCTGACGAAATATGTAAGTAAACCAATATAACACCTGACATACATTGACGTCTGACATTATACTTTGCCAAGCGTTGGATCTTTAGTTTGGCCTATGTCTATCCTGAAATTCTATCGAACTATTGGTGAAAGCATTTTGCAAATGAATAGTTTCGATGATTACCTCCTACATACAAAACAAATATAGAAACTATCTTTTTATAATATTATTAGTGTAAACTGTAGATAATCAAATATAAATTGATTAGACATTTAGAAAGGTAAATAATAAATATTTATTTATTGATGCAATAAAATTTATTAATAAATATTTAAGAATGCTAAGATCGGCATTTTAACAACTAAATCCACGCTACATGAATTGGAACTAGATGGCGTTAGCAATGAAATGTACTTGAAAGCATTCCGTAATTCCGAATCATTATAAACGTATAATTTTTTTTTTAAATAAGCCACTGTCCTCCTCTGTTTCTTTCTCCGCTAACTTCTTCTAACCCGACGGATTTTGATACAGTTTTCCCTATGGAAAGAGCGATAAATGAGGAAGGCCTAATGTGTATAATTTATTTATTTATTTATTTATTGTAGAATGCCTCTAACGATAATTTTATTAATTGCAAATCATTTGCAGAAAGAAATACATCCATGCCTTGACGGGAGTGGGTCGCCAGTAAACATTAATATTTCCAACGAATATTTTTTGCAGTGCAAACGGAGCACAAGCAAAGCGGAGGTTTTCTATTGTCGGTTTGTCTATCATTTGAATTCAAGGTCCACCAACAGCAGCGAGAACGATCTCCCTATTATGATTGTTGTATGTAGACTCGAAGATAACGTTGGACGTGAAAAGGATGTATTGGAAGGCTTCCCGGAAACCGAGTGAGGAGGGTAGAAACTATTTTGGAAGCGAACAAACTATCCGATAACATTATGTTGACGTTTCGTGAACACAGAACTTTATACAATGCTAAAAATTTGACATTTTCGTAGGCTCCGATTGTGTTGAATATATAGTAAGTATATAATATAGATGGAGATATATTTTTTTTCACGCCTTAATTACTCAACCGATTACCAAGATATTTCAGGTGTAAAGAAAAGGGAGATCTAAAAAAAATAAAATTTTATCTTGTGTGAAAGCCGAATAAATGTTTATATCTATCTATTTAAGAACAATTCAATAAGGCTGTCTAAACTCACGTGTCATACTTAAATATAATATATGAATATCATCCATAGTTCACTATTACTCTTTATTTCTTGTAAAAAAACATATAAGTAATTTCTCTTTGTCTACGATTTATTTACGATAGAGAAAAGCGTCGCAACTCAAACAAACGCCCTCAAAAACAAACACCATACAAATCTCTATCTCTCTCTCTCATTTTAATTCTAAATGAGTAAGATTAAAAAGATATCTCGGACAATGTATACAGTGACTGTGAAAACCTTCCGTGTTTTCAGCACCCCATCCCCCTTCACCTTCGTTTGAAACAAAAGGTGTACCTACACATCTACAGGGGGAGCAATAATGAAACGAAGTTGAACCAACGTAGACGTAGGGGCGGGCGTATGCTAACAGTAGTTACTCACATAACTATTAGCAGCGACCACCACCAACTACATATTTGTATTTACTTTTTATTCTGCGTATTTTGTATGCTTGCAATGTGCCTATGATATATATGTACGTATACTCTGAATACAGGGCCACAAATGCTATGTATAATCACTATTTTCAAGTTTCATAGTAACTAGGTTTGCTATTAAGTTATGGTCAATTAGTTTTATACACGTTATCTATTGGTTGTATGTGTGTCAAATTTTAAGACAATCGTGTCATTGCTTTAGGCGAAAAACGTACTTTTTATTATTAAAAAAATATAACACACTTTTATTATAAAAATATTTAGTATTTTTATCATTTAAGTGCCCATTGTGGTCAGCAGCGTACTTTCAGCACCTGTGTGTAGCGTTGCTTGTGTTGTAAGCGATAGCTACGTACCATTAAACGAATCGTCAATTTGTCCGGCGACTTTAACATATGAAAAAACTTTTAGAAAACGGATAATTGCAATCTATGAGGATTATGTTCTTCTTTTACAAGCTTTCATACACCATTTCGTTCGCGTAGTTAGTACTAAAAGCTCATCGTCAGATAACTATAGATAGTTAAATTTCACACAGAACGTCATGTCGATGACGTTGCGTTTATTTTAATTAGGTATATTCCTTCCCTCTCATAAGTATGCCGACAAGATAAGATCCGACGAGCCGTATAAGGTTCACCACGGCGCACCTGCGGCGGATACGTGATGACCGTTTGCATGCGTTTAGCCGATTACCGATGAAAAGAATTTAAATAAAAATGTATTGAACTGTATATAGAACAGAGTATTTTAAGTAGCGCCACGCCCTTCTTCGCACGGATGCAACGTGTGAAGAAGGATTTTAATCTACACAAATACCTGATTGATGTAATTATGAAGTAGGTATAGATACGTATAGGTATTAATTATTGCAAGAAATGTACGTATATGCAATTAAATCATATAAAGATTGGAGGGTCAGCGTTTTGATGATTAAAATTTAAGTAGGTAAAAGTTTAATTGTATTGTATAATAAAATAATAGTAGGTAAACACAGAGTAAGAAGTTTTCTCTGGTAGAAAAAAACCAATTCAAATCAAAATCCATTGCGTAGTTTATAGAAAACAAACACACCCAGAAACTACGTATAAATAATACTCAGAAAGACATTTTGTTTTATTATAAAGAACTATGTTAAGATTAACTTATCAGGTTAAATATGTTTTTTTTTTTATATATGTTATATTATCTTTTGGGAACAGTGTTTTCTTTTTTTCTCAATGAAAAGTATCAAATGGTACGTGTTGTGGATGTACTGGCGGCGGCGTACACACTCGCATAATAATATGGGCTAAGTAATGTAATGCAAATTAAAGTCTCATATGTACGTAGGTATAGCAACGTGTATATTCATTGGTAGAAGGTAAAGCGTTAGTATTCAGTACTAGAACAGTGTCATTGGACACCGTATACAATTTTCTTCAGTCGAACACAAGGAATGTTCAATGAGTGATCCAGAAACGTTAGGTATTCAATATAAGTGTCACGTTAGTATGAGATTATTAAATCAATTGTTCAACACAATAGCTAACATTTTCAGAAAATTACAACTAAGGATTAAAAAAAAAATTCTGAAATATCAAACAAAAAATATCGTGTAAATCGAGAGTTTGATCATTCTTTCTCTTTCCAAATGACGTCATATCGACATTTTCGGGGTGGTGGACACTCCATACGCAGCATGATTTTTGTCGGACAAGTTCACCACAATTTTTAAATTAACTTTACTAAACAAATTTCAAAAAATGAAACTTGTATGTACGAGGAGTAATAGTGATGTCATATCGACATTTTTGGGGTTGTGGACACCCCATACGCAACATGATTTTTGTCGGACAAGTTGACCACAATTTTTAAATTAGTAATTTTATTAAAAAAAATTCCAAAAATCAAAGTTGTATATACGGAGAGTCATAGTGACGTCATATCGACAATTCCAGGAACCGAGCATTCGAAAACGCAGCAGCGCCGAAACTTTTCGCATTAAAAAAGTTTGTCGGACTCATCGCAAAAAAGGCACTCACAAAGTTTTACATTTGTATGTGTCAAAACAATTTAAGGTCCTTGTACTGGGGACTATATCGAAATAAATATATTCTCTGTTTATACAGGACATGGTTTTTTTTTGTGCCAAGCCAACTTCAGCAGTTTTCGTGAGTGAGTAAAAGACATCCTAACGTTTTTATAAACTTTCACAAATATTAAATGTGTAGTTGAAGACTATTTTAAAATGGACTATTTTTTAAAACATTACTTTAGCGTACTAACTAATTAAACGAACGTCCCATTTCTTTTCCATTATCTTTGTCTATATCTATGTATATCTCCCTAAAAAAAAATTAGGTTATTTAGAGATCCTAAATCCTAACTATGCAATACTATTAAGGCAAACCTTTGAACAGTTAATCTATTGTATTCTCAACTTCGCCTAGAGTGTATTTTTTTTATATAAAAATATCTTATTACGTAAGCATTTTTGTCAACAACTCTAAAGATCACATTTGTTTTAGGATGTCTATGATGACCTTCATTAACTATAATATTTTGTTTTTATTTTATTGAAATAAAATTTCATTTTTTTGTATTATGGGAAAAGCTTAAGTTATTATTGTCCAATTTATGACACAATCTCTTTAAAATCAATGTCGCACGTATGTAGCAGGCAGTAGAAAAATAATGGCAAATCGAATAACCGCCGGTGTTCGATCAGACAAATCGGATTACGACCGGGATCAGATGTCTCAGCTACGAACGGAAAAATTATTAGCAATCGTGGATTATTTTTATGATATTAATTGCCTTGCGTAATCTCTACTCAATTGATTGAGCAACTTTGAATGTTTTTCAATCATCTTTGACCGTACGCGTTTTAATAAGATTGGTTGTTTATTAAAAAAGATATTATATTTACAATGCAACGGATATTTAAGCAGCACATCACTAATGGACGTAGACCAAAATTACGTAGCTTAAAGCCGTTGTCATATTAACATACACTCTTAATATATCGCACTTACGGTGCTACAACCTCACTTATGCAATTTTTGTTAAAATTGATCTGAGTATGAGAAAAAATAACTAATGTACCTCTTTACTTGGTGCGTCATAATTGGAAAAATTAAATCATTTTCAGAAGTGACGGTTTAGCACCGTAAGTGCGATATGGATAGAATTTTGTAAAATATGTAATACCCGCAACTTCGTACCCTTTTCGGTATTGGGCATAACTTTTTGTTTGTAAACCGATTTGAATGAACCAAACGCCAAATTTTACGGGAAGCTTGCTACAATACAATAAATCAGTTAAGCTATTTTTTATTTTAGTGTGCTCAAACGCACAAACAGACAAAAATTCAAAAAAAAATATTTTGGACCTCGGTAACATAAGTGAAACTACGTTTTAATGTATTTTATTTTATGTGTGTATGGAACGTTTACGAAGTTAGTTTGAATTTCACGTGTGCAATTAGGAGACAGGTGAAAATTCAGTTTCGAAGGGACAAAACAAACACGAGACGGGCAATAGAAACCCCGCAGAGCTTGGCACAGCGCCAAGAGGCATTTAATTCCTAGTACAGAACTACTTCCAATCTTGTGTTTTGCTCACCGTATTATATCTAATGAAACGTCCTAAACGGGCATAGGTGTTATTGAAGTTACTAAAGTGAAATACACCTAGGTAAGTAGGTGACGAAGCCTGAGCAATTAACTTAGTCATATTTTATTTAAGAGAATTACAACAGAAAGATGATGTGTAAGATTTATGCAATTTATGCCACTTTCGTTGACTCGACGATACGCGAAAAGATAGGACAATATTCAAAATTATCAACCGATCATTATGAAATTTTGCATACACGTTGTCAAGGATACAGGGTACCATTCACCCAGAAAAAGAAAACTACTTTTCCAGAGAATAAAAAAAAACAACGCTTGAATAAATTCTACACAGGGACACAGATGTAGTCGCGGGCAAAGGCTTGCATTATAATGTAAAAGTTTGTGGTGACATAAGTGCCTATTTACTACTCAATTCACGTGCAAACACATAAACAGATTCCTAAGAAATACCCATCCATGGAAAATGAAACGGTAATAAAAAATAAAATTTTATTGCGTTAGTGGATAGATTTTCTTGAAATAATTGACAATTATTTCATGTGATTTTAAGATTGCATTAGTGTTATGTGCATTAGTGTTGCATAGCTACTGGCAACACCCAATCAATATTTAAAAACAAAATTTAAAAAAATCAGAATGCCATTATATTCCGTGTTGTGCCAGTATGTATTGCTTGTTGTTGGGTAGGATAGAAAACAGAAACGGTTTCGAGTAAAAATAAACTATGAAATGGTTAACAATTCATCTATTACCAGCCATTTGAGTATGCTCTTTAAACGGTCAAACAAAAACATCCGCAGTTTCTCTCAGCCGTTTATTCTGGGTTGAACGCACCCGAGCCATTTCGGGCAATCCGCGAACCTGATTGGATAATTGAGACTCCGATGTTCGCTGCGACTGGATGGATACAGGAGGGTAACGGGATGACATTCAATATTGGTAACTTTTAAATCAAATGTACCGGGAGATTTAAAATAAAAAGTGGTACGTCGACATAGCAAAACTTTGAGAAAAGACTGGATGCGGGTTGACTTGCGCTTTGAGCTATTAGCATCAGTGGGAAACTATGAGTTAATTTTATTATGACTAACTAAGATTATATCTTAGGACTAACTATTAAAATCCGATGTAGATGTTCAGACTTCGGAAAATAAAAAACTTGAAAGAGATAATTTCTCGTTCGCAAAATGGGTATACATAATTATAGCGAACTACTCGGATACTTCACTATTCAGGTCTGTACCTGAACACGATATGGGTTATAATAATGATGATGAGAAACACTAGTGATATTTGTTCTAAGGATTGATAGGACTTTTAAATTGAAACATTATTCAGATTAGAAAAATTGAAAGAAAAGTATCCACTTGTTCAAATTTTGTCCAATCCTTGTAACAGAATGATACAAGAAGGAGTGAGTACCATAATATGCCTGCTGTCACGTTTTCAAAACCACAATTATAATTGTTGCCAACCAAATCCCGTTGGTGAAGTTTCGATAGCCACGTTTAACTTACGGCACGGATGCCAAATAGAGCGTAAAGATCCGAGCTGTGCGTTCTATCATCGACATTGTCCTCATATTGTATAGAAAATCATGTTCATAACTTCCATTTGTCTGTAATTCCTTGGAAAACGTTTTAAAGTTGTGACATTTTCTAAAAGCACTTATAAATAAAAGCACTTATAAATAAAAGTATTGATATTCCTGAAACACAACGTCACAGGTGCTGTTACTTCACGGTGGTCTTCTGTAGAGAAGTGGTTACTGCCACCAAACAGGCTGTCAGGAAGCCTAAGGAATGCAATTGTATCCTATTACAAATATTGTAATTACATATGGAATGAATAAGTTAGCTTTACTTGTATTAAATTGAGGTGTTTTGCTTAATAAACAAGTTTGATTTAGAACATTTAATAATTCAGTTTGAGCTAACAGAATTAATGGACAATTTCTTGATGAGTAAGGTAATAGCATACAATAACTTAAACAAATTATTCCAGCCCAATTGGTATAATTAAAGCAAATAGGGATACAATAACAGAAATTAAAAATAACAAGAAATTGCATGAACTCGTTTTCTCCCGTGCGCTGCGAGAGGTCAATTAAGACAAAGTTACAAAATCAGTACGAGCTAAGTTAATGTTGAGGCAGTTTTGATATATTGCATAAAGGCCGTTGTTATCTGGGATCTTGTTATCGTTATATGGTTTTAATTATTTCAAATTAATAATTTGTTAAATTTGTAATTAAACCTCACAGTAGAGGTCTTAGTACTTAACGTTGGAAACGTAATCATTCAGGTTCATGAAAAGAATAATCATGAAAATGTTATAATAAAAGTTTAATAATTTGATAAAAACTTATAAATTACCGTATGTAAATACATTTTTAAAACGAGAAGAGAATGCTCGTATGAGTAAATGTGAAACAAACATACTTAATTTTTGATCGTTATTCGTTTTTTCATGTTAATGCAAATGGCATTGTTTCGTGCGGCCATTAATTACGTCTCTTAATTCGCACAAAAATTACAAATACTTCGATTATATTATTTGGCTACGAGTAGATGAAACCAAGGCAATAAACAGAAATAAAAACCGAATTATATATAACCATTTCTGTATACAACCACCACACATGTTAAAGTAATCGGTTAGTGTTGGCCAATTTACTGTTATCACTTTCCAATACACGAAGGGTATTTTTATCCAAACGCTTTATAGTCTCGTCTATAAGATTAAAATGGTGTTAATTCTACATACTTTTATTAAAATTATGTGGTTTAGCTCATTCGATCCGGAATAATGTCTAGATCATTGTGCCAAATAATTAAATTAGCCCATAAAAAATTCCAAAAGTTATAAACAATTAAACACATTCAAAAAATAGTGTTTGGTTTGTAGCTTATTGTTCGTAAATTATAAATATTTTCGAAATTTGAAAAAAAGATCCTTAAAGAGGAGGAATTTAGTAATAAAAAGGTTCCAACTTCCGGAAATGTTTGAAAATTTTTTGTTAATTAACAATCGTCTAGCATATTGAAAAATTTTTTTTATTAAAAATTCCAACGGGAATTTATTCTTTAAAGTGTTTAGATTATACTATAATTTTTTTAGATTTTTCAATTAACTAAGTACTTAAATATTTTTTTTTAAGTGACGTACTCGCTTTCGAGGCCGTGCGCGCAACCTAACAATGGCGCGCAGAGGGCTATTTTCAGCGTTAAATTAAAATTATAAATAATGGAGGTACAGTTCCGGAAGTTGGAACTTTTTTTTACTAAATTTCCTTCTCTTTAAGGATCTTTTTTTCAAATTTCGAGAATATTTATAATTTACGAACAATAAGCTACAAACCAAACACTATTTTTGAAGGTTTTTAATTGTTTATAACTTTTGGAATTTTTTATGGGCTAATTTAATTATTTGGCACAATGATCTAGACATTATTCCGGTTCGAATGAGCTAAACCACATAATTTTAATAAAAGTATGTAGAATTAACACCATTTTAATCTTATAGACTAGACTACTATTTGACATAGCAATGAAATCTCAGACCACAAGTTACATAGCAGTACTTCAGGTCTTTGAATCTCCTAATTTATAGAAGCTTCTGCATAAATATGTATAGTCTGTTTTGTACACTCAGCGTAAAACCGCCCGCATTTGTGCTCTTATATGTTTAATCTTTGTGATAAGAGCTTGTCTGAAGCTTGTACACATCGTTCGTACTCTCCGCCTGGATAGTTCTTTTTGAATTTACTCTACGAGCAATACCACCACAGTTCTTTGGAACTAGCAGGGCGCCTGGCCGCGCACTTTTCCGAAGATCTGTGAATACCACGGAGTATTGAAAAATTTCAGACAAATACGGTTAAAAGGTATGGCCTTTATTTTTCATATTTCCGCTGAAATCGTGTTCCATAAAATAATTACGAGCTACCCGAAGTAATGGGCACGTACCATCGAAAAAACCGTTGGGGAAAAAAGGTCAGAGAGCGACCACGTACTTTATACTTGGATCAACCAACAGAAGCATAGTGAAAGGTCCTCTGGCAAAAATTGGATGCGCTCGGTTGTTTGGTCGTGTGTTACAAGATAGATACTAAAATTACATACTGGAATAATCGTGAAATTATAAAGAAAACAGCATCGCAGTTCGTGACGTAGTTAAAATAGTTAAGCATATACAAACAGACGCGGATACTGATGTTTTAATACTGTTTGTACTTTGAATATAGCGGTTAGACGAAAATTTAGTTTGAGACTCTCAAGTCATAGCACAATTAAATGAGACGACACTGTGCAACACAAAGGGCTTGCAAAGACAACTTCTAGCATTCTTAAGTGTGCAAGGTGTTGAGTGTTGTGAATATTGTGCAAAGTGCAGCGAGACGTTTAATTAAATATTTCAGAAGGATTGTTACGTTATACCTACTTGTTCGGACATAATATTTTGGTTTAAATTGTAAATGTGGTTAATTGTAATAATGCTTATATTTTCAAATTCTACTACTAGAAAAGCAGCTCAATTATTATAATTGTAATCAATTATTTCAAATTATAAAAATTCAAAAATTTCATATCTACAAAAATGAAAAGTTATACATATGAATTATACTCGGCAGTAAGAATAAAGTTTGATGCATTTTAGACAAAGACCTTTTTGAAAATATTATGAAAATTGAATTTTTATTGATATGTTGCCTACATATTACTTTTATTCCTCTCGAGATTTGAATATTTTACTTAATACCAATTAAGCAATAAATTAATGTTTTAAGCACAAAAACAGGAATACTCAATAAGTAATAATACTAACATTGATAACATTGTATTTTTCCTCGACAATGACAAGCGTATTTTTTATGCAGATAAAACTATTTTTATATAGCGATTTATATTCAAGTATTTACCGACACCGACTGTTTTAATAGCGGTACATGCAAAGTGCAATTTGTAAAACTCGAGAGTACAAGAAAATACGGAAAAGTGTCCTTTAGCGACACTTGAACAATGCAAGTAGTTTTTTCCAGCAAAACGTTCTATCAAATCATACCTTACGGCACACGAGATAAGGTGCACTGAGTTCAAACTGTCTGGGAATTGGAAGGTACATTTTTGTTCTATAGTACGCTCGACTTGCGTCCTCGGTTGAGGCCAATCAGCTGTTTCCTTCATTACGTGTCAGACTTCGACACTTTTGTTCGCTTCCCTTGCATACATTTCAACACCTTTTATGTAATATAAGGCATCATATCTACGTTATTAATTTCCTTTTTTATTACATAAAATCTTAATACACTTTACAATATTATAAAATTAAGTCACTGTCCGCCTGTTTCATTAAAAAAATATTTAAAAAAGTTGATGTTATATCGTAGGATTTCCTAAACTATGTTCTAGAAACGATTTCCCTTTACATGACTTACGCTAGCTAAACGTTATAATCACATTTAACGTAATTAACTAAATAACTATGGTTCAAATATTGAAGTTGGTAGCTTAATTCAAAAGATGCATCAGGGCCCATCCACTGTGAGTATTGAATGTAATAGCTTTTTCAATGGATATCTGGCTTCGGTGAATTATTACTATTTCTCAGCAGGTTTAGACGGAAGAAAATGTTTGTACAGTCAGTCACAGCAATTTAAAACCCGAATGCTATAACCATAAACATGCCGAAGGTCTTATGACAAACTTATTTTCAGCGTCAACAAATCAAAACTAAACGTAAAACTCCAGAAACGGAACTAATTGAAAAACAATGATACAGCTATTAATCAGTTATCCGTGAACTGTACACTTTTACTTTCATTTTGATCTAGTCACGAATTTTTTTAGTATAATTCCTTGATTTCAAACACAGGCTGTCAGTCTAACTAAACGAAAGTAGAAAGCCATAGCAAGCCGATTACAAACAACATAGACATTACAAGTTCTTCGCGAAAAATTCCATATTGTTATGGGCACAATGTACTTTAAAAGATATTATACCTATAGATGTACTAAAAACTTCAAGGCAAGACATTACGAACATACACCTTCGGTGTTAAAGACAACTCACAACTCAAAAACCGTCTTGTGAAGTTTGACGCAAAATTTGTGCGAAATTTACATTGTTGAAATGTCGCCAAAGTTTTCGGAAGTCACAATGAGGGTACAAGGAAAATAAGGCACCTAAACAAAACAAACACAAGACCTGCGAGTTTTAACTCAGTGGTGTCTAATTAAGTGGGCCCTTCACTGAGCGCGGAACGAAGACACACAACTTAGAATCACAAATTATTTATTACTATAGCTGTTGCAGGCGACTTCGCCTGCGTAACTTTATAAAATAAAGCCTATGCTGCTCGCTGATAACTTAGCTTTATATAGGTGAAAGAATTTTTGAAATCGGTAATGTAGTTTTTGAGTTTATTCATTACAAACATACGATCTCTATTTATAACTAGCCGCCCGCTCTCGGCTTTGCCCGGGGTACATTTTTTTAACGTAAAAAATGCACCCCGGTTATCTTCCCTGATTATCCTTCTATTGCGCTTTACGTCTGCGTTTTGAGCTTAGCAACACATTTAGGGATTTTTTTTTTATTAGTCTAGATTCTTTTAGTTACAGACAGGGCAGATATAAAAACTGAGGCGTTATTTACATTTATTTAACTTAAAAACATATAACATATGTATGAAAGAATAAAATACACTTCTGAATATATATTTTTTAAGATAAAAGGCTGACGGCCTACTTGTGTCTACCGAAACGAAGGAACTAAGGCAATACAATAAAACAGCACAAAATATTCGTATACGGGGGGGTCTGGGGCATAAATACAAAATGAGCACAGCAATAGACAGCAATGCTCCTTTCAAGCACTGTTCGGAAACTTCACTTATAAATAAATATATATGTTTAATATCATGCGGTAGTACAGTTTGAAAAAACTATATAGATAATTTAAATAAAAATAACTGTTCAAGGAAATATAATTTTTGCGTCACATTTATATGGCAATTTGGTTACATTAGCTTACATACTTAAATGACTGAACATACTAATTATATATGTATAGCTGTCAACGTGGTATTATTTCACATAAGGTCATCTGCTTGCGGGCTGTAGTTAACTCAAGCCGGGCGGGTTCTCACTTTTGCCATAGGTACATACTTGTTAGCAGTAGTGGTAATAACTTAATGTCGATATACTAAGCAACAAAAGCGAAACGTGTATTGACACTGATATATTCAATACACACATTCATTTCGATTCGTGATACAATCGATTAAGTTTATTAAAATGCTTTCAAGTATTATGTCCCAAATTTCCCAATAAGTATTTTACCCATTAAACTAGGCTCAATGCAAAGTTCGCCTTGTAGACATTTTGGTTTTATTCGATATACCTATTTTGACCCTCATTTCTATAAAGAAAAAAATAATGATCAAATCTAAAGCGTTCATTATCATTTAACCACAGTCCTATAAACTTAGTAGCAGTTGAATATTATAAAACAATTATCTAAATTAAAATTTATAAATATCACGAGATAATTTACATTTTCACACCGAATATTCGATTGATCAGTGTTAGAGCAACAACAAAAAATGTCATCTGGTATTTAATTTGAACCTGATACACATGATTATGGAAAACAAATATGATTAAGATTATGGCGTAGGATGTCCTACATTCAGAATACAAAACACAATTTTTCTGGTTAAGTTCGTATATAATTCATATTGGGTACATAAGAAAGTACGCAAAACCCTACCAAGAAAACAAGTAGTAGATATACAATTATGTACATTTACGGTTAGATCGTAGCAAACAGACGCAAAAACAATATAAGTAAGATTGACACAAATCTTTACTTTTTCATCGGAAAATTCCCACAAGGCCGTATAATCGTCCGATAACTTCGAAGCGAAAATGCTTTTAGCCATTTTCCTCTCGCCTAATATCCAGTGTCAAGGGTTTTGGAGTGATTTCAGTTACACGAGTGGTCTAAATTATTTTGAAGGGAAGGACGGTAAACGGCGGATGCGATTTTCAAGTTGCATTTGAATTTATGCGTCCGGCCCGACCAGACTCTGGACTCACGTGAATGTAGTTATCAACTCAATGACCTAAGTTAATTCAGGCAAATGTAAATTTATGACGCACAACCAAAGACTACAATTCATATTTTTCACTCGTCTCGAGAAATCAACATAAATGTATATGCAGTTTAGCAGGAGGACAATACGACACAGTGTAATATTTCAACTTCCAAGAATTATATACGTAACTGCCTACATTTCGGCGAAATTAGGGTGAAAATGATCATTACATTACAAGAATATATTGGGAGCTTTGACAGCGTAAACATTAGAGTCATTAATTTAACAATTAAGCTACAACGTTATTTTGAAAAATTTGCAATAACGTTTTTAAGCAGTATTAAACAATGTAAGTACTTACAGTAAGTTATATAGTTTAATTAGTAGTTAGTAAGCTTCAAAGTTGTTTTGAAAATTTGATAATTAAAAATAAATAAGTATACACTTAAAGGAAGTTATATTTTTACAACTTAGGACCGGCGCACATGGCGAAGCGAAGCGTGAAACACGTTCCTATGTTTCAAAACCAATTTGAATTATTATGATGCGTTAAATAAAAACTTGGACACTCCGTTCACATTACATTACCTATATTAAGTAGCATTTAAAACTTACAGTAGGTACAGACAAAACCAACCAACGAATATAAGAGCAAAACAATTACATATTCTAAACAAAATCACTTATACAAAAGTGAATGCGTATTTTCCATTGCAAATGTCTTAAAACTTTCACTGTCTCTTTTCCAGTGAATTGACGACCGACCGTAGGCATTTAAGCGTTTCAAGGATCATTAAGCGTTGTCGGTAAAATTCACACTTTTTTTGGGTCATTTGCTGTAAAACGCCTTTTTGCTTAATTAACGGACGTCTCTCGCTCGACGGTCGTCTTAAACTCTTGATAGATGACCCGAGGAAATGCGTTGTTTTAAAAACGAGAACAATAGGAAAATATTACTTGGGCGAATCAACTATTTTCTGTATCGAATCAACTTTTTGTGTCAAAAATAAAATATGATATTATAATGAATTTGATTATTGATATTGATAAATAAATCATTGAATTTAATGAATTTATGAAGAGCATCGCGCTTTTGTGAATATAAATATTGTTATCAAGCAAAAAGTGAGAACATACCCCTTAAAACGTCCCTTGGGTAACGCATACGAATTCCGAATGAAACAACACAAAATAGTAAAATAATGTATTTGAAATCTTAGAAAACCTCTTAAGGTGTATAACGCCGATTTGGCCTTGAATTATTAGGCTGATTTCCCCGCGCCACCCTCTACAAGAGATCGACCGCACAGAGATGGCAAAGAGTAGTATGGAGACTAGACGACAAAGGCACGACATAGTCGACTGAGCCTACTTTACTGCAAATACATACTACAAATTTATAATTATTTACAATGTAGAGGGATAATTCAGTAACAATGAAGCGTGTTTTGTTATTTAGGTAGTAAATTATGTTACCTAGTAAAAATTTTTACCCGTCTGCGCCACAACGAGGGTTATGTTTTTAGAGTGTATAGCGGCGCGCTCCCGGCTTGGCCCGGGGTGTATTTTTTCTAAAATAAACGTAGCCTAAGTTACTCCTTATTACATCAACTACCTGCCAATAAAAGTCCCGTCAAAATCGGTCCAGCCATTTCAGAGATTAGCCGGAACAAATAAACAGACAGACAGACAAAAATTGTAAAAAATGTTATTTTGGATTTTTTCTAAAATAAACGTAGCCTAAGTTACTCCTTATTAAATCAGCTACCTGCCAATAAAAGTCCCGTCAAAATCGGTTCAGCCATTTCAGAGATTAGCCGGAACAAACAGACACCCAGACAGACAAAAATTTGGTTTGGTTATGTGGTTGGTTTATTTTGGTGTATGTACTTATATATGGTGTATGTACGTATATATATTCATATGCATGTAGTAAAAAACGGTTATTTCAATATTACAAACAGACACTCCAATTTTATTTATATGTATAGATGTATGTATATTTCTTTATACGAATATAAAATATATGGTAAAAGAGCCAAACAAAAGTTTTTATCAAACCTAACAAATTTTTTAATTTTCAGTAAAAACAATTGAGTTTTTGCACCAACCGTGCAAACTTCGCGTGGTACGTTTTGTTTGGGTAACGCTAATGCCGGCGGTAATAATTTTTTTTTTAATTTTGATATTTTTTTTCAAATTCACCAAGTGAGTGAAGTGACAATAAATTGAGACAAAAAGTGTTTTTTTTTTTTTCATTTTGATAAAGATTACGAACTTTTTAAAGCGAGAATCTTGCTTCTTCAATTTTTTCAAAAAATCTATCGAGTGGGACAAAAAAGCGGCTGAGTGGATTAAATGGAAACTCTGTGGAGCTTTTTAGGATATATTGAACTGTAAAAGGCACACTTAACATTTATTATTTTCTCCATATTTTTGATTCAGCGCTTGATTTTTCTAAAAGCTATCAAAAGCCCTTTTTTATAATTTTTAAAATTCATGTCAATAGAATTAAAAAAAAAAAACAAATGCTTGTAGAAAATTTATTCACGTTTTCATTTTGTTTTCGTTTTGTCTTGTCTTTTGCCATGTCTAATTGTTTTGGTTTGGTTTTGGGTCTTATTATTATTAATTGTGTAATTTTAAAGGAGGGGGGGAGTAAGGGGGAGCGGAGGGGGGCTGGGAGGATGGTGATGATAGATTACCCTCATCCTTTCAAATGATACCTAACATGGGGGGTCTATTTGTAACCGTTGACCATGGTTACGTCAAATTTTTTATCTCGTCGAGACGTCCCCGGTGAGCCCAAATACGATCCGGCTGTGACGCGCCGTTTCCGAGTTTCGGCCGGGGGGGGTCCGAGGGGGGCGTCAAATTTTTTATCTCGTCCAGACGTCCCCGATGAGCCCAAACACGACCCGGCTGTGACGCGCCGTTTCCGAGTTGCGGGGGGGGTCCGAGGGGGGCGCCAATTTTTCTATCTTGTCCAGACGTTCCCGATGAGCCCAAACACGACACGGCTGTGACGCGCCGTTTCCGAGTTACGGTCGGGGGGGTCCGAGGGGGGTGTCAAATTTTTTATCTCGTCGAGACGTCCTCGATGAGCCCAAACACGACACGGCTGTGACGCGCCGTTTCCGAGTTACGGTCGGGGGGGTCCGAGGGGGGCGCCAATTTTTTTATCTCGTCCAGACGTCCCCGATGAGCCCAAACACGACCCGGCTGTGACGCGCCGTTTCCGAGTTGCGGGGGGGGGTCCGAGGGGGGCGCCAATTTTTCTATCTTGTCCAGACGTTCCCGATGAGCCCAAACACGACACAGCTGTGACGCGCCGTTTCCGAGTTACGGTCGGGGGGGTCCGAGGGGGGTGTCAAATTTTTTATCTCGTCGAGACGTCCTCGATGAGCCCAAACACGACACGGCTGTGACGCGCCGTTTCCGAGTTACGGTCGGGGGGGTCCGAGGGGGGCGCCAATTTTTTTATCTCGTCCAGACGTCCCCGATGAGCCCAAACACGACCCGGCTGTGACGCGCCGTTTCCGAATTACGGTCGGGGGGGTCCGAGGGGGGTGTCAAATTTTTTATCTCGTCGAGACGTCCCCGATGAGCCCAAACACGACACGGCTGTGACGCGCCGTTTCCGAGTTATGGTCGGGGGGGGGGTCCAAGGAGGGGGCTTTTTTTTTGGTGCCCCGGTAGACCGGATGACACTTTCCTTGGTGACTACCGATCACCCTCTATGACCTTCTGCAAACGCCACCCTTCTATCCCTCATAGTTTCCGAGAACCGCTCACCAACTTTTTACCAGAACGGTGTACCGAGGATATCGGATTTTTCTGGAGGTCACGGGGGCGTCCCCTACGCGACCACCTACAATAGGGAAACCCCCCACCGCTCCTTCTAGGAGAACAATTCGATGAGTCACTAGATACGTGAGTGGGAATCCGGCTTTATAGTGGCTTTATTTATATTATTTATTTATTAGGCTTATTAATTTATATGTATTAATTAATAAATAATAATTATTAATATTAATTAATTAATAAATTGAATATTATATTACAACATAATTTATATTTAGTTTTTTAAAGATTTAATTAAAAAGACAAAAAAGAAAACCTATTAAAGTATTATATACACTATCATGCACTGTCTGTTCTGCCACTAAAATGTTTATTCTTTGTTTATTACGTAAAAATTAATAATTTGATGAAGCGCAACGCGACACAGGTCCGTCTAGCATCACGACTTGCCCCGCACTGATTTTATGGACGAGAACGGGCTAGCGCTGAGTAAGTGGGGAAATATTTTTGATAAAAACATTATATAAAATTCAATTTTACGAATTTTCAAAAAGCGCTTTCAACAAATCATGCTACATTGTTATCTTCATAAGTGTACAAAATTTCATAATCTTTTGATAAATATTGTAGAAGTGAGATTGTTACAACTGAAAATAAAAGGGGTGAGTTTAGAATTTTTTTCCTGAATCAATTTCAATAAAATAAAATTTTTAATCCCAACAAATCATTCCTCATATCTTGTAGATAAACATATATTTTTTTCGCTGAAGAAAAGGCGTATATATAATGAATAATACTGTTACAAAATGTTGCAAAAATTTAATTTTTTGGAAGGATAAGCCTTAAGGAATAATTAAATCACAATTAAGGTCAACAAATCAGTCGTTTTCTGAAAATACGGATATTCGTGTGTCTCTTGAGTCACAGTGTATCAAATCCGAATAAATTTTCATTGTAGTATTTTTTACAAGCTAATATAAAACAAAATAATAATACTGGCTATATCGCCGTCAAATTTTCTAATTTAATCTAAAACTAAAACAAAACTATATATTTTTTTCTATTTAAATGAAAGAGATAATGGTCGTGAAATTTGGGGACAAGTGTGTCACCCAGGAGACAAACCCTGTGACTCAAGAGACTTTGAAATGGTTACTGAGCATACATTTTCGAGATTTATGCTAGTACACATCATAAACTAAAAATAAAAGTAACAACTAAAAATAAAATAAAACTAAAAATAAAAGTTAAAAAAAAAGACTTAAATCATATCATCATCATCATCATTTCAGCCGCAAGATGTCCACTGCTGGACATAGGCCTCCCCCATAACTCTCCAATAGGACCGGTCAGAAGCAGCCTGGATCCACCGTTGACCCGCGGCCTTAATTAGGTCGTCTGTCCACCTTGTGGGTGGACGTCCTACGCTGCGCTTGCTGGTACGTGGCCTCCACTCGAGAACCTTCCGGCCCCAGCGGCCGTCGGCTCTCCGTACTATATGCCCTGCCCATTGCCACTTCAACTTACTGATCCGCCGGCTTATGTCGGTAACTTTCGTACGTCTACGGATCTCCTCATTTCTGATTCGATCTCGCAGTGTAACCCCGAGCATAGCCCTTTCCATAGCTCGTTGAGCGACATTGAGCTTCCTTACGAGGCCCATAGTTAGAGACCACGTTTCAGCGCCATATGTCATCACCGGCAACACACATTGGTCGAAAACCTTTGTCTTGAGACACTGAGGAATTTTGGATGAGAAGATGTCTCGGAGCTTCCCGAACGCTGCCCATCCGAGCTGGATTCGACGATTGACCTCCCTCTCGAAGTTGGTTCTACCTAACTGGACTGTTTGTCCCAAGTATATGTACTCGTCAACAACTTCGAGAGTTGAGTTTCCAACTGTTACTGGGGTAGGCACAACATGGACATTAGACATAACTTTCGTCTTGTCCATATTCATCTTAAGGCCCACCCTTTGAGAAACTCGATTGAGGTCTTCGAGCATCGTGCCGAGGTCTCTCATCGACCCCGCTAAGATCACAATATCTTCGGCAAACCGAAGGTGAGTGATATACTCGCCGTTAACGTTGATGCCAAGTCCTTGCCATTCCAGGAGCTTAAATACATCTTCCAAAGCGGCAGTGAACAGTTTCGGAGAGATTACATCTCCCTGTCTCACACCTCTACGCAATGGAATGGACTGTGTGCTGTGCTCCTGTACTCGAACCGACATGGTGGCTTTATTGTATAAACACTTCAATACCTCGATATACCGATGATCAATGCGACATCGCTGCAGAGCCTCGAGCACTGCCCATGTTTCGATCGAATCTAAGGCCTTCTCATAGTCCACAAACGCCAGACATAGTGGAAGGTTATACTCTTCGGTTTTCTGTATAACTTGGCGTAACGTATGGATGTGGTCTATGGTACTATAACCTTTGCGAAAACCGGCTTGTTCGGGAGGCTGGAAGTCATCAAATCTGCGCTCTGGACGATTTGCAATAACCCTGGAATACAGCTTGTAAATATGGCTCAGAAGCGTGATGGGTCTATAATTCTTCAATAGGGTTTTATCACCCTTTTTGAAGAACAGCACCACCACGCCCCTGTTCCATACTTCTGGCGTTATACCGCCGAGTAGGACGGAATTGAAGAGCCGCTAAAGGACTTTAAGTATCGGTTTTCCACCCGCTTTCAGAAGCTCCGACGTGATTCCGTCATCACCGGGTGCCTTGTTGTTCCTCAGCTGTTTCAGAGCCATTGCTATCTCATACAGACTGATGTCCGCGATATCCTCGGTGTAGTGACGGGTTAATTTGGCTCTAGTTGTTAATGAGGGATTTGTGGACGAGAAACCCAACTTCCACCTTAGGATTGTTGTTCGCCCTCCCGGTAGTAGAGCAAGTTTCCAGATTCCAGGGTTATCATGTCCTCACCCTCTCTACGGACTTCAGACAATCCCAAAATATCCCAATGTAACCTGCTCATTTCTTCTTCCAGCTCAACAATCTTCTCGTCTGTCCTCAGGGTCCGAATGTTGTGTGTTACCAGGGCCAATTGTCTACGGGAGTGGTAGCCGGATCTCTTCCGGAGATTCTTAGCACCCCCTGCCCCGCCGTTACCTTGGCCGCTACCGTAGCCAGGAATAGCGAGGCCGCCGGGGACTGGAGGCCTGGTCACATTTTCGTTGGTCATTATGGGGGGTGTTTTGCCAATACTCGCCACGCTTGGCAGGCGGGTTGGCGAGCGCAGTTCAGTACAATTGTCCGCAAAGGGCGCTGCTGCCCACCCTTTGGTGGTTTTTCCCTTAGCCGATTTCTACGGCACCCACGGGTTGAGATGGGGGAGTACTATTCTAGGCCGGTACTCCACGGCATAATATCATATAATGGGATATAATTCATAGTGAAAGAAAGAATGAGCTGACAAAAAATGAAAAATCAAGTAATCATTATTTTGTTTTATAAAGCAAAATTATTAGATACCTGCAGTGACCATTGGTACTACGTTTAATATTTCATATCAAACCGCAGTTCGTTTAATTTGCTATTATAGGTAGAAATTTCTCTTGAGTCACTAAAATTGTCTCTTGGGTCACGATTTTTGTAACCCAGTGGACTCGTGACCCCAGAGAAATTATATCATATTTTCAATAAATTGTTAGAAAAATGTTTGAAAAACGACATAAATTTTATTCAACAGGAATTTTAGACCTTAGATCTTACTATACAGCTTAACTTATTATAAGAAGTACTTACGTTATATTAAAATTCGCCGTGATCCAGCAGACACACAATAAAAACACGCAGCCTCTCTCGGAGTCACGGACGAAATGACCGAACCGCGGAACTGTTACATTAGTGGCCGACACAGTCGTACGACGACCAGATTCGTTTCCTATTGGTCAAGCCCTTAACATGCTGTCTCACTCGCACTTAGGAGCGATTTATGTGTGTGACCCAGTAGACTTGTGAATTTCTGTTCTACTAGGGACAAACATCGTAACTATGATATTTATGTCATTAATTTAAGTTACGTAATCGTAAATGAAGATATAAAAGAAAGATCTACTGTAGTAAATTACCATCACAAAAGTTTACCACGTTCTTAGGGAAAAAAATGAAATCGGCGCTAAATACCATGCCCCACACGCTCGAGGGACAACAAATTTTTGTATGACAACAAGAAATTATCCACTGGGTCACGATTTTTTTTCTTCCTGTGATAGTGTAACTTTTGCAATATGTAAGGTGAAATATAATGATTAAGTATCTGATTATCCATGTGTATTAGTATAACATACTAGATATTCGTAGATTATTTTCTTGAAATTATGTTGTGTCAAGGACACGTGCTGACAAAAAAAAGTTGATTCGCCCACTTACAACTTACAACAATGAAGTCACAAACGTCATGATGAATCGATACACGTAATGTGAAATAATTATGTAAACAATACCCAAGTATTAATAGACATTTATTGATTTATTAAATTGTATGTGACTTTCTGTGACGTCATTTCACATGATTATGTTAATTAAACTCCTACGCTTTCTGTTTACTTATTCAAAACTTTTGTTTTCTAAATAAATAAATAAATAAAGATCAAAATATAAACAAACGAAGTCCGAAATACATCAATTTTTATATCTATACACATAATTATTGTAAAATAACACCTGAGGGCCTAGTGCGAGTTTTACTCGATCAAACGCGACGAACACGTAAATGTCAATTTATATGGGAATGAAGCAGCGCCACCTGGTGGTTCACGTGTAGGTCTGCTTCATTCCCATACAAATTGACATTTACGTGTTCGTCGCGTTTGATCGAGTAAAACTCGCACTAGGCCCTCTGTTCTCCACTAACTTCTTCTGAACCACCTAACGGACTTTGATATGGTTTTAACAATGTGATTTCCTTTATTTTTAATAACTTTTATTATTTATACCAACTTTTATTGTTTAACCATAAATCGAGATGAGAGTTGATCTCATCTCGATTTATGGTTACAATTCCTATTATTATATTATTATTATTGAATACATAAATACAAATATTTTCAACCAAAAATTCCTTAACTAATTATTATAAATAACCGTTGATTCTTATCTCCAAAATGAAATGACTTAATTTAATTACTAACGTATTCTACAGGTTCCTACGTACTATCTCGTTACAAATCACATTTTAACTACACAGTCTAAGCCTCAAGGTAATCTCTGTAGAATTTCAGTAATATTGCGGTGATTGCGAGTATATATGTTATAGTAAATAAGGGAACGCGTCCACACGGGTTGAAAACATAAACACGCCTAGTTTACTACTGGGGCGCCATTTTATGTGATCCGGCTCGAAGGACCGAAACCTGTAACAACATAAAATATGGATATCTGTTCTAAGCCTCTTTGGCGTTCTTTGGGATATTTGTTGTGCTCCGATTGCAATATTAAATCGTCATGCACGTCCTACTAAATATAATAGTCGCGTAGACTATCCAATTTCAAAACTGAGTTTCATAATAAATGAATAACACAAGTGTTCCACTTTCTCCGAAAGCAAGAAAATCTAGTCATCAATTATCACAATTTGCAACCTAAACGTCTCTGCGATCGAAGTGAAAAAAAGGAGTTCGAGTTAAATATCGTAAAATTTCAACCGTGTAATTTAATTTTGCAGAGATTTTAGAAAATGTAGAACTAGAATAAAAAAAGGGAGCAAACAGACGTTTTGCGCATTTCATAACCGAAATGTAATTCTGTGTCGCCGCGCCGAGGCAAAGCGAGCCTCAAAAGAGGTTGTAAAATGATGAAAAATACCGAAATGCACGACGAGGCAATAACTCTAGTTACTCCTGTTCAAAGTCTGCGGCTTTGTGATAACGCGACATTACGACGAACACCGCTCTCCCTCTCTCACCGCACTTGTTTGAAAGATAGCGCATTTTCCATGTACATATATTCCCATATTTTGATTGTGTAAGGCACCAGGGATACTTCATGTTCACAATGTACTTACTTATTTCAACGCACATTTAAATAAGTAGATACTTAATTTCAAAGAAGTAATTAATGACGTTTAGTATATTATCTATAGTAATATTATAAAGAGAGATTTGTATTTTTGTATGTTTGTTTGTAATGGATAAACTCAAAAACTAGTGGATTTTAAAAATTATTTCACCTATACAAAGGTACATTATCAGCGAGTAACATAGGCTAAGTATATTTTATGAAGGCCGACGAAGTCGCGTGCAACAGGTAATTTATTATATTTTCGCAAATAACTAGGATCAAATTAAAAATTCCTTAAACTAAAAACGAAGGCAGGTCGCTAAAATATAATATTTTTAAATTTATTTAACGATTTATATTATATTAAGACTAATAGATTATTTATTTTATAATTTCATTGTATATTGATATTTTTAAGGCCCTGTTAAATGTATACCTTAATATTATTATCAAATCATATGTAAAGAGTATCTTAAGTAAATCCTTGTTTCTCCAAATTAGATTATCTTCATTATTATTTAATGTTGTTATAATGATGTATCAAACTAGTAAAAGTATTTCTTATTTGTATTTAACTATTGGTAACATCACCTCTTGTACAATGTAAACACTAAACTGTATTATGATTGTTCTATGCATACCTTAAAAAAATAAAAAATCTAGTCTGTTAGCGACATTCACCATTATAAATGTAAGCAGAAAATACAAGTTTATTGAACATTTTGACCATGGAGCGTATTAAAACAAGTACAATTAACTATTAGACTTCTATTCATTCCGGGGCGGTTTTGTACACATTAGAATCACTTTTACGTGTCACAATGGAACCTAAAAAAGTGTTGTGCTACGCCATGCTACGTATATGGTTTTAACGACTCTAGATAATTTCCTGGCCGATTGCCAATATGTCAGTGACTTATTGGCAATTACGCGCAGTGAATGGACTTTTGCAGACACGTAAACGTACCTACTATGTAATGTATATACTTCTGAAATGCAACATAAATTAATACACCTTTAACATTTTCAATTAATAAACAAAGAACAAAATCAACGGCAAACAATGAGATTTTAAAGTTAAGAGAAAAATCTTCTTTATAACATTAGTTTAATCGGTACTAAATAAAAAAATATTAGCAGGATAAGTTTTGTATGATTCTTTAGTGGAGCACTTATTCAAGAAATTGTTATATTCTACGAGAAAATCGTGAATATTTAAAATCTAAGTATTTAAAGTTGTACAGGCAAGCTGACGGTTCACTCAGTGATTGGTGGCTTCGCCTATTAAAGCAAGTAATTCCATAGGTATTTCAAGTGCTCTGCCGTCATTAACAGTATAACGAAGGGTATGGATAAACCGGCTCTGGCATCCCTTACTTCGCGGTTGTTTTCTGCACAATAGTAGAATAGAATAGAATAGAATAATATTTTATTTGTAGCAAAGGACATTGAAAACATACAAATATATAAAAAGACTAACACAAACGTCCCCCGCCACAAACCGGCTCCAACTCAGCATAATGCAGGTTATAAAAACCTACGCTGGTCTTCCGTTAGAGCCGATGGTGAGGTTACGCACTTGCTAAATAGAACAATACATAAAAGCTCTTAAAATTAAAAATATAACTTATAAATATATAATACAAAAAACACCTATATTTATACAGAAAAGAAAAAATACAGTAAAAAAAAACGAAAAAAATAATATATAAAATTAAAAATACATATATATTCAGAAGGCACTGGTGTCGTTCCGCAGTTGCTCCTCGCTTTTTTGGTGTTCGAATATAAATTTCTTTAATTTATTTCTAAAATTATTAGTACTTTGCAGGTCCCTAATAGGCGGCGGGATGTTATTCCAGCACTTTGACGCAGCATAACGAAAGCTACCTCTAATAGTCTGTCTGTGGGTCTGTCAGTCTGTACCTACAACCTACAGTTGTATGTACTGTACTACTGTAGTTGGTTGTATAGCTATGAATCAAATCTTTATTACCTTTTCACGCGAAAACAACCGAATAGATGTGTTTTTGTATGTATGTACAGATTGCTTGAAACCTGGACTAGGAGTTTAAAGGGTAAAACACTTTTGCCGTGGCTTGGCCCACGTATAGAGTTAAACAGGTGGCCATGTCCTTGCGCAGCTCTAGTAATATACATAATACAAATTCTTAACCGTTTCAATTTTTTACTAGTATAAAATATATAGTCCACTCTCCATTCACTTTCTCTTGAGGAAAAATTTGTTTTGTTAAACACAATCTTAAATATCAATAATGAATTAATTATTATTATATTAGGTAAATAGTGAAAACTGCATTAAGAAAACATATCATACAAGAAAAAGATACATGCACTTCATTCACACCACGACGACAGGAATGATCTAAAGGCGACCTAACTTGACCTAGTCCAGACTTATTCATGCGGATGATAAAAACAAAAAGGCCCGACATCATGGATGTGGAAAATGTGTATGTGTGCCAAGCCAGGCCAGGCCAACTCCTAATAATCTGCGTACAACCTCAACACACACACACAATATCGTTAGTAAATAGTATATAATCTGTGACAGTGGCAGATTAATTTAATGATAAAGAAAACCTAAATGGAAGCTTCCTATTCCTACTTTCTATTAGAATATATCAAATTACACGTTTCACTTTAACAAGTAGATTAAGAGTCTTTCTCCTTCACACATATAAACATTAACTTTATTATAACCTTTCTGCTAAAGGTAAGGGCCTTACGATCCGAAATCGGTCTTATTGGGACATTACGGTAAAGCCTATATGTCCATCAATGGACTTCCTACGATTGAGATGATGATTTATACACACAGAATTTATTAAACAGAACTCTGAGGCAACGAAGTCTGTGGTGAAAATTGGTCCTTAATTTTTCATTCCCTGAGACCGCGTGCTTCGTCCGATTGATCGGAAGACGCGGGCTTTTTCTCCGATACGGTTTCGGTAACTACTAAGCACATAAAATTCAAGCACAATCAAAAGTTCGTATACTGACTGCTTCTCATCGCCTACTGTGCTAGTACACGTTTAGTTTAGATGCATATGTGTGCGATTCAAGTGTCGTGACTGCACTGCAATACGCCGGGCCGTGCTAATGACAGACCTCGAGCGTTGATTGCTATCCGCCATGCGATTTGCTATTGCTGCTATAAAGGCGGACGTGCATTTACCAACTTGTAAATGATTATTTATATATTGTTTAATACATACATAAGTACATACAAAGTTATGAAACGTCTCGATGATACATAAACGAGTAAACACATTTCGTAAAAAAGGGCAATTTCTGTTTACTTAAATAGCTGTGTTCCTCGGTTTCATTTATTTAAATGATTTAAATTGTGTTCCTCGGTTATTTAAATTGACTTAGGCCACATTTCGGCCCTTTCTGATAATGCTAGTTTATATGTACGTTGTTTCTATAGATATTTATATACGTGCAATGTACATAAATATAAACACACAATTTCTAGTTACCTCAGTATACCGAAACATTAACGCAACCGGGCTTAACACACATCAAATTAGTTAGGGTATTTAGAAGGTATATGTACTTACATACATTCCATGTTATAATTACGCACACACACACACACACACATACTGTTCGTCTATGTTTGTGCGCGTGTGCGTGTGTGCGTACGCGATTATCAGAAACTATTACATCCACCGTTATCTCTGGATTACTAATGGAAAAAACATTTAAAAATGAAGCTTTTATCATTGTCTCGAAACAAAGAAGCGGTGTGGTGTGTTCTACACACACAACAATCGTAAAGTTTCTTACACAACAGACAGTTAGTTAAGTGCGAATATGTGTTTTATGAAATAGACAATGTTACAAACATGTCTACATAATTATAATAAACAGACCACCATCTTCGTACAGGTACAACTATCCCGTACAAGGACATACTCGTACATAATTGTTTAAAAATCATTAAATTTCTACATAAATAATATTTATTCTATAATTAATATTTTGTATTTTAATTAAAAATTTAACTAAACTCACTTTTAACTAGCACTGATTCCTATATAGTGTCAGGTTTGGGCGGAAAAATCGTTTCATCGATTTATCTAATTCATGTGTTGCATTTCGCATTCAAAAGGACATAGTTATTTTATTTTATATTATCCTCTTTATTTATTCTATTTTTTATTTATTATTTATAGGTCATCAGACAGGCCGACGATCCACTTGATGGTAACCGTCATCAGTATCATAAGGGATAGATAGGGTCTGGCATCACTTACTCACTTACCGGAGCACAACAGCACGCATGCTGCTATATGACGGTAGTCTTATCTGTAAGGGGGTGGTTACTGCCGACATACGAGCTGCCCGAATGACTGCGAAGTCATATATATGTATGGGCAGCCCTGCCACTAATTCGCCGGGTCACAGCTAGTTTAAAATAAAACTAGTTTATTCATTAAATACAATTTTAAATATTTGCAGTATTTTTAAATTTATGTAATTTGGTATGTAATGAAACAGATCAATTAACACACATGATCATTCATAATAATAAATCCTCCGTCGTGTAACAATCGCAAAAAGTCATCCAAGAACCTCGGGACAGACCGGTCTCACCGACCTTGTTGGGTCTACGTGTGAGTGACATTGTACCTACTTCAAAATCTGACATCATGGTTTAAAATTATGGGTAAAAAGGTATAATAATACAATTAAGGCTTATCCTTCCAAAAAATTAAATTTTTGCTACATTTTGTAACAGTATTATTCATTATATATACGCCTTTTCTTCAGCGAAAAAAATATATGTTTATCTACAAGATATGAGGAATGATTTGTTGGGATTAAAATTTTTATTTTATTGAAATTGATTCAGGAAAAAAATTCTAAACTCACCCCTTTTATTTTCAGTTATAACAATCTCACTTCTACAATATTTATCAAAAGATTATGAAATTTTGTACACTTATGAAGATAACAATGTAGCATGATTTGTTGAAAGCGCTTTTTGAAAATTCGTAAAATTGAATTTTATATAATGTTTTTATCAAAAATATTTCCCCACTTACTCAGCGCTAGCCCGTTCTCGTCCATAAAATCAGTGCGGGGCGAGTCCTGATGCTAGACGGACCTGTGCCGCGTTGCGCTTCATCAAATTATTAATTTTTACGTAATAAACAAAGAATAAACATTTTAGTGGCAGAACAGACAGTGCATGATAGTGTATATAATACTTTAATAGGTTTTCTTTTTGTCTTTTTAATTAAATCTTTAAAAAACTAAATATAAATTATGTTGTAATATAATATTCAATTTATTAATAATCTGAAATATTCAATTTGAATATTCAATTAATAATTCATCTGTATATATACTTGTTATCTAAATTTAATAAAGATAGGAAGTAAGCAAAGGAGGCAAAAGCGTAATATATCAAAAATAAACCAAACGAGGAAGGAAAGTTTTCATGAATTTTATTAATTAATTAATTAAATTAATTAATATTAATAATTATTAATTATTAATTAATACATATAAATTAATAAGCCTAATAAATAAATAATAAAGCCACTATAAAGCCGGATTCCCACTCACGTATCTAGTGACTCATCGAATTGTTCTCCTAGAAGGAGCGGTGGGGGGTTTCCCTATTGTAGGTGGTCGCGTAGGGTACGCCCCCGTGACCTCCAGAAAAATCCGATATCCTCGGTACACCGTTCTGGTAAAAAGTTGGTGAGCGGTTCTCGGAAACTATGAGGGGATAGAAGGGTGGCGTTTGCAGAAAGTCATAGAGGGTGATCGGTAGTCACCAAGGAAAGTGTCATCCGGTCTACAGGGGCACCAAAAAAAAAGCCCCCTCCTTGGACCCCCCCGACCATAACTCGGAAACGGCGCGTCACAGCCGGGTCGTGTTTGGGCTCATCGGGAACGTCTCGACGAGATAAAAAATTTGACGCCCCTCTCGGACCCCCCCCCCCGACCGTAACTCGGAAACTGCGCGTCACAGCTGGATCGTGTTTGGGCTCATCGGGGACGTCTGGACGAGATAAAAAAATTGACCCCCCCCGCGGACCCCCCGACCGTAACTCGGAAACGGCGCGTCACAGCCGGGTCGTGTTTGGGCTCATCGGGAACGTCTCGACGAGATAAAAAATTTGACGCCCCTCTCGGACCCCCCCGACCGTAACTCGGAAACTGCGCGTCACAGCCGGATCGTGTTTGGGCTCATCGGGGACGTCTGGACGAGATAAAAAAATTGACCCCCCCGCGGACCCCCCGACCGTAACTCGGAAACGGCGCGTCACAGCCGGATCGTATTTGGGCTCATCGGGGACGTCTCGACGAGGTAAAAAATTTGACGTAACCATGGTCAACGGTTACAAATAGACCCCCCATGTTAGGTATCATTTGAAAGGATGAGGGTAATCTATTAACACCATCCTCCCAGCCCCCCTCCGCTCCCCCCTTACTCCCTTCCCTCCTTTAAAATTACACAATTAATAATAATAAGACCCAAAACCAAACCAAAACAATTAGACATGGCAAAAGACAAGACAAAACGAAAACAAAATGAAAACGTGAATAAATTTTCTGCAACCATTTTTTTTTTTTAATTCTATTGACATAATTTTAAAAATTATAAAAAAGGGCTTTTGATAGCTTTTAGAAAAATCAAGCTCTGAATCAAAAATATGGAGAAAATAATAAATGTTGTGTGCCTTTTACAGTTCAATATACCCTAAAAAGCCCCACAGAGTTTCCATTTAATCCACTCAGCCGCTTTTTTGTCCCACTCTATAGATTTTTTGAAAAAATTGAAGAAGCAAGATTCTCGCTCTAAAAAGTTCGTAATCTTTATCAAAATGAAAAAAAAAAACACTTTTTGTCTCAATTTATTGTCACTTCACTCACTTGGTGAATTTGAAAAAAAATATCAAAATTAGAAAAAAAATTATTACCGCCGGCATTAGCGTTACCCAAACAAAACGTACCACGCGAAGTTTGCACGGTTGGTGCAAAAACTCAATTGTTTTTACTGAAAATTAAAAAATTTGTTAGTTTTGATAAAAACTTTTGTTTGGCTCTTTTACCATATATTTTATATTCGTATAAAGAAATATACATACATCTATACATATAAATAAAATTGGAGTGTCTGTTTGTAATATTGAAATAACCGTTTTTTACTACATGCATATGAATATATATACGTACATATACCATATATGAGTACATACACCAAAATAAACCAACCACATAACCAAACCAAATTTTTGTCTGTCTGGGTGTCTGTTTGTTCCGGCTAATCTCTGAAATGGCTGAACCGATTTTGACGGGACTTTTATTGGCAGGTAGCTGATTTAATAAGGAGTAACTTAGATTACGTTTATTTTAGAAAAAATCCAAAATTACATCCAAAATAACATTTTTACAATTTTTGTGTGTCTGTCTGTTCGTTTGTTCCGGCTAATCTCTGAAATGGCCGGACCGATTTTGACGGGACTTTTATTGGCAGGTAGCTGATGTAATAAGGAGTAACTTAGGCTACGTTTATTTTAGAAAAAATACACCCCGGGCCAAGCCGGGAGCGCGCCGCTATACACTCTAAAAACATAACCCTCGTTGTGGCGCAGACGGGTAAAAATTTTAACTAGGTAACATAATTTACTACCTAAATAACAAAACACGCTTCATTGTTACTGAATTATCCCTCTACATTGTAAATAATTATAAATTTGTAGGTATTTGCAGTAAAGTAGGCTCAGTCGACTATGTCGTGCCTTTGTCGTCTAGTCTCCATACTACTCTTTGCCATCTCTGTGCGGTCGATCTCTTGTAGAGGGTGGCGCGGGGAAATTAGCCTAATATTTCAAGGCCAAATCGGCGTTATACACCTTAAGAGGCAATTTTGTTCGCAAGACGACACAATTGAATCCTCGTTGAAGACACTATATTTATCATAATTAAAATTAACATTGCGATTACCAAGCAAAAGAGGTAAACGCCAAGTAAGTTAATCCTAACTACATAATGTATACTAAATTATTTTTGTTTTTAATACGAAACAAGAATTGTATTTTTGTTTGTAATGAATAAACAAAAACTGCAGGAGGGTTTTTAAAAATTCTGTTAGCTATAGAAAGCTACAATAAAGTAGCAGCTAGTGTTATATAAATGGGAAACTGAGTTTATCTGTTTGTTACGACTTCATTCGACTGATCATCATGAATTTTGGATGTCCTTTTCAGATGTACAGAAGTACAATTGTCTATTTACAGGTGTTGATCCATTTTCTACTAGATCACAGGAATATATAAAACAATATTGTTAAGTTGATTTAGTTTTATGGTGTTGTTTTGTTTTTGGAAAATGTTGATTGCACTGTTACCTTTATTTATGTTTCTTTTTTTTTTTCAAATTTACTATATATGGTGTAATTGTTTGTTTTCCCAAATAAAATAAAATAAATAAATAAAGAGTACTACTATTCATCCGAAAAATCCATTCATTCATTACTTTTTAATTTTGTACGGATTTTGATGAAACTTTATAGTATTATAGATTATACATATAAGAATAACAAATTCACAAAGATAAGGAGAAGAAGTATCGCCCAATAAAACTAGTAAAAAAATACTTTCATGACGCTTGAATCGCGTTACGCAATTTTGCAACTAAATGAAAACATCTACATAGGTTATATCGTATATTTATAGGCACGAGGTTTATTTTCATATGCGTAGTGGCTTGTTAAATGTCAGATGTATAAATAAGAGAGGAGGAAGAATCACGGCTTGAGATTAAGTATGTACAATTGTATTTATTATATTTATTTATATACAGATCGCAATTTCTTTGAGGCGTTCTCAAACCGATTTGCCGATTCAAATTTGCCTGGGGACGACAGTCTCTAGTGACGTCGACAACTCATCAGCTTGCTAGCCCTTTGGGGTCAAGTGTCCATTTGGAAAATGCGCTACCAGAATAGTAACCACACATACCTACATACAATAATATGTGTAGGTAAGTAAAGTGCTGGTCAAATTTCCTTACAGAGATGACATTATTATCCCTTTTAGTAGTATCGCTACCGCCATCTTAAAGCGTCTATACATAATATAGGTAACAAAAGCAGTTATTTCGTTGGACCAACATAATGGGAAGTTGTATTGACTGGGCAAAAAATATTAACCTATTCTTTTTACAGATAAATATCAGCAAGCCTGGATTGGGAGCGCAGCGCTAATAGTATGCATACATATATGATCATTATAAATACCTAGACTAGATGATACCATCATCAAATCACATCATAAAAACATGGTGCTAATGAAGTTGTTTATGTTGGAGGGTGAGGGGAAAAGCGCATAAAATATTTTTTATTTATTAAATTATAAATTTTATAAATAGGAGTTTTATAGCCAATATCTACGATCAAAATTGACGATATTTATGAGCAAAATACCGACGAAACTCCCGAACAGGCGAAGCTCTAGCTCGTCACACGACGCACAAAAATAATGCAAGGATCGGTTCACTTTTACAGGTTTTTTTGAAAACATTTCATTCGTTCTAGATGATTCGTACAGAATCAAAACCCACAAAAGTTACAATTTCTTTTATTGATTACTATATGAATGAATATACGCTTACCTACTATATACGCTTGGAACGATAACGAAATACTTGTCTGACAATTAGTTAATAAAACAAAATAAGTAAGTAAACGATCATCACAATTTCAATAACCTATTCAATATACAAATTCAATTAATGAAATCACATTAGAATCCAATCATGGATGTAGGTGTCAACAATGTGATGATTTCTGTGGAGGCGTCAATGATTCAGAATGTACAAACATGACTCAAGTCAAGTTACAAAGTAACTAATAATTGTGTCCTTTTGCACTTCCTTCACAATGTGCTAAAGAGAAACGTATATAAAACGACATAACTTTGACGGATTGACATGGTGATTGAAACAAATTGTAAAAGTCGAGTTTCATTCGTGCGACATCTTTGCGACATGTTTTAACTTGCTAAGAGAAAAAAGCCTAAATGGTGCCAATATGTAAGCAGACATTAAATATTCACACAGAGACAAGTCAACGAAACCGTATCCTAACTATAGTTGTGCACATTTGACTGATTAACTGATTCTAGTTAGTAATGTATGTAACCTATTAGTTATGATATTATTAAAATAGGAATTGAAATTTGGATTCATGCGTTAGAAAAATCGATTTAAGATAACATTATCGATTGTTTTTTAATATTAGCTTATTAAATTAATATACACTTTTAAAATAAAATGACGCAGGTTGCCTTGTGATATACATTAAGTATACTTAAGTAAAACATTTTGCATTAACTTTCCATTGTTCGGATTATATATCAATCGTTATTTCACTTCTCTATTATTAGTAAAATTCATTTGGTGTGGTGAAAATGAGATATTTTTTAACATTAAAGCTCTCGTTCGTGTTCATAATGTGGTTGCAATAATAAGTATTGATCAATACGATTTCTTGTTCATATTTATTTATTTATTTATATTATTCAAGCGGTCTGTGGTGGTGCGTTCGTCCATCCATCTTGAGTGACGTAAGTATTACAATGATGAATGGTACAAAAACTGAGAGGCACCGAGGTGTGTTGCCCACATTAACAAATGAAGCGGATTAAGATGTTATTAGAAGCACGATGTTTTCATAATAACGCTATTGCATAATGAACAAATGCATAATGAACAAAGTATTCTACTAAAGTTTTATTAATGCCAAAGATTTTCGGGATGTTTGTTATTTTGTTTCATACCAAAAACTACTAAACTGCTTTTGACGAAATCAAGTAACATTAGTTTATAAATTAGAATGACATATAAGCAACATAAAGAATTCATAATATCAAGAATAGTACATTATAGCCAAGGTCGGGAAATAATGCAAAGCAAATCCTAGTGAACTTATAAAGGCGCCGTGTGTACACGAAAAACCAATTTCACTACACTTCAATAAAAAAAATTTATTAATTAATTAATTATTAACAATTTATTCCTAACACATAAAGCGCAAACATTGAACACGTCAATACAACAGTAATAATTATGGTGTTTTCAATTATACAACAGCGGCTAAGAGATAACTAATAAATAACAAAATAATTACAACAATGTAGGTATATATGTGTAATCAACGTGGAAACTTCCTATATCACCATTGAATTAACATTTTAATGTGTGACGTATTACGTTGGACATAAGGTTTATATTAATTCAATCCTCATCACGTGGCTCATAGAATATTTTATTAGACAACGCAAGACGATTTATTAATGGAGTAGGTACGATATAATATAGCCTATATAGGGCAATTTATAAGTTTTTTTTTTTTTCACTAAATTAATTCAAATGGAAATAATAATATTTTGATATAACTTGTAACATCGGTGCGCACTATCAACTAAACTAAATGCTCAAACTCGAATCTGAAAGCACCTTAAGGCGATACTATGAGCTAATCGGTTTCCAAACCGGATGTTAAGAGGCTATCTCCTCTTTCATAAGTCAACATAAATTTCCGAAAAAAATATATGTTTTTTATTGATATTTTATCTATATAAGGTACAAATAATATTGTTCAAACTGTTTAACTACTATGTGAAAAAAAAATCTAAATTGAAGTCGTTTTCGGCTGAAAATTTGCATCTGCTTTTAAACGACAAGGAATATTTATATGATTCTTTTTTTAAAATGTTCTTATGGATTAGACCTATATTCTGTACAAATAATGATTTAAAATAATATTTTTTTCAAGCCACTATCCATATTTATCTTATTTTGCGGGTCGTACGGGGGAAACATCTTAGCTCCGCTTACTCGCGCAAGGCCATCGGCTCTTAGAAGGGCCTTAAGAGCCCTCCTACAGCATCGATTAAATCAATAATCAATTTCACATAGTTATAACAACGTATTGGTACGACGGATTCTAATATGTGTGTGTAAATTATTCGCGGTACGACCTGAAGTCTTTGTAGGTACATAAATTACAAGAAAAACGCACAATTGATAACTTATTTGTTGTGGAACAACGTATTGTTTTCTTTAAGCAAGAATATAATAAAGGGGTTTGGGTAAAATTGGCATCATTTTCAACTAAATTGGCAACTCATTCTATCGTATTGTAAAGTTATATAAGTAAGTAAAAAGTGGCAATGGGCAGAGGGGGGGGCAAGTTCTTGAGTGGAGACCAAGGACCGGCAAGCGCAGTTTAGACCCACTAGATGGACTGACGACCTCATAAGGTATGCGGGTCTACGCTGGATTCAGGCTTCTTCTTACCGATCCTACTATGCGAGGCCTATCCAGCAGTGGACGTTCCACGGTTTTTTTTTTTCAGGATGAAACCCTACTTCCTTTCCCGTTTCGGTTGAATAGTTGAGGCATAACACAAACAAACAACTCACTTTAGCATTTATAGTATTAGTTATAATTCTAATTTTAATAAAAAAACGTTCTCGTTGATAGATGTTAGTACAATATCAACGAAATTTTCGGCATATCCGCGCAACGTTGGTATTTAAAAAAAATATTAAAAAAATGATGTACAATAATAATACATTCCGTGACATTTCATGCCGAAACCCTATAAAATAAATTCATCCATTTATTACTGTTAGCGTGCAACGAAGACAAAACGGTTTAATAGCATCAATTTTTTAAAAAGAAAGCCTCGTCTTTAAGGAATTTTTATCGGTTGGCTGCGGCTTCTCTGTTCACACTCCAACCAACCCTTCCGCCGCCGCCGCTCGCATAGTTTGAGCCCGGCATATATTACCGGAAAGACAATGGGTATTGGTCGACCTAAAAATGTCACCCATTCGGTACATGGAAACGATTTCAGCGTTGACACCAAACGCGGACCGTTCGTATTAATATTGCATTTGGATCGTTCCGGCTTGCCCTGTGGCCGCCGCCCGCCGGCCGGGCCATCGGTGGTTTATTGAACGCCATTGACGCATTTCAAATTCAAATGTGTCATTTGATTTAGTTCAACAATTCCTTTTTTTAAATGTTTAAGCGTTAATTTGAATGTATTTTTTTTGTAAATACATATTATAAAAAAAGTCTATTTTTGGGTAACACTAAATAATTAAAATTTCAATTTAGTTTTTACTATAATTTGGAAAAGACATTTTCTGGGTGTTTATTTATGTGTACCTACAATATTTAATATGGTGGTTGAAGTGAGGTTATAAGCTTCATAATAATTAAATGCACAAGGTTATTTTATAATTTCACTATTCATTTAACGTAGATTATTTTTTCGGTTGCTAAAAAATTCCAAGGTTCATTTCACTATTACGTCCCAGTACCTCATTACCCACGCTTCGCACGGAGACGAAATTTTCAAAAATTATTTCTCAGGAAGCTTATGTCAATTATGTATATAGAGCTTACTTTATAAAATAAACGTATATATGTATATTAAAATTTTCAGCTTTCTAGGCTTAGTAGTTTTGGCTGTGATGCGTAGATTCACCTAGGACAAACTATTTTATAAGTATTCTGGTATAAAAAGATGAAGCGCAGAAAAAAATATTTATAATAATTTTTATTCTCACTATGTCTCCATTTTAGAGTTTACAATGAATAGTCCGCGTTTTAGCCTTATTTCCCTTGTCTATGATAGTCTGCGTTCCTATTATTCGCCCATTTTTTCTCGTTTATTTCTACGCTGCAGTTATTATTGCAATATAACAATAGAGATTTTCCGTTGCGTCACCATCGCCACTGAAAATTGTATGCTTTTGATTCTTCTATTTTTTTTATTTCCATTTTTTTGCTCGACTATTATTCTACTGACAATATAATCAAAATATACATTTTCAACGCGGTTTACATATATTAAATGATCATATTTATATTGATTAGATTAGGTTACGATTGCTTTTTTTATATACTTTTCTCAACTTGTGAACAGTCAAGTTTTTATTTAAATAACTGTTTAAAAATATATTCAAGCTTTTGGGAATTAATGTACTACTTATTAGTAGCGACTCTGCCCCCGGCCTCGCACAGATGCAATTTTTTATGCCAATCATTTTTAATACACAAATCTTCCACGTTTATCGCTATTTCTATTAGTGAAAACTGTATCAAAATCCGTTACGTGGTTTAGAAAAAGTAATCGAAGAAACAAACAGAGGCGGCCAGCGATATTTTTAATAAAAAAAATTAATACTAATATTTCTAGATACACAACACTACGTAAATGTAATTGAAGCCAAAATAGAGGGTCTAGTAATGAAAAATAATATTATATTATTGCTGTAATAAAAATGTTCATTAAAAAATCTGAGGAGAATGAGTGTAAATTAATAAATAGACATTTTTTAACTTAAGAAGTTCAAGGAAAAATGCTATTCCCAACTCTTGTACAAAGTACTCCCTTGACGCTTTTCAAAACTTTTAAATTCTCCGGAGATTCGGAAAAGTTCCGCAAAATAATTAATAAAATTCGTATTCTTACTTAGTAAAGCAAATAAGTACCTACCTATCTCAAATTGTACTCGTAAATCTCGAAGTTTTAAACTTTTGGTGTCATTGATGGGTTGAATTTTGTTTGCTACATTTTATAAAATTAAAAAAAATCATAATTCAGTATGATAATGACAACCGCGACATTTATCGGTGATGCAACACGCGTCTGATAAAATTTGTGATTATAACATCGCAAGGTCTCGTGTGGCGTAAAAGCTCTTTTACGATTGGCCAATAAATACCCGAGCGAGTAGCTTTAATCTAAATAAAATATGTGCCTCGGTTTTCACAAATTGGGTTATATTAATCTTATATTTCACGGTGAGTATCGACGCTAGATTTTAGCGGATACATGACACTTATGGCGCGCGCAATTTTAATTTACTTAACTGCCCAAAATGATTAGGTTTATCCAACACTATATAGTCAACAGAAGACTTTTCGCTACCTATACTTTACAAAACTTTACAAAAACCCGCCCGAAGACGCGTTATTCATCTGACCAATTTTCAATAAAATTTATTATTGTTGCAATAATTTTTTGTGTAAAACTAGAAATAAGAAAAGAAAAACGTATTTTTAAGTAATCAAAATTCCTTTAGTCTAGAAAAACTAAACGTAAAAACAGAGTTACGAGTAGGTACAGATGCAGATGGCTACATAATTTATTTAGTAATTAAGTAAGGGCATTTTGTATAGGTACATTAATATATATCTGCTTATTGTACTTCAGAAATAATGAAAGTATATAAAATGGTTAGGTATATACAAAATACATCAGAAGCAATAATAGCAGAATAAGTAGCAAGCAGGAGCAATAAGCGATAAGTAACTACTGTCTATCAATATCCGAACTTATAAAATAAGTTGATGGAAAATAACGAAGTGGATTGTCATGGTCCCAGTCCATCTATTTTATTGTTTCGCCCAAAGATACTGTTTCGATTAGTACATAACTGTACCAAATACTTTATACCATTACGGAGTAATGGGTCGAAAGTTCCAAGACCTATGTTATATATCTATACTAATATTATAAAGAGAGAAGATTTGTATTGTATGTTTGTAATGAATTAAACTCAAAAATTACTGGGCCGATTTTAAAAATTCTTTCACCTATACAAAGCTATATTATCAGCTAGTAACATATCCATATTTTATAAAGTTACGCGGACGAAGCTAGTGTTATTATAAAACAGAAAAAAAAATGAGAAGAGATGGGTGTCGAATGTATACTATAGTACAAAGGTATAATGCAGGTTTTTACAAAATAATAAAAAAAACATTTATAAAGGCAGTACATAGTTAAGCTATGTAAGTTGAGTAAGGTCCCATCTTAGTTAACGGTATTATAAAACCAGCTGTGCCTAGTAGCTTCTCTCAAAATTTGGATTTAGAGGTGAATATTTCCTCTAAACTCGATAAGAGTTTAGATGATTTTGATGAAATTCGGGCAAGTCATACTTTTATTGAAATAAAATATAGCTTATGTTACTCGCGGATAGAGTAGCTATCTGTAGGAGAAAAAAAATGAATTTGTACTTTCTGTACTTTCATAGTTTACCTATTATTTATAACGATATATTAATTATTTACATATTGTTATAAATAAACACTTCGTCCACTGCTGGACACAGGCCTCCCCCTTACCCGGTCAAAAGCAAAACCTGGATCCAGTCTGCCAGATTGTCACATCTTAAATACTTACTTAACATTATGTAAAGATTACATTACACCCGACGACGCTTTAAAAAGCAGGGAATCTAAATCACAGCACTACATTTTATATCTCTAATTCTGTATTACAAGGTTTAATTTCTGAAACAGTATGAGATTCTAGTTTAGATCCGGTACCAAAGTTATCAAACAGTGACGTTATTAAACGCCCTGTTGTTTGTTAGTTACTAAATTAATATTCAAATGAACGATGGCTATGTCGTTACATGCTTAATTCATGAACCGATTGACCGTGAATTGAAGAATAAAAATATTTAATCAACAACCGAAGACACAAAAGGGAAACATTACAATGTGTATTCGTGTACTTATAATAAAATTCTATTTTAAGTTTGTGTTTTTCATTGAAAAATTCCCACTCATCATAGGAAGGAACCGGTCCGACCTTCGCGACGCAAACCAAAACATACCAAAAAACATTGAACGCAGTCCGTCGCTACTAAAAACAGCTTTGTACAATCCGTGTGCCGCTAGGTGGGACTAATTTCTCAGTATCCAAGTCTCAGCGAGAAGACTGAATGAGAGAAATTTTTTACTGATCACTCAAATCACTGCACTCAAGTAGAACTGAGGGTAAACGGTAAAAACAAATGAACTGATAGCACTTTTCGCAGATAATTTTTCACTACTAGTTTTTCACTACTAGTTTTTCAAAATCGTTTTTGAGTTTTCGAACACGCGTGTTTGAATATAGAACAAGCTTGCAGCAAACGTGTAGCACAGCGGAAAGACTATCGAATACTGGCCGCAAGCAAGTGGCGTAGTGGCGCGCGCTACGAACGGCGTTCGAGACAAAACCATATCCTGCAGACGTCGCGTCGACCGCCACGCCCGAATGTTTTGATGCTGTATTTACACTACTAGCACGGCCAACGTTTGTCCAAATATTTGTTGTGCACAAAAATCGAATAACAAAGTTAGCTCCATTTATTGGACCAATGGATTATCGATTTTAAACAGCACCAGCCATATCGTCGTTTGGAGAACTAAATGTAAGTATCTGTCTACATACAAAATCATCATCGGGCAATATTGACACAGAAACGTAAACGAACTGATTAATAAGATATCGTGCGTTGACCGGCTTCGATGATAACCGATGACTGTGTGTAATCGATAAACTACCCTTCTGAATCATTTCAAAAATATATATTTAATTATTTGTTTTTAACATACTACATACATAACAGAATTTACATAATAAACACAGAGGAATGAATCAAATAGATTAGTTACATCCATGAATCAGACGAGAAGGAATAATGAGTATTAATGAGTAGCAGTGATATGCAACACTAGTGTTGCGACACAATCACTGCATCACTTTGCAGATGAAGATGATAAATTTATTTAATTTCTTCATTTATTTATTTCAACATATATCATAACAGGAGCAACCCCAATTCGATGTAATAGTTCCTTACATTATTTAAATTACTTACATTATACAAATCACACACAAATTACAAAAACATGCACACACAAGAAATTACAAGAATACATAATAAACCAAAATTACCTACTATAGGACACCACAAATAGTCCCACCCTACTGAATTCGTTCAGTGTGCAATGGAACAGGTCAATCAATTGTGCCATTTTATCAAAGTAAAATTTTAAGATTTATTAAACTATTATTAACTAACTATTGTCCGCGTGATTTTATAAAATATAGCCTATGTTACTCGCTGATAATATAGCTTTTTATGGGTGAGAATTTTTAAAATCGGTCGAGTAGTTTTTGAGTTTGTTCATTAGTTACAAACAAAAATACAAATATCACGAGAACTACACGACCTAATGGAAGCGAAACACGTACACCTAAGACTACGCTAACTTTGGAAAACTATTCTATAATTGATCTTGACATCACCTAAGTCGAAGTGCAACTTCTTAACCACTCGTCCGACTCATACGACATGAGTGACCATGCATCACTCCTAATCTATATTTTTACATATCTATACAAAGAAATAAAATTAAAGTGTTTGTTTTAATGTCAAAATAATTGACTTTTACTAATTAAAAAATAAATTATAATGTGCAGTGTCCAGTACCTACTACAAGCGCCCAACGCGCACGCTGCGCTGACCGCTTTGTTTCTTTCTATGCGAACTTCTACAATACCCAACGGATTTAGACAGTTTTAATAATGGAAAGAGCGATAAACGACGAAGATCTCTGTAAAAAATTTTCAGAAAAAATTGCAGGGTGCTAGTATCTAATATACTAGCAATAATAAATGCTGATTTTGAGTTTTCGAGAGGTAGCACAACACTACCTACATTTATGCTCATCTCGTTGGAGATTAGCGCCTGCCTCGTTGAGAATTAACCGGTGTAGCCGTGTGCAACTAACCTAATTTGTTCCGCCTTATATGTTCCACGGAACACAGTTAACATAGTTATCGTCAATGTGTTGTCTCAGCTTTAAAATATAGCAGCCTAGCTGACTATAGGCTACTATTACTATACCAAATATGTAAACTTAATTCAACATACTTAATTTTGGCTTTTATTTAAGCTATCAGCAAAAAAAACTAACCTAACCAATAAATGATTGATCAGCTAAGAAACATATTTGGTCAGCAAGTGCTTATTCAGCCAAAACAAGTTGCTGACCAAATAGACATTTTGCTGATCAATAGGATATTTATTCCTCTTAATTTTTCCCTAGCCCTTTCCAATCCCATATTCTGAACACAAAATACCAATTACAACTAAGGTCCAAAATTATATGTATTTTTTTACCATCTAGCTAGAACCTGTCCTATACAAATGGAAAAAGATATAAACGAGGAATATTTGTGTTTATAATTTGGTAAAAAAAAAAAGTATCCTTGTGAAGCCGGAGGCGGGTCGCTAGTTCCTTATTAATTATGTTAAGTTTTAATAAATTTAAAAGAGCGCACTCGCGTAAGTATATTTGAAGAAATTTTTTAGTCCACTTCAACGTTCACAGCTCAGAAGCCGAATGAATACATTATACTAGAGAAGCATATATTCTTCAAATTCGTTTTAAAAATACAAAAATTAATAAATACTCAATAACACGAATCATTGATCATTACAGTTTTGAGGAAGGAAGCATAAGGTTACCCGAATCCAATCGAGATCGGGGTGTTGATGGAATATCTAGTGGAAAAGGACTACATAAATATAAAGGCGGCATCTTAAAAATAATAATGATAATGCATTTTATTTATCGAGTAACGGTTTCCCAATCAGATTTTTTATATACCTCCGACTGAAAGAGCACGTGGAGAGTTCGATAAAAACCCGTATCCAATTCGGTCGGGGCGTCGAACTCGCTAAATAGGCCTGGGGGGTGGGCAAGTTAATTGTACAGTAGTTAATTTCGAAGCCGGAGGCGTTTAATATACGCTATCTATCAGGTAATTCGCAAACTGTATAATTGCTAGTAGTGAAGTCATCACAAACTGTCTATTAAGCGGATTGACTGAGTACGTAACGTGCAATCAATGAAGTGCAGTGTAAAATTATTATAAATTATTTTATTCTTATTGTTGTTGAAGATCCATAAATACTTGTAAAAGTTTATATAGATAATTAAATAATAATATCAAAACTCTGGCTTTATTTAGATTCATCTCATTAAGTGATACTTTTAAATAAAGGAGTCAAGAATACACCTGAATTTTATGCGCCGTTTTTGATTTTTACTTTTTTTTATTTGTTGTAGTGAAGGAATTTGTTGTGTAGCATTTCAGGAAGACATATAGTGTACTTATTAGGTATACGTACGTGCTTTTCTATAAGAATGCGTGTATACAATAGGTGGAATACGATACTATAAAAATGGAAAATATGTCTAAATATTTTAATGTATGATGTAAGATATTCTGTAAATTGTATAAGAACCATTGATCAAAACGAACATCAGAGCGACATACATAAATGGGTGGTTATCTCAAATACAAATGAATTAAAATGTCTATCTAACAAATTTATAATAATAAAATTAGAATAAATACATCTAGATTGGACAAATGGACCAAACCAGCAAATTTTAGGTAATACCGATTGCACAACAATGAACGCAAAATGCAGTGGTTAACCTATAGAAAAGGAGCTAAGAAACGACTTCATTAAAATAAAATTTATACGCGTTGCGATAGCACAAAGAAGCCACACTAAAAAGGCATGCTCGGAAACCCCAAATAAATTTAGCGTGACAACAAAATATAATAAAAATACAAAACAAAACAAGAGACTTCTGAGACACCCCTGGGCGGTTTCTTATCAAGTCGTCCCATACCACCTTTTCATCTAAGAATAGCACGTGAGCCCGTCAATCCTTACATCCTCAATCTGCGGTCGCCCTGTACACGCGTGGGCGACGTGATACCAACGTCTTCAGTGGATAATTGGCCGCGTCCGGTAGTACGCTGGCCTTGACTTCGCAGCCCTTGTTTAGGATGCCGATTGATATTGGCTTGATGTTGGTCACTTATCAACGCTTATTAAATACCTATTGTATATGTATGTAGGTATATGCTTGCCGTCCGCGCAAAGCCAGTAATGATTTGGGACTTTTGCGCTTTTGCGGGAAATATCTTTTTAATTTAATCGTGAAATTAAACACTCAAATTAAACTCTTTAAAAAAAATTCAATTCATGCAAGAGAACAAATCGAAAAATATTACAATTCCTATGAATCGCAACCATTACATTTGGGTTTTATACAATTATTACGAACTGTGCCCGCGAGCTGACTTCGTACGCGCTGTTTTTGAAAATCCCACATTTTTAGGATTAGAATGTATAAGGTAGAGGAATTCATGTATAAGGAAGAAAAACAAAAGCCACCTATACCTAAACCAATATGACCTCAGCTTAATCTGAACGCAATTCAAAGAGTTATCAGAAATGACCGCGAGGAACCGTTCAAGGATGTTACGTCATTCAATTAAACGATAATTAGGAAGGATCGATAAATTAACTACCAAGCCAACCGACGTTACCTGGAAGTGTAATTATATTTTTATGTCATAGAACATTTCTTATTTGAAAGCAAGATTATGATGTAAAAAAAACGCAATTATAAAAACTCATCAGAATTGGATAGTGTAAAAACTAATTTTAATACAATTTGCATTTGGGTAGAAAAATGTATTATTTTACTATGGTTGTCATACATTTTCTCTATTTGCTTTTTTCTATGGTATAAGGAGACGTTTAGAACGTTTTTGTCTTGTGAGGCAATTTCTGAAGAATTTCCTATTTTTCTATTCCTTTCTTTTAGGTAAATACTAGTTCATTCTTTTGATATCCTTAATTATGATAGTTCATTTGCTGAGTTGTTATAGTTAGTAGATGAGCTACGATACCGGTGATAAAACTTTAACAGCGCCAGTAAAATTCGCCAATCGCTAAATAAAATTCTATTAATGGACTTATAGATCTATGTCCATCATTTATGTTCATAATTTCGCCATCGTAAGCCGGTTGTTTAGATCTCTAGTCAATCGAACGAACCATTGCATTTGTTATTTGAAAGGCAAATCGCAATTTATAGGGTACCTATTATACGAACTTATAGAGGAAAACCAGTTAGTTTCATTGTTACAACTGTGATTTCAAAGGGAGAAATATTTCCAAAGTTAAAAATTTAAATTGCAACTACACGCTGAAGACAACTTACGAATTTACGCTCAAATTAGATTTAAATATAGCATTTTATTTCTTAAGTTTGGATCGTTAAAGGACAAAAATAAATTATTAGTCATCGACAAAACCTTAATTTTAAATACACCACAAGTTTTACTTTGTCTGAAGGATGTTACCTGACATCACTCTTCACGTGAATAACATGACTATACAATATAAATAAAAACTGAAGCGTAGGCATCCCACGGCAAATCCGGACCTAAGTAAAACGAACACACTTTTATCAATACTAATAATAAATCTGTAAGTGTAGATATTGTATGTATGTATGTATGTTCCTCCATAACTGAAACGATTTAACTGATTTTCATGAAACTTGGTAGATAAACATTTGGACATACGGGACACAGGATAAGCTACTTAATATTTTTCAACGTGGACGAAGTCGTGGGCACCAGCTAGTATTTAATAAATTGTTATTTGTGATGGCTCGCAATCCTCACTCAAGCTATTCTTAGAACCCAGCCCTTGCAACCTTGAGATAGTTAGGAATGTATACAATCATACGATTGTATAATCCGATGTACCATGTTAAGGTATAAGAATTTACACTTGAACCACTATGAAGTTATAAAAGTAGAAACTTATGAAGATACTAGCTCAGTCAAAAGGCTGCTAAGCTAATCGCGCGACTGAATATATATATTCCAAGAACATGCATGCAATATTTTTCATTTTTATTATTTTCATGTCAAGGTCGGTAGACAGGCTGACGGTCCACTTGATGGAAGGTGGCTAACGTCACCAATGACACAAGCAACGCCACAGGTGCTTCGATGAGAATGGGCTCTGGCATCCGTTACACACTCAATAACAAACCGAAACACAATCGGCACAGATGATGCTGTTATTTCCACGGCGGTCTTCTGTAAGGGAGCGCAAATATTAAAATTTAATCAATAAGTAAATTAGTAAAATATAAAGATAACGGGATTATAATCATAAATACTACATATTCAGCGTATATTGTCCCCTAAACATGTAGTACTAATGCTAATAACAAGTACACGTGGGCGAAATAACCAGTGGGAAGCGTAACGCGTAGTTATGCAACGAGTTAAATAACAGTGACCAGATAATTACGTGTTTGGATTGCTTCGAGCGTTTTGTTCGGGGCGGAACTAGAGTTACCTGGTTCATGTTTTACATACAGAGACACGGCTACTGAATAAAAAAAAATATGTTGCCTGAAATATGTCAAATAAGAATTTAATGCTGTAACGTTTACAATCTATTTAAAATTTTCAAGTTTCTTCAAATTAGTTTAAAATATTAATAATAATTAATATTAATACCTCATCTTTCTTAATATGGCAACAGGAGTATAACCTAATAATCAAAATACGGCACTCGAGGTGTGTTTTGAGGCAAATTTCTATTATGGGGATCGCAATTACTCAACAAATTGCCTGAAAATATACAAAACGAACCCTCTTAAAAGAGATTTGCTATTAATAAGCTAAGTAAACACTTGCTCCACATTTCACATCGCCCCTAACTTCGCATTTTTTCTTGCACAAAACTTATTAACTATTATAATATTATTAAAAATGAATACTAATATAATATTTCATAAGAGTTGAGGATACAAGCGATTTTTATTCACTATGCAAGTATAAATAGGTATAAGCGTTGAATCTCACGGACGAGTCAATTTTGCTATCTTATATACAGTTAAAACTCGCTTCATTATTTGCTTTAGATAACTCCGTTTACTTAAACACTGGAAATTTTCCTGATAATTGTATAAACATTGTTGAGTTAATGGTTATTCGAATCTAATACCTATACGCAGGAAACTGAAAATATGGCAATATTCATAGACTTTAAATCTATTTAAATTTCTCATGCGAAATCACAATATGGAAATTATAAATTCGCAGTGTTTTTTTTTATAAAACGAAATATAACCTTAGATTATTTAAATAATAATTTCATAGTTAAGTACTCCTATTAAATGCAGTTTTCCGACAGATAATAATATAATAATATAATATATATCTTGACACATTCCACACAGCACCATCTAGTTCCACACTAAGCAACTTAATGCTTGTATTATGGATACCAGACAGTTGATATAATACATAGATTACTTTTTTTTTTTGTAAATACATACATATTATAAATACAAACATCCATGACTCAGGTACAAAGGTAAATGTTACACATAAACATTTGCCCCTAGTGGGATTCGAACCCGCGAACGTTTGGTTAACAGCTAGGGTTACTAGCCACTAGACCAAACGTATCGTCAGATTTTTTAATATTTTTTTTAAAGTAATACGGAATTGATATCAATTAAAAGACACAATCTCATTTATTGTTTGACGTCAAAGATATCACGGATGAACTTCCTAAATAGGCTCCAAGAACTCAGTGTAATACGGTGACCACAAAAAAGAAAATTGATATGAAAAAAAAAAACGTAATTGTATGATATTTAATTTCCTTAGGTAAATACGATTATTATGACACTGACACACAATGACAAATAAATAGAACATAATTATTTAACGTGAACTTCATAATGACAAACCATTAAAAAGGTTCGATGTTGATATGAAACTAGATTATTGGTCAGAGGTGTATACCATATTGATCCTTGTTATCATATCTAGTAAGTTTACTTTCATATGCAGTTCTCTGCTTAGTAAATTACGTTACATGACATGACATTGTCGCGAGTTCAATGATTTTTTCCTATCACAAATTCTTTTAATTATCACAAATTTTTAAATTTCGGTTTTCACTTCAAAAAAAACCTTATTTTTTAAAAGAAATACGAAAAAACTTTTTCCACGACCTATTATGTATTTATATATTTTTTTCATGGAGAAGATAAATATGTTATCAAATTTCAAGGCGAAAGCGAAACCTCGCTAATTGCATATTTACAAAGAGACTGCCCTATTGTCAAAGGTGAACACTAATCTAATTTCAAGATCAAATGGTCGACTAAACCTCACGTCGCGTCGGCTCCGAACGAGACAGATCCAATAAGGAGAGGAGTCTGTTCGATGTTTCCGCGAGTTAATTAACTTTGGTCCGTCCACTCTCGAAAGAGATTACCGGATCACGATCCAAACTCTTATAGTAGGGGAGACGGGGGAGATCGACCTTCACCGATCTGATAACTCGATGAGACATATTTTTTATCGAATATAGTTTATAAAGAAATATGCCTATAATGGCTTGCCTATCAAAAAGTGTTCATGACTATTTTTAATTTAATTGATTTTAATCCATTTTCTTTTATCACCTTCACTCTTTTGGTAACCGAATGAGTTTATCTCAACTTATAGTTTTTAACAACAGAGTATGCCTAGGTAGGCTTGCCTTCTTATTTCTGTGCATGACTACCCGGCAAGCAGATGTGAACAGGCAAATCAAAATAGTTAACTACATCGACCTGTTTTAACCAATAGAAATTGACATCATAGGTAAGATATTTTAATTAGAAAACCAATCATATAAGGCTTGCCTGCAAAAAACCGTTCACAAAATATTTATTAATTAAATTAATTAAATTAAAAATAGTCATGAATACTTTTTGATAGGCAAGCCATTATAGGCATATTTCTTTATAAACTATATTCGATAAAAAAATATGTCTCATCGAGTTATCAGATCGGTGAAGGTCGATCTCCTACCGGCTCTTAGACCATTAGAGCAAGCGCACATTGAGCCACTAGACGCGGCCACAAGCTGCGGACGAGTTTTTTCATACATTTTGTATAGTATCGTTCGAGTGGCCGCGATCGAGCCACAAGCTGCGGAGGCGCCCGAGCTCGCTACTTGTGGCCGCGTCTAGTGGTCGCGTCTAGTGGTTCAATGTGCGGGCGGGCTTAGCCACTAGTGGCCGCGTCTAGTAGTTCAATGTGTGGGCGGGCTTAGCCACTAGTGGCCGCGTCTAGAGGTTCAATGTGCGGGCGGGCTTAGCCACTAGTGGCCGCGTCTAGTAGCTCAATGTGCGCTTGCTATTAATCGCAATCCACATCAGGGCGATGGATGTTCAGTAGGTACAAAAATTTATCATTTTCGATGCCTTATACGTTTGAAAACCACTTACACTTACAAAGAGAAACCAGTAGAAATTACTAGAAACTTGATCATCATCATCAGCTTGTGCTGGATGTAGGCCTCTCCTAAGGCTCGCCACCACGCACGGCCCTCTGTCCTTCGGACCCAGCCGTCTTCCTACCTGGTCGCAGGGGGTCCATTGCTGCGCTTTTCAATTCCTGACCTCCATTTGAGAATTCTTCCACTCCATCGGATATCCGCTCTGCGACAGATGATATGACATATGTACGAAATAGAACAATAAATAAATCAGTCGATGCGTGTATGTCCCCGTGGACTCCAAAACCGCTCAACCCATCACTGTGTAATGTTGCATACAGGTTGCAGTGAATTTTGATATAAGAAAAGGACATAGTTAGAGCAATTTACATTCTGCGCGGACCAAGTCGCGTGCAAACGCTAGTGTATAATAAGAGTAAAGCCCCTTATTTACATGTTGAAACAGGAAAACGTCGGTACAATCAGCAACGGCGGTGTTCATCGTCACCTTGACACGCTCACCGTACGCCATTTGCGCACCAATCATCCACTTGGAGGCGGCTTACTCTAAAATTTATACCAATGATGACGTTTGGTCTCTATAGTTCTTCGTTCCGTTAATGTGAATTACACATATCTTAGAGTATATATAGCATGTAAAAATGCAACCCTTCAAGACAATGACATACTCCAACAGATGGTTTCCATGGCATAAGGAGAAAGCAAATCGCATACCTCTTTTGGCTTACAAACGTAATATATTACGCAGCAGTAGTAATGACACTCTAGGACTGAGTAGCTGTTACTGGTTGAATAAATAATCTATTTTCTAAAGCGAATTAATTTATCAGTACATAGGATATTTCTCTAAATTATGTCTGTATATGTGCGTTAATTTCGAAAAGTTGTGAACGGATTTTGTTCCTGATAGTATCTATGGAAGGAGGATTTTCTGAAGACGGTTTATGTGTATAATTTATCAATATCTTAGTTATATTTGCAGAGTTATTAGAGTTTTGTCAAAGAAGGCCTCACGCGCAAGCCCGAAGCGTCGTCGGTCATTCACAATAAAATCAAAAACAATGTAACTATTAAGTATTAAATATAAAGAATAAAAACACTCATTGTCTTATAAGAATGATACAAAAATATTTTAGGGAATGTAGGTATTCCCATCTCGGCATCCTCGAATATGTGACACATTTATGCATTCTTTGCAACCAACTATAACTACCTAAGTAACTATACAAAATATATCAAACTCTTCAAATAATATGAAATTTCATAACATTTCCACAACATACATACATAACAGCGTAGACTAGCTGAAGTTAAAAATATATTACAGGTAATATTTGTTGTACGTGTTTAGCAACAGTTTACGTTTTATTTGTATGTATATGGTAGCGAGATGAGGTGAATCAATAAACAGAGATTTTGTAGGCGATAACAACACACAGCGCCATCTGGTGACGAGTAGCTGTACTTTTATAACGTCTAATGAAACTACAAACGAAAACGTTATGCTGCGGTAAGGCGCTTTATATTCCAACAAACGTTTACAATGTTTGCTAACAATTTAGGAATTAAATACAATCTAGTGTCCAAAATATGTTGTTTTTCATTCATTCCTGCAATTACTAATCTTTTTTTAGCTGTGCTTTAAGCTTACTTACTTAATCTTAAAGCTTTACTTTAAGATAAATAGCGGTATGCCACGAATATAATAAATTTTAGTTTATTTAGTAATATTTTGAGTTGAGTATTTTGCTGTGCCATCAGTAATTTTGATATGAATTCGGATTATTTTTGGATAGAATTTTTTTTAAATTTGAATTTAAATACTACCTTTTAAGTTTAGGCAAATATAATATATTTACAAATTTATACTTCTATGCTAAAATTATAACGAGAGAATTTTTGTACTTTTGTTTGTAATGAATAAACCCAAAAACTACTGGACCGATTTTAAAAATTCTTTCACCTATAGAAAGCTAAATTTTTAGGAAGTAGCATAGGCTATTAATTTTATAAAGTTACGCGGACAAAGTCACGTGCAACGGCTAGTAGTATAAATATAGAGAAATATTTATAAACTTTGATACCTAAAACCAAATAAATAAGGTTTTCAAACGGGCATATATAAGCAAGATATGTAGTTATTTTATGAGGTCCCCCGAGGTCTAAGCGGGACCGGTTTAGGACTTGGATGCATTTTATTTGCAATATTAACTCGTTTGCAGTTTTCTAAAACGCACACGTTTCCTCTGGCGATCTCTAGCTCGGCCGGGCATCGTAAATAGTAAGCAAATAAACTGCCAGTATACTTAATTTAATTGGAGGTGTTCTTTTTTCCAAATACGGTACAAGTGAAAGGTAACTAAGTTTTAAAATAGTTTAATACATCTATAATGAGAATTCAAGCGTTGAAATTCTAGTACTATGAGTGATTCAACTTTTATACTTACGTTATAGGTAATCGTTCTATTGTTGTATTTGCTAATATTATAAATGCAAAATTGAATTTCACGCTTTAAACCACAACCGACGAACACAAAAGTTTCGCATACAGATTTCTGTATCCCGTCAACCCTGACGGAGTACCTAGAAAAGGCGATAGGATACCTTTCGTGCAGAAAAAAGTTCTGTTCCTGAAGGATCATCTAAAAAATCTACGCCTTAGATAAAAGCAACGCCGACAAAGTCTCTAACAAAAGTTTGTGTAGGTACTACAAGTACTGGGGAAAGCGTATGTATAGATAGATTTACAAGCGAAGCGACCGGCAAATCTCTAGTCGAATATAAACTGCTTATAAAACCGCAACACAACCGTCTAGTTTCAAATTGCCGACACTTTATACGGGACAAGTTGTGTGCTAACGAGTTTGCGTTTAATGAACGCACGGCATGTGTCCCGACCGATATATCATACTATACTATACGCATCTTACTAATTAAAAGACGTCAGAAAAAATTTAAACATCTAATTAAACTTTCAATCTCATTAATATATAATTGGGGAGGCCTATGTCCAGCAGTGGACGTCCAGCGGCTGAGATGATGATGATGAAACATATATAATAAAAACGGTAACGAGCCGTGTCTGTACATTAATTAATATTTATAAAAATGTACATACACACTGTATATATTACTGAGGTCAAAAATTCATTTTCTAAATTTTAGTCTGTGCTTTTGTGCACGCTAATCTCAGAAACGGCTCAACCCATGCGGAATGCGGTTTTCACCGATGTATTGTAGCAAGCTTCCGGTGTGACATTTAGATATTGTTTCATTCCAATCGGTTCACAAATAAAAAAGTACCACGCGTACGAAGTCGCGGGCACAGCTAGTTATAAAATAAAGTCGCTGTCCACTTCTGTCTCTTGTACGGCACGTATTTAATTCAGTTGAATTCACATTTATTTAAAATTGAGTGACATGACTGTATGTACAGTCGGAGTAAGAACAGGTTAGTCACCTTAAAGTCGATATTTGCTTGCACCAGGGCAATTATAAGTTATGCCAAAATTTTATTTCCAACGCCTGTCAATTGTCTGCTTAATGCTTTAGTTTCAAAAGGTACTAGTCTATGGACTCGATAGAAGGAATGAATTTGAAGTTGGTATTCGTAATGGTGTTTTTATGGAGATAACCGTTTTTATACAGTTTTATTACGTCCATCGAAAGAAGAATGCACGAACGAGTCATTCATGAATATTCGGCTCGCTTCTAAAACATCCGTGAATAAATGAATAGAATACGAATTAGCAATGTATTCAAGCTCGAATCACATACGAAGATATATTGTGATTTGATTAGAAAGAAACTCTTACAATATAGTTAGTTATATCATTTTTATTATGAAAGACAGTAGGAAAACTGACGGCAAGCTGCAATTAACAATAGTAAGATAAATATAATAGAATACTTATGAATGTAGGTACATATATATCTAGATAATTTAGTAAAAGGGGCTTTAGTAAAATGTTTCAGAAATAATAAAAAAAAATACCTAACAAAATATAAAGAAATAATAATACAATCCATGCCAAGACAGAAATAATATATAAATAAATAATTATAATCCTAATTAATATTATAATATTATAATGCGAAAGTGAGTTTGTTTGTTACGCTGTTACGCCTCATCTACTCAACCGTGTATGGATTTTGCATATACACGTTGTCAGATGTTCAAAAAAGAACGTGCCTTTTATCCAGTAAAAAAGTACTGTTTCCGAGGGATGCAGACCAGTCTTTTTTTTTAAATAATAGGTTTGCTCTTGGTCAGCATCTAGCCGTACAGGAAAGACGAGGCCGACGATGGAACGGGCTAACACAGCAAATGCCTATTCACTCCAACTTTAAAAAGATTATATGAGCTCGGAAACACAGACGCCGGAAGGGAATTCCAATCCTTGGCAGTCTGTAACAGTGTAATAGAGCAAGTGAACTTAGTTCGTTTACTCTACTAGCTACATAAGGTTTCTGACCCATGTCAGAGGAACTTTAGCCGGTAGAACAAAAAAAAAATTCTTGGCAGTGCAAAAGTCATGGGCAAAATTCGGTTTGTTACAGTAGTTCAATAGTATTGGTCATAAGGAATATAAATTAAATCCATAAGGACCATGGCGTCGTCGGCTGGAGTCTCATTTCTCAATTCGAGTATCCACTGATCCAAATACTTCAAATTGGAAACGTGAATGGGCGTAGTAGTGCACTGACCTAACGACCGATTTATGTGACACTTTTGCGTCATCGGGGGCGGTACTATACCATGTAGAATGTCACACGAACAAGGCACTACTACACAGGTAGGTATATCACAGTCATTCAGGCAGACAATGATGATCAAAGTTTGCAAAACCTTATACCTTATACCTAGCTTCTCCTATAATTTTAAGGCGAAAAAAACAAAACTCAAGAAATTTAATTGACTACCTAGAATCCTACCAGGAGAAATCCTGAATACAAGATTTTTTTTTAGGTAAGACATCGAATAAAAAATACGAACAGAATGTGGAATTACCACATGTATTCATGTCTCGGGTTATTTGATAAAAAAACACTTGCATGTCATTTTTCCATAAAGCCAGAAATAACGACGCAAGCCAAGCCGACTGTCCTATTAAAAATTTCAATAGAATTCAATCTAAATTAACTCTATTAATTTCTTATATTAATATTCTACAAATAGAAGGACATTTTCAAAATCAAATTAGGAGTATTGGTAGTGTTAACAATTTTAAAAAAATGTATAACTAAATTTGCCCTCATCAATTTATCCAAAAAAATGCATCTAAAAACACATAAAATTCATTAAAATGTTAATGTAACAATAACATTTTAAAGCTATCGTGTTTTTGCGGACTTAACACCTCTCGTACTAAAAATCATTGGTGTCCTGGAAACGCCTCACAAAATCATCCTTAAATTATTCAAATGTTTAATTCATTGGCTCAATTATATGGCGCGTTATCGCGTGACGTCACCGCGGAAGCTAGGGACGAGCGCCTGCGCAGGTGGGGTGACTAACCTGTCTATTGTCGTGGGCCGATCGAAACGGCGCGCCGTCCGCCAGCCAATATTGGCAAAACGTTTCGTTACACTATAATACCGCTTCTGCACTGCATTATACGCCTCGGTGCTCCCTTGACAGTTCATTACGATTTAAAAAGATGCAACCCCGCTGTATTAGAAAACGTATAGATAGAGGTATAGGTTTAAATACAAAGTTAAAAAAACTTTTTTTAAAGCGATGTTTAAACATCTTGTGACGAAACAAGGTTCAACTTTTTAGCTTTAGTTACATATCCTTTTCTTATCAAGAAATATCTACATACACACAACAGTTTATATTACTAAATTCAGTGCACCTCAAACAAAATACAAGACCCTGTTTCATTTTTAGGCACTTGTTCGATCTTCATAGTAAAGATAATTTTTGAGTGTTTTATAAAAATTATAGGCAAGATTACATTTTATGTCAAAATATTATTGGTGTTTAATAATAACAATAAAATTAAAATATTTAAATGATTCTGTTATTAAGACATATTTGTTTAATCACAAACAAAGTTTTCTGACATGTAGGTACAGTTACTTCATTTACGGTGATGGCGTTCACGCTGGAGTAGTTATATAAATAATGCAGGTAAATTAGCATTGTATACTTGCTTGTTGCATCGACCATGTCTATGTAAACACTCGATCTGGCAACAATGCAGGTGCTAATATTTTCTATTTTTATATTCACCGGAAGACTCGTGACATTGGCTGCGCGAGCGATTGCCTAGAGACTATCCTTTGCAATCGCCATGTTCTCATCAGGGCTGTCACAAGCTGCGCTTTTTGTGCCTATTTCAAATATTCACCTTTCAGTTTTCCTATTGGAAATGGCTTCATTATAAAAAAAAAGAATACGTCAATCGACACTTCTATTAGCACACCGGCTAAACTGTCAATTATATTCTTGTTTTTTGTTGGCTTATTTGCAATCAGTCATGAAGACTATGAGCAAATTTGTTGGGTGAGGTTTGTTCTATTGTTTGTTGGATGTTAAGTGTTTGGTGAGATGATTGATGGGTGAGATGAGCAATTCTATTCTAAATTAAGGAATTTTTATTTAATATATTTTTTTAATAGTAGTTATGTAAAATCAGTGTCTGTTTGTAATTTAAAAATAACTGCTTTTTACTAAATGTATATCAAACAAAACAAAAACACAATTATTTAAGTTTTTTATGTGTCTAGATAATCTCCGAAACGGCTGTACTTATTTTGACAGGACTTTCTCTGGCAGATAGCTGACATTGTAAGGAAATAGTTGGTGCCCGCGACTTCGTCCGCGTCCGATCACTATCAAACTTCACAGGATTACCAGCTGGACTAATTTGAAGATTGTCTGAAAATTTCATCAATATCGGTTCAGCGGTTTTGGAGTCCATAGAGAACATACATACACACATTGCCTTTTATATAATAGATAACTTAGGCTAATTTAATTAAATTAATTAATTAATTTAATTTAATTTTATCAACAGTACCTACAGTACCGCGCGCGCCCTACGCTCTAGCCTGTAGCGAAGCAGGGCCGAGTTCTGTTGATAAAAAATAGTAGGTACTCAATAGGAAGAATTGGACTTCTTGTACATACAATTATTTTGCGTATTATTTCCTCGAAATATCTCGGTCGAAATAGCTATTTAAAAAAAGTTGTCCAACAAATTCATGAAAAAACCTTCACAGCGCAAATTGTTATTATATACATGGACACAGCCCTAATTGTTGTACGTTATATTGCATTCGGTATTGGCAAGGTGCCACCGTATGCCGCGCCGCGGCGATAGTTACCGCCTTTTTATTACCACAGACGGTGTAGAATAGAGGCGGAATACGCCTATGAATTAATACGGGCGTGTGTAATAATGTTACATAATTTTTATTGATGCGGGCGCTGCTGTCATTTGGGCAAATTGACAAATATGGCTAAACAACAACCATAATAACCATTGAGAACATCTTGATCAGCGATGTCTGCGTTAGAATTTGAAAAGAGAACTATTTATTTGAAACGAAATGACTAAGAAGACCTCATCCCTTAGTGCGAAGTCGGGGGCGCGACGCCCCATATAAAATAAAGTGCCAGTCCGTCTACGTCCGTTTCTCCGCTAACTTCTTCTAAACCACTCAACGGATTTCGATACGATTTTCACTAATGGGAAGAGCGATAAACGAGGAAGGATTGTTTGTTTATATAAATTGCAGAAAAAAACCACATCTATGGGAATCCATTAGTTACATAGGTAACGAATCTAGATTCATCGAAAATGTAATATATGTATGTTTAATATATATAATATGTTTAATATAATATAAAATAACTATGTAATAAATGTAAATATTATTTAATTTTTAATTTAAAATTTAATTTAAATAAAATAAAGTTATTTTTAATATATTTAGTTTACGCTTCCTCTCTCCTAGAAAATTAAGTTGCATGCCCGACAGGGTCCATAAAACTGGTCTTTATAAATTTTGTAACACCTTTATACATTATGGTTTCGCAATAAATAATTGAATTGAATTGAAAAAAAAAGTCCTGAGGGTGAATCTCTACAGTGTTGTATGTGTCACACACACACCCTATTAAACAAACAAGTCAATTAATGAACACAACTTTATTAATTGAACACGTCTTGAACAACTTTCTTAAGGGAAAATTGTCGGACGTCGGTCGAGTCGTCGGTCGGTGTGTTCAGTGAAAGTTGTCGCGGTGTTAATCGTTCAGTCAAAGCACCGGTCGTCGCATCGGTCTCCTCAAACAGGGTAATCAAAAGAGTCATGATTTTTGCAATAACTATTCCCGGAGAAAATGAAAGCGCACCGCGTATAACGGAAACTTATATGTTTCTTTAGAGATTATTGCTTTATTTTTAATTTTTATATTAGATAGTAAAGTCGTCAGACAGGCCACATGATGGTAGGCGTGCATGAGGTGTCTTTATGAAGATTTCAACCCTAGTTAAAAAAAATACATATATATGATGGTAATATAGTTAGTTAAAAAATAAAACTCATAACTATTACACAACTAATTTTTTTCAGACATATTAATTTTCATACTCAATAATAAGCTCAGTTAAGGCGTCAATGAACCCGGAATGGCTATGGCCACTTTGCATGCACATGTCGGTTTCATATTTGACCCATTTTTATTTCTATATAAGGTTTCTTTAAATCATAAAGTTATAGTCTAAAGAAATTGTAGATTAATTTCATTATTGGCGTTTAAAGGTTAAACCACTTTTTTATAATATTAAAAAGGTCGTCAGACAGGCTGACGGTCCACTTGATGGCAGGTGGCTACCATCTGCCACCAAGTGGTTGCATTAAGGATAAAGGATTAGGATTAAAGGGATAGCGAAATGGGCTCTGGCATCCCATCCACACTCTCACCATCTGGGTGGTTACTGCCACCAGACGAACTGCCCAAATCACTGCATAGTAAAACAGCACGAAATCGAGAGAAAGACGCTAGCGGACGCTACTAAATATAAAATAAAAACCAGTTTAATACACCAGAAATCAGACTGGATGCAGACAGACACAGAGCTTAGCGTATACTCCTGACTCATCATCTAAGGATTAATTCACATACTATACCAACTAAAGAGTCAAGCTACACATTATTAGCCTACCTGTAAAGAACCACCCACATGTGCAAAATCAATTGAGTTGAGTATACGCGAACTTGACCGTTGTGAGTCACACACCGGTTTCTTTCTAAATTCACTTCACACTTCAACGACCACGGCTAGGAGGCAATAATCTCATTGATTATTTGCACCAATAGCAATAATCCTAGTATTACGTCATTATTAGTCCTAGTATTATTAGTATTTAGTAGTTGTTGTTGTTGTGGGACACACTGCGTTTCTCAGTCATTTGGGCAGCTCGTCTGGCGGCAGTAACCATCCCCTTACAGAAGACCACCGTGAAATAACACCGTGTGTGTGCTGTAGTGTTCCGATGAGTAAGTAAGGGATGCCAGAGCTAATTTCCCTATCCTCCTTTCCAATCCCTATCCTTGATTCTACTATAATAGTTACCTCAATTATGGAGCCAGCCACACCGTTTCTCATATGATTTATACAATTTTCATTTTTACTAAATTTTAAGAAATATCCTTTTTATTATTAATTAAAATTAAAAAATACTATTAAAGTTGCGTTCCTTCTACTGAGACGCTACGTCAAGTTTCTTTGACACACGTCAACAGATGACGCCGACTCATCCATAATATTACATATACTTACCTAGGTATATCTTCAAACATCAGTAGACTGATCAAAACATTGCAGAATTCTGCTCTTTAACAAATCTTATTCAATGTAAAACCCTCACGTTACCTTCTCGAAACGACAGCACCTATTACAGAAACTCGTCATTTGTACATTCAACAACTGGACACCCGCGAAAACTGTTCATCACAAATTTTATATATTATAACAATTGCAAATTAAAAACACTGCCCGCAAACACAATATCTAATAGACACACAAATTCGAATCTAGGAAGTTGGCATGAACGTCTATCGGCACGAGTATATATGTACTTTGAAATTCAAAAATTAATACATTGCATGACCGTTGAGTGCAAGAGCGATTTGTGCACTCTTGCACTTACGATTTATAATCATTGAGCATTTGAAAAACACGTGCGTTTCGTATTGATACAATGGTTCCGTGTGTTTTGTTTATGATAAAAAAAACGCCACAGACAGGCTGACTGTCTATTGGATTAGTGGATTATGTGTTACATAGAAAACACAAGGTGATACCTACACTAGGTGACGATACATCGGCGGAATTGCGGAAGAGTGTTCGTCCAAACTTGCAACTTCGCCTATAGCGGACGCGGAGGACGCCAAGAGGTTTAGTGGGTAGGTCTACCCCACAACACCTCGGGACGGGAGTCTTCAAAAAAAAAAAGTGACGATACATAACTAGACAGAGAGAAGGCATTATACCCAAGTACAATAGCAGACGTGATTATATTTCTTGTTGGTCTTTTTTATAAGAGGCGCCAACTTAACGAGTGTATAATGCAGTCACTAATACCTATACTTGAATTAAAATAATTTTATAAAAAAATTAAACAAAATTCCTCATTCATCCGTCTTTAATTTCTTATACATAATATATTTTACTCGTTGCTGTACGGTATTAATATCTTTCCGGCCTTTTCGTTTTTTTTAAACAGTTTTTATTACTTAAATATATATTTTAAATTAAAATTAATTTGGCTCTGATTAACTTCTCCAAAAGGTTGAAAGCTTTATACTGTATCATAGTTTATGACTGTGAAAAAAGTAAATAAATAAAATTGTAAAATTGTCACCAATCGCTTGGGGATCTCCAATTTAACACTTCATAAAATATGGCTTTATTTGACGACGCTCCAATAAGTCTTCACGAGTAGATTTAAAAATTTACATAATTCTATTACGTTGAACAAAGTCGAAATAAATCAGTCGGTAGCAGGTGCGCTAAGGGAACGGACCACTCACTACTACAATAATAAGACGCCATTTTACATTCGCCGGATAAATTTCATTAATTATTCAATGGGAAAATTTTATTTTCAGTCTTCGTTTTATTTGCATTATTGAACGTACGATGGGATCGTACGATCGTGGCCAATTAGGACGCCCCCTTAGACAGAATTCTACCGAAATGATATATTTTTATTTCTATATTCCTACTAGCGGTAACAGACGGCTTCATCCGCCTTAAAATTTGACAGCATAGAAATCTTGTCCAAGTAGAAATACAAACAACCATTTTTATATATTTATGCAAAATAAAAATAACTATTGAATAAAACAAAAATGCTTCTCAAACCTACGTTACGTAGCCCGGTGTGAAAATTCTAAACTGGCTCTTGTTGCTCAGCTTGAAACATTGAAATATAAAACTTCATGCTCAAAGTTTGACAGCTACTGTAGGAAGTTCGCGTTCGCGTCCGAGCATTTCCAATGGTTATTAATTATTATTGTTTCAGAAAAGTTTTCTGAAATTTATAAGGTTAAATCAAAATATGAAACAACAATTTTTATGATAAAAATCATTCGACACTTGATAGGCACTGATTGGCTATAAATAATAAGTACTACCAAGGAATAGCAGCAATATCAGAGAAGTTACAAGTGTGTTTAAGACCTTGACAGGACAATAGGATAATGTTATAATAGATAAATTTTACTACTTAACTTGAAAAATCTCTAAATAGTATAAAGAGAAATCTCTGTCTGCCTACGCGTGTTTCTTTGCTCACTACGCGTCTTTCTTTCTAAACTACACAACGTAATTTAATACGGTTTTCACCAATGAAAGGAGCGATAAACGAGAAAGCCGAAAGGTAAGTTTGTGTGGGTATATAATTTGCAGAAATTGCATCTGCGCGAAGCTAGTGTACAAAAAAAAAACAGTTTACGTTTACAAAAACAAACGCTCTGCACTTGAAAACAAGTAACTAGTGGAAATTAAAGCGGTTATCACACTTTACAATTTGAAGGAATCCAATTTAGGAACCTAAGTAGTGAACTAGTGATCACACTACACTAAATTGATTTTTAAATCGAAGACATAGAATTGAAAACAGATAAAATCTGAATTGGATCAAATCTGTTCTAACTGCGATTACGCTTTGAATCCTTCAAATTGTGAAGTGTGATAAGCGCTTTAGACAAAATAATATCTACACTCAATATGTGCGCAGTGAAAATTTAACATAATATGGCAATAACATAATAGAAAGTGTCGACCGTATATACTTTTTGTCAATAATATACAGGTCACAAGACCATAGTAACGGCAGATGTTGACAACTCTCCGTGTATAACCTAAAATGGCAAGTAAACGCACAACTGGATAAGACTGACAATGAGATTTATGGCAGTCGGTTCTGTACGAGGAAAAATTGTAGAGGTCAATTGCCAACAGCATGTAGGTATACACTTTCGGACTAAACACCGATTAAATAAACATGATTTTTTTTTTAAACTTTTACATACATAATTTTATGTTTTCAAGAATGTTAGTAACATTCTAAAAATTCTCATTGAGCTGGTTTAGTTATTAATTGGTTAGTAACTTCCAATTGGACTACAAATACCTACAATTGATAATAAACTAAAAGTTTCCTCGTTTACCGAGCGGTTTCTATTAGTGAAAATCAAAATATCTCGAGTGGTTTAGAAAAAATTTAAAATTGAATATTTTTTATTTTTATTAATCTACTACATATTATATAGATTAATTAAAAAAATGATTATACATTATTTTTTATTGTAACATTTTTTTAATATATCTATACTAATATCATAGGTAAAGAGAGAAGAAGTTTTGTATGTTTGTAATGAATAAACTCAAAAAATAGTGGACCGATTTTAAAAATTCTTTCACCTATAGAAAGCTACCATTATCAACGAGTAATATGGCCTATATTTTGTACTAGCTGGTGCCCGCGACTTCGTCTGCGTTGAAAAAGAAAATATTTGAGTAATAGTTAACGCCTGACATCATTATCGCTGTGACGACGGTGGCGCCCAATTCTTTATATTTTTAGACGATCACTCGGCAACAGTACTTTTTTCTGGATGAAAGGATGAACTTTTTTCTGGACCCTATGTCTTTTCTTGTATCCCTGACAACGTGTATGCAAAATTTCATGATGATCGGTCGAGTTGGTTAAGGCGTGAAAAGGTAGCAGACAGACAGACAAATATATATATATATATATATATACGGGTATAAAAATACTATTATCCCGTCGAGGATTGCAAATATTGAATGGTGGTAAAATAGAATTGTGCAAATTCGCCTGGCTCGTTGCCACCCCTAACCGCCCGTATTCCCTTTGAAGCGTGAGCAAGGTCGATTACGCACTCCTTTGATGTTGCAAATGCCTTCGAACCAATCAATACTTGAAACAAAAAATCTATGTGAAAATTTTATTATAACCCATTAAAATTCCAACCATTATCTTCAAGTAAGTAGAGGTGGTTTGCTTAAAATCTCTGTAAGTTCAACTAGTTAGTAGTTTTCAGTTAGAATTGAAACGCCGAGTTCATCACGATAGTTCACGGAATGACAGAATTTAACAAGACTAGTTGAAAGTGTAGTGTAGATGTCTAAACTAGTTACACAGTATAATATTAAAACAAATTAACTGTCCTTAAACTTTCTGTTTCTCCAATTACTTCTTCTAAACCACAAAACGGTATTTGATACGGTTTTCACTAGTATGTACAAAGAGCGATAAACGAGGAAGGTTTTGTATTATAAAATTGCATCCGCGCGAAGCCGGGACGGCTCGGTGAATTATTACTTTAACAATATCTTTTAAATAATTTTCTAAATGATTTTATATCCCAACTATAATAGATGGTGCATGTGACTTAGTCCGCATTGAAAAAGAAAATATATGGGTCATCTTTATTGCTGTGGTGGTGGTACCATAACGGATCCTCACGATCTCTCGGGAACCTCAAATTTTTCCAGGATAAAAATTATCCTATATTATCCAGGTTATCCAAACCTCACTGTGTGCCAAATTTCATCTAGTTAAATCCGTTCCATAGTTTTTACGTGCAATAGTAACAAACACCCGACACATCCATCCACCCTCACAAACTTTCGCATACTTATAATATTAGTAGGCAAAATATTGCCACCATTTAACTAATTGAACCACATTTTTGTTGAATTATACTAAAATTGAATTTAGTTATCAAAAAAAATTGGTTAGTTTATTTCATTTCAATTAAAATTTTAATTCAATTGTAACGGTTGAACTTATTAAAGTGAAATTAAAACGTTCAAAGAAGCTTTTGAGCGTTAATTTTTTCATTTTATTCGAAGTGAAGTGTAAATTTTCCATGCCGTTCGCTCTACGAGAGTCCCCCCCCCCCACTCAACTCTTTTTTAAAGTGATTTAAATTTAAAATGCACTTTTCTAGTGCATTAACTCTGCACTCTTTCATTCAATAGACGTAGTAAATGCAACTCAAAGACTGCGCTGCGCCACTTAACACGTAAGAAACTTGGAGGGTTTCCTTGGTTACCTAAGTGTAATTTTATTACCGGCCCGGCCAGACCCATGTGAAGAGTCACGATGAGAGTGATCGATTTAAATAATGATCAAAGTGATAGAACTATAGATTAGGTAATTTCTGTCCAAGTCGACACTTGAACATTTTGATTAAATAACTACCATGCAATAATAAAATAGATAAAGAATTTATATTTATTGTGTAGTTAGTTGTTTTATAAATGTCATAGATAATCTAATACATATAATAAAATAAAGTTGATTTTTGCATTTGTCTGTGTCACCAATAACTTCTTCTTAATCACTAAACAGATTTTAATACGGTTTTCACTAATGGAAAGAGCGATAAACGAAAAAGGTTTGTGTATAATATATTTTGTAGAAAAAATTGCATCCGTACGAAGGCAGGACCGAGTCGCTGGTGTTATATACGTTAAATTAAACTTTCGTGAAAATATTGCAAAAGCGCCTTTCAAAATTAAAGAAAATCTTTTTCTTAAATTACTTTGAGCATTTAACGCTGATAAAACTAAAGAAAAGTATTCATCAATAATACACGCGAACAATTGAAAACTACGCTTTCTTGGAAAAGGTACGAACGACCACAATTTGTATTTAAAAGTTCGTTTACCCGCGATTTAACGCGACCAAATCGAGTATCCCTTATTCCCGTTCCTTCGTGCGTCACAATGGTAGACGTTGTCATTCGGCTGAGCGACTTCGTTGTCCGTTTATATAAATTTTCACATCGTTGACGGAGTTACCCGCGCGCGGGATGGCCGCTGTATATATTTAGCACTTACATCCCATGACATAATCGCGACATTGACGTTTAATACACGCGGCGTTTAGTTGTTTCAACGTCATATTATTTTGAAAACATTTAATCACTCGATAAAATTTAAAATAAAATCACTCCGAGAGTGAGGCTTTTTTATGCATCTTCTATAGTTACTTCGCACATAGTTAACATTTAAAAGAAAAATTCTTTCTTAGCCTATCAATACCTTATAAAATAAACCTATTCCGAATTTCAGCTTTCTACTTAGGTTCCTGTGGGATATTCCAAAAACGAACTACAGTGCGTACGAAGTGGCGGACACTAGCTAGTTAAACAAAGTCGCTGTCCGCCTCTGTCTGTTTCTCCGCTAACAAACTTCTTCTAAACTAAACTAATCAACGGATTTTGTTAATTTTCATAAGTGTATATAATATGCAGAAAAAGTTGCATCTGTGCGACCAGGAGCGAGAAGAAAAAAAGACTTCACCCAGGAGTCTTTTTTTTTTCTTTTTAAGATTTTTATTATATTTAATTTTTAATGCAGAAGTCACTGCCCCAGCAACCAGCCAGCTACTTGACTGACCAGTGTTAGGCAAATGAAAGAGTTTAATTTGTTAAGTAGGTACACAACCTTGGAGATACCATAACAAAACATTTATTCGAATATCACTTGATTCAAATCTATCAAGCGAACGCGCTTCACCGCGTTTTGTATACGCATTACGCACCATTATCATATGATGATAGAAAGAAATGTAAACAAATGTTAGATATTATCTATGTTCAGTAGAGGTTCGAATAATTAGGGTTGTGATGTAATTTTTCGAATAATTATAGGAATGGAATATAATTATAGGAATAAGACGAAAAAAAAAGTTTTTGTAGTGCTATTTTGAAGAAAAGGACAGCAGAAAAGAAAGTGTTACTTTTCGTCACCTATTTTGACTTTTTAGAGTAAAACTTAGATAATAAAACTAGCTACAGTGTATAATAGACTATTTAAAAAAGGTCGAGTCTGCACGTTTATACAAAAAAATCCTTTTTCAAAGAAAAAAAAAATTCTTAGAGTAATAAAATATTTCAGCTACAACTACATTTGCTTTTAGACTAAAGCAATATACTTTTTACTGACCACGACACTAAAGAAATATAGCAGTGTGTAGGACACCGATGCCACTAAGTGACATACTGAAGCCTACTAACTAACTACTAATAAATAAATAAATAAATAAATAAAATTTGCAATATACCGTTGCGTCAAAAAATAATTTATTAAATAACAAATGGGAATTTATTACAAGTTTAGTTGTGCATAAAATTGTGTACTTAGGTTATTATAATAAGAATAACTAGCTTTCTTTATGACTGTACATGTTTATATATCAAAAAAATAATCTTGAAAATAAGTCATGAACATTTTGTTATTACTAACTAAATGTTGTTTAACTTTTAAAACAGTTTCTTTTTATAATACAAAGTCAGCTTTACTGGTAATTTTAAGTTGTATTACATTTAAATGGAATAAAAATAATGACTGACAACCCTAATAAAAGTAGAAAGGAAAATCGCTCATCTTCATAAAAGTCTCTTCCTTATGCAATTATGTATTCTATGCTTTATTCATGAACCGGTACAGTAGTCAACAATCTATCTGACTATATGCACATACCTTAAAATATTTATTCTCCAGTAAAAGAAAGAAAACAAACCAATTTACAAAAAAAATAGCATCAATGGTGGATACATATTTATAAACAGACATAAAAATATGAAAGAAACCCTTTTCCTTCAATGAATGTGCTACATAAATACTAGATGTATTTATGTAAGTTCTGTTATGTTTCTAAATTAAGTATAATATACTTAGTCATTATGGTATTTTTTTTTAAATAGTCACTATAAATTTTAATCATTTAAAATTCAAGGGCTGAATTTTTTTTTTAAACATGAATGATTTTCCACTAATAAGAACTAACAGACTAATATTTATTAAAATATTTAATAGGTATATTAAGAAAAATTATTTATGAAAATAATAACAGCACATAACATTTACTTAAATGGAAAAAAAGCCATCACAAAATTCCAGAGACCATCAATTAACAGTCACAATCAAAGTATTTTGTTACAATTTAAAAAAAAGTAATGACAATGTTACCTACACAACAATGTACATAATATTATTATATATATATATAGATGTACCAACACGTTTATCGTTTTTATTATCGCCTTTATGGCTTTGCTGTCAGATAACACAGTTTCATCGACATAATTAAATTCCAGCACAAACAAATTGTACATTACACAACACAACACACAAAAAGCTGTAAAAAAAAGCTCGCAACAAAGACATTCCCCGGTCGTATTGGGACTGCGTAAATTACATGTGATTTATTAATTTTGTACGTATACAGTCAGTAGCAAGCAACAGGTTAAAATAATTTTTATCAAATAAAATTGGAAAAAGCCATAAATTAGTTATAAGATTATGTATTGTCTTTAAATAGTTATATTATTATTAGTTATGTAGGTACCTAAATATTAGCTTAAACTACAATATTATATTTAAAATATAATATCTTTATAAGTATGTGGAAGAAAGTATAGAAAATAAATAGTTAATAGCAAATTTAGATTTATATAAAAATTATATTTAGATTTTTATATCTTTACACAGTTAGTATAAATTGAAGACTTTAATATGTCGGCGAATAAAGGCTTATTTATTTTTATTTTGTTTAATATCTATACTAATGCCTATTATAAAGAGAGGAGATTTGTATTCTTGTAGGTATGTATGTTTGTAATGTATAAACTCAAAAACTACTAGGCCGATTTTTAAAATCCTTTCACCAATAGAAAGCTATACCATCAGTGACTAACATAGACTATATTTGGCTCCTTCCACTTGGATCCACAGCTTGGCTCCACATGTGGATCCGCGGAAACTTTTATCTCCTCTTAAATCTACCATTGAGGGGATTCAAGAATACACATAATTTTATATGCCACTTCGATCCACAAACGAGGGGATCCAAAAATACTAATATTTTTCTATGCCACTTGAATCCACAAGTGGATCCAAGTGGAAGGAAGCACTATGATTCAGGACCTTTGTTCTTTTTCTCATAAATATTATTCTGAAAACCCTTTGATAAAATTTCCTTTTTTTTTCTAATAACTAGTGTACAAGCATGACAATGACCGGATCCGAAAATGTTAATTATTTCTCAACACAAAGAAGAAAAATATTGCGTCTGATGAAGATTGATATTGTTGTGATAGTTTTCTTAATTTTGGATGATCCCTCTGAAACAGTACTTTTTTTCTGGATGAAAGGTAGCCTATATCCTTTCTTGTATCCCTGAGAATATGTATGCAAAATTTCACGATGATCGGTTGAGTAGTTAAGACGTAAAAAGGTAACAGACAGACAAAGTACTTTCACAAATTTGTTTGTTTCTAGTTTAAAAATAACTAGGTACATGTTATTAGACTTGGTAAAAGTATATGCCTATTTTTTTATTTCATTTCTCCTTGACTGTCACAAAGCGTATTTGACTAATAGCTCATTTGACGAATCAAGTAATTGACCAATTTAGGTTTTGACCAATCTCTAATTTGACAAATCAAGGATTTGACAAGTGTCTGCGTAGGATCTTCTTTTAAGATCACAGTAGGTCTTTTAAGGTACACAGTAGTGTATTAAAGTAGGTTCATATTATTTAAACAACAGATTTAATTAATTATTTATTGTGTCAAAAAAGGTAATAAAACAAAATGAAAAGCATTTTGGCCTAAAGTGACACTTATAAAGAACAAAAATATTTCAGTCGTACGTAATATCCACGGATCCACCTGGTGGATAGAAGAGGAAAAAGAAGTATCCATGGATCCACACGTGGATTTAAGAGGAGATAAAGGTATCCGCGGATCCACATGTGGAGCCAAGCTGTGGATCCAAGTGGAAGGAGCCCTATATTTTATAAAGTTACACGGAAGAAGTCGGGTGCAACAGCAAGTTTTGTTATATATTAATTTCCAAGATTTTGCTTGCCAAATTATTGTGAGTGAAAAGGAACTTCCTCGTTTAGTTTTAATTAAATTATTTTAAAATGGACCACTCACTTTCATATTAACAAATTTCAACTACCAACAAAACAAAACATCTGCTATTATTACATACTTGCTATGATAATTTATAGCTAACAGATAAATAAAATAACATTTAACGAGTAAAATTGTAACTTTTATTCTTAGTCATAGAGTGGGTGTGTTTTAAAACTATAGGTATTATCAATAAAATTATTTTTAAAAATGTTGACACTTGTTACCACACCGCACACATCTGTTTTGTTGTAATCTTTTTCGTGAGTCGAGTTAATCATACTGCTACATTTAAATTTTTATATAAAAAATTCTAGTAACTTATGTAAATATCTATACTTGTTACATTGTTTTCGTGTTTACTAAATTTCAGTGAGATTTTTTTGAGTTTTGTATAGAATTTTTATTAAATAAATTTATGCATAGGTAAGTACTATTTCATGGGACAATACAGCTATTCTTAAAAAATCTCAGTCTCATGTCCACCACTCAATTAAATAAACCATAAGTCAGTACTAATCGTCGCAGTTGATAGCACTAGCAACATAATATAGCATTTTCAAAGACTAGAACATATCACTAGAAACATTATGGGGAGGGTCTATATCCAGCAGTGAACATACAACTGCTGAGATGATCATGATGGAGCTAAGTCGTTACAATTAGAAAGTAAATTGTGTGTAGTACGCTTAGTAAAATAATTATGCTGCAATTTTATATACCTAGTTGAATTTTTATAACTGCAAATATGGCTTTTTCAATGTAATAAAATTTTACTAAAGACAATTAAAAAATATACTTAATAATTTAGGTGCTACGCAACGCTGACTGCACTTTCTAACCGCAGATCTAAATGGACATTGCATGATGCATTTGCACAATATTATGTTGCTTTGTTGATGCACTTCCATAGAACATTTCGACATACTATGTGCAAGCAACTTATAGTATTAGTAATAATAAACTTATATTTATTATAATGTAATCATTCGTTTTGAATGAAATTATGGGACATATGAAGTTATGTACTGAAGTATACCGATTTTTCCTCTAGTTATTTTTGATTTTATGACATACGACCGGGGAAATTATTAAAAGTAGGCACCTACCTTGAACATAGGTCGTGGATGTCTCGGCTGAGATGGTGCCGCAGAAGCCGTGGTAGCAGCTGGGGTCGGTGTCGGAGCCGTGACATGGTCTGCCGGTAAAGACTCGGGCACAGTCTGCAGGGTTGGCCTCATAGTCGTCGACATATTCACAGTACAACACTAGTTCAAGACACAACACTGCTAAAACACTCTCACCGCTCGCATCCTCCGTTCCAACTACGAGCTCAGAAGACCGTCACCACTTCCCAGGTCCTCGCCGGGCCGCCGACACGACCACAAATTAAATTTAGGAAACCGATTCTTACAACGCCCATCTAACCACATTCCCTGCCAGAAAAATGCATCGCGAAACCCTACCACGGAAACGAGACAGAATATGCGTTACCGATTCACTTTTATGCTATACGCTAAAGATTTTCGAGATGGAAAACGGAAATAGACACGCAAAAACTATTAGAAAGCTTCACGGTGTCTTCTTCAGCCTGTCACATAAACACTATCAAGAGTATGAAGGAATACGGCGTTCAAGGACTACTGAATTGATGTTATTTTTTTTAACACAACCCGTTTAAGCGAAGAATACGAAATACATCAGTGAGCAAATAAATGTCCGTTTAATAATAAAATTGATATAGATAGTAACTTAAGTTCGACAAAAGTCTTTACATTCTTGAATTCACTCTCAAGATGGCGGATTTTACCTACTGCTCGCAAATGGGCACAAGGCTGACACGAAAACATCAACCGGCTCTCGATCTATCCTTTTCATTTGCCACATTGCTGAGTGAGATAGTAATAGAAGAACGAGTTCAACGACGTTTTGATACGTCAGTAACGTCCAATAGAGCATGCGCAAGAAAATTGAAATGAACGAACGCACCTACTTATGTTAAATTAACAAATAAATTCTGCTATTTTTTTAAAAGGACAGAAATATACTTTTTATTCAGGCCAAACATGAAGAATAAAAAAAAAAAAATATTTTCAAAATGTGTAATAAGTTATGTGTGTCGAAATGACTAATAATTTTTGCTCATGGCAACAATATTATTATGCGACGTCATAATCGTCACTGATCGTCACCCCTGGCCATTTTAAAAATGGCTGCTTATTGTTTGTGAGTGACTGTTGTGTCCACTTGTGTGGAAATTAATATTTACTAATTTGTTTCCTTTAAAATGAGATAAATAATTGTAGATGTGAATTATCCGCGAGTTACATACTTTTTTAAGTTATTTGGTGAGTAGAACAATCTATAATTATGTGTGTTACGTTGTTAACAAAAGTCGTTAGTTACTGTCCATGAAATGCAACGTGAGCTATGCTTTTATTGCACCTTTATTTGCAGATTATATCCTTTAATTTTAACATTTACTTTACATATTAATAGGTTTTGATATAACGAAAAAAATTGATGTGATATGCAATAGATTTATTTACATAAGCGTTGACCTATAACTAATAAAAGGTTTCGTTTTGTACCTATTGTTACCATTTTGTACATCGTTTTAAAACTCCGACATTTATATTTTGTTTATAACATCGTATTTCCGTGAATTTTAAATATTATTTTAAACTTTTATCAATGTTACCACGAAAACATGTGCTTGTTATTATTAAGTACAATAAAAACACAATGGTACATCATGTTTATTGACGTTTAGTGCAGTGCATATTACCATTTGATGTTTAGTGTTTACTCCTTAATGTGTTAAAGAATTCACGGATAGTAATCTGATAGTAATATTATATTTCCAAATCCCAATAATTAGAAAGTATTTAGGTATGTATTTTCTTTATAATAGATTGACAGACAGGCTAACTGTAATTAATGCCTATAACACAAGCAACGCCACATGTGCTGCGAGTATAAGGATGAAGAATAAGATGCAAGATTAAGGATATAAAGTTGTGTTAAAAGTTAACAAGTTGAAAGTTGTATATAAAGTTAACTTATTTTAACAAAATGTAGTACTTTGACGAGTGTTGTTTAACAACCCTATGATTCATCTCTCATTTTATATGCAATAGTATTTTTTGTGGAATTGAAATTTCTTCCTGATTGACGGTTCATCATGCATGGTGGCGAGCCTTGGGAAAGGCCTAGATCCAGCGGTGGAGAGAAATAGACTGATAATGTAGCACCTAAAATGAACAACTTAACACTGCATCGTAAGGGAAGGTTCTGTGAGACAGTAGCTTATGGGAGCAGGGGGTTGTTTGTCTTTTAACACAGATATGTAGGTCTAGATTCTACATACTTGTAATTCGGCATGTAAATGTAGTTACTTATATGGGTTTGTATATTTAGTTTGTGTGATATAGTACATTTTGCTGTGCTATCAGTGCTTCCATTAAATTAAATAATAGAGGCGTTAGGATTAGCCACATTCAGTATCTGACTGATTTTAGAACTTTCTAGTTTGAGAAAATTTAACATTTCTTTTAGCTCTTTTAGAATTTTAGCTAACAAAACATCTGCATGTCTCAGGTGATCCAAACAGTAGTCACCTATACTGATACCTCTCCGTTTCCAGTCTAGGTTATTAAATCTTAAGTAATTTTTAATTATTCAGTATACACAATAAATATAATCATTCACAAATGAATGGTCCTACAGTATACCTCCAGTATAACTACACAGATATATTTTTAAGTGTGGTTGTGAAAAGTTCCCAAAACAATGTATCACCCTGTCACTTTTCTTTTAAATATTTGTATTGGGTTTTCTGTGGATTCCATTTTAATTTGATTGATTTTCTATCTACTTTAGCTGGTTCAAGTGCTTTCCAAATTGATTTTTGGCTTATTAAATCAAATTATATGCTATTATCGACAACTAGGCTATAATATAGAGGCATATTAAGTTCATTGTACTTCTCGATAACTTTTTCCAATGACTGTCTGTCTATGGTCAATTGTGTTAAAATCTGGATGAAATCCTGCTTGCTTTTTGAATTGTGAGGCATCAATTTCAATTTTTAATCCTTTTAATAGTAAGGATGCAGAGTTTTTAAATGTTTGCCAGTAAATTAATGATTTACCTTTTTTGTATAGTAGAATTTTATTGGACTAGCATGTGCCCGCGACTCGTCCACGTTATCAAAAAAATATGTAAGCAGCATAATGCAGCATTTAGCAGTATAACGATTGACCTCTTGTTGCTAATAACACTTTGGCCATGCGTTAGTTTTTTGTTTTATTTTAGATGATCCCTTGGCAACAGTACTTTTCTTCTACATGAAAGGTACCCTATGTCCTTTCTTGTATCCCTGACAATGTGTATGCAAAATTTCATGATTATCGGTTTAGTAGTTATAGTGTGAAAAGGTAACAGAAAGACAGACAGAGTACTTTCACATTTATAATATTAGTATGGATGGTAAACCTTTGCATTGTTTCTGTTTTTAAGACCAGTTCAGTTAAGTAATAATATAGTTAGTTGTGATGCCCAAAATTTTCTTTTGGTTTTTATAATTAGCCTTTTATTTGGTTAAATATTTTAGGCATAATGGTTTTTCTATTTAATAGTTATAAATTTTGACTGAATGACTCATTCAGTTGTAACTGAGAAATACATTAAAAGAATAAAAGAAGAGTAACAAACAAGGGTTGCAAAGCAATAAAATTCAATAAATACATTAATAAATGACAGCTATTAAAAAAAATATGTTACTATTGTAACTAATTGTTGTTTCTAAGAACCAATTACTTAAAGTACATAAAAATACTTGTACCGACATTTTAAAAAAATAGTGAGAAAAAAAAACCGACTAATACTTTGTCTAAATGACACTATAATGATAACAAACTTAATGATAATGAACAGAGTCTTTGTGTTAGTGCCTTTGGAATTTCAGTAATAGTAAAAACTAATAATAAAATCTTACTCCCAATTCCCTGTGTTATCTTTGAAATGGTATTTGGAATAATTCTTTCTCTAGGAAGTTCTTGCAAATGAAACATTATAGTAAGAAATACTTCTTAAGCTAAAACAACATACACCTCTATTAAAATATGATGGTTTTAATATATAAGTGAAAATGTTACTGTACGGAACTGCGAAGAAGACGGAAGTGTTATTTTACGCGTAATAAATCGAATTATTTTACGGGTGCATTTTTATCACCTATCTAAAGTCAAAGTTTCATCTTGTAACGTAAGTAACTAGCTGTTGCACGCGACTTAGCCCGCGTAACTTAATAAAATATAGCCTATGTTACTCGCTGATAACGTAGCTTACTATAGGTGAAAGATTTTTTTAATAACAGTCCAGTAATTCTTGAGTTTATTCATTACAAACATACAAATCTTCTCTCTTTGTAATATTGGTATAGATTAATATATTAGTATTAGTTTAGATTAATGCGTATTTTCACAGGTTTTAATATTTTTATTGTGGTCTATACTAGCAAGGATTTGTTTCCGTGTTGGCTTTTCGGCTGCATTCTGTTGTAGATACGAGTCTGTTGACAATTAAACATCTATCTCGCGCTTGTTTACTTAGATATAGTTACTTTCTTTTGGTGTGTGTAACATTATCAATTTGTAGTTCTTAGATTGCTTTTCAAATATCATTTGGTAGAGTACACCACATCTTCCTCAGTTATAATATAAGTCTTTGGTTGAAACATTGTGGTGAAAATAATTCAATAATTAAAACTGTCTTTCCTTATCTTTCACTAGCCGCTGCCCGCGTCTTCACGTAGACTTTTTTTAAATTTATCTTTTATTCGGTAGTAAAACAGCACACAATCAAAAAAAATAGAATGTAAAACATCTACAATTATTGATTGTGCCTTTCTAGATGAAAACACAGATGTTCTGAAAATATAACTAAGAAAGTAACTAATAGACTAAACATAGAAACGAAATAGTTTGCTCACTCGCATTTTTAACTGCCGTAACTTCTAAATGAAAGGTCTAAAGAAGTGAATTGTGTTGTCACCAAACTAAACGCCTTGCATGTGACTATTTGTATCAGGTACATAAGCTTAGTTCCTAGCCAAGCTTAGTTCTAAGCTTGGCATGTATAGTGTGACCTTAGTCTTAAATATCCTTATAAAACAAAACCCCGCCGCGTCGCGATATTCGCGATAATCTCAATTACTGCTGAACGGATTTTCATGCGGTTTTTACTAATTGAAAGAGCAAGAGACAATTGAGCCCGTGCGAAGCCAGCAGCAGATTGTTAGTTATTAAATAACTAAGAGTTGTTTCTTTCTTTTGCAGTTCTCGTCAAAACTGGAGGTCAGTTTTCAATGCACCATTTGTTCAAGAAAGCATTTTCTACCCACCAGTAATACAGTAATAAGTGTACAGTTAATATTGTTATTGTAAAACGTTAAGAAAAATTCCAAAATGTGGCCAACATCTCAATACTCTCATACAAACAATCAAAACAATGTTGCCAAAGTGAACGAGCATCAAAATCAGCAAAATTTAAAGACACTGGGCATGACATCGGCTATATCTATGGCAGGTATGTGCAATTCATTAGATTTATAAAAAAAAAAAAACTTTTAGGTATTGTATTTTTAAACTAATTTAAAACTTCTAGAAGTTGCAAACTCTGTAGAAATATTAAAACAAAAAAAAATCTGAAGACATAAAACAACATATAACTATTAATATTATAGGTCCGAAGCCAATTGACATAGAAAAGACAGCTGAACTCAAGGAGTCCCTATCACCTTATGGCGTTTTTGAATCTGAAACTGAAATGCATCATCGCATGGAAGTTTTGGGATCACTACATCGCTTGGTCAGGCAGTGGATTAGAGATGAATCCATTAGAAAAAATATGCCACCGAGTATCGCCGACACGGTTGGAGGGAACATTTACACTTTCGGCTCTTACAGACTTGGAGTAAGTTTTTATTTTATTTTTTTCTTTTCTTTAATAGATACAAAACATTTTTATAGCAACTTAGAGCTCACTTGCCAATGGGAGTTGCTTACCAATTCCATACTACGTAATTGATTGCATTATAACTCGTTAGTTATTGGTCATATTAATTAAGTAGCAATACATATAAAAAGAATCATGATATTTATGAGATATATGTAATATGAAGGTTTCGATGGAATCGAAAAGCTAAAATTAATTTCATATCTAGTACAATTGATTTCTTAAGTGTGCTAAGTTGTGACATTTTTGCTGATTGAATTCTTGTAATCACTGACTTAAGCCAATAATGGTTTTCATGAAAACATCCTAGCTTGTACATTTAAAATTGGGTTGTCAATAGCTACTACCATCTATAAAGGCTTTTTAAAAATATTGGAATTGCTGGCGTATGTTTTATTATTTTCTCAAGTTCAATAAGTGCCGCAAATGTTACACTTCGAGTTATATATTGGTTCTCATCAATATACAACAGACCATTGAACCAGGAGTAGATACTATTGATATATGATTTAGGACTCTTATTATTCATACACTAATTTTATTAATACGTTTTCAGGTGCATCATAGAGGTGCTGACATAGACGCACTATGCGTTGCCCCACGTCACATTGATCGCACAGATTACTTTCAGTCTTTTTATGACTTACTTAAAACACAGCCACAGGTGAGTTGCATATATGTATACTAAGTCTAACTACAGAGTGATTTTTATCAACTGTAAATATATTTTACCTTAAAACTGTTTATAGCTATTAAATTTTGTATAATTTTTTTAATGCACATATTTAAAAATACTTAGTTTTATTGCCAATTTTGCTGTGTCAAGTTTTTTCTCTGTGATTTTATATAATTAAATCTTAAATAAAGGCACAATTTTAAGAGTATTTATTTATTTATTTTGTTTGAACAGTATACACTAAAAATAAAATTAACCTTTAGCCCTTTGAACATTTTTTATATATTATAAAATAAAGGGTGGCAGCAGACCGACGGTAGACTTGACGGTAAGTGGTTACCGTCGCCAAAGGGCATAAGCAATCACCAGGGTTACAAGTGCTCTGCTGATCTTGCAAGAATTTAATTAAACATACATAACAGAACAAATCTAGCAACTTTTTTTTACAGTTGCTTCCCGCTGTCTGTCCCTCTGTATGTTTGTTTAGATCTTTTAAACTACGCAACCAATTTTAATGCGGTTTTTACTAATGGAAAGCGCTCTTTCTATATATAATTTGCAGAAAAAAATTCGTGTGAAGCCCGTGGGGGGCTAGTTTATAATAAATTTGTTTATAATGTAATGTTCTAAAAACTTATTTCAAAAATTAATGTAACCAAAATAAATTATGCTAGTAGAGCATCCAACCCCTCAGCAACTTGCAGCAGATTTAGCGTGCTTGGGTTCAATAGAAAGTTGAGTGTTAGTTTATAATTTTCATTATATCATAATAGCTTATTTATATAACAATATAAAACTCTTGTTACAGGTGAAGGATTTGAGAGCTGTTGAGGACGCTTTCGTGCCAGTTATCAAAATGAACTTTGACGGCATAGAAATAGATTTGCTTTTTGCACGACTACCACTCAAAGAAATTCCTGGTAAGTTTTTTTTTTTAAATTTCATGCAATACAAACGTACGAATTAATTTTTGTTATATTTTAGTCTGTGTAGCAATGTAAGTGACATTGTTATTTCTAAGGAAGGTCGAAAAAAAAGTATGTTTAGAAATTTAGTTTATCATTCAGATATAAGACAATACATATATAGGAATGCAAGGTATGGTGATTGGACGTGTGTTTGATTGATTTTTTTTTTCAGACTCTTTCGACCTCCGCGATGACATGCTGCTCAAAAATATGAATCAGAAATGTGTCCGTTCATTGAACGGTTGTAGAGTGACAGACGAAATCCTAAGGCTGGTGCCAGATATTAACAATTTTCGGTTGACACTTAGAGCTATTAAACTATGGGCTAAACGTGAGTATAAATATAACTCTTCTAATATTGTAAAGAGGAAAGATTTGATTCTTTCTTTGTTTGCTTGTTTGTTTGAATTGAATAGGCTCCAAAACTACTGGATCGATTTGAAAAATTCTTTCACTGTTTTGAAGCTATATTATCAGCGAGTAACATCTATATAAATAAAATCAGAGTGTCTGTCTGTGATTTGCGAAAAACTGCCTCAAACTAAGCTTAGAGAGTCATTCGCATGCTGTTAAAACATAAATAACTTTTTTTAGAATTTTTGTCTGTCTGTCTGTCTGTCTGTCCGTCTGTCTGTCCGGGGTAATCTCAAAAACGGCTGAAGCGATTTCGATGAAACTTTGCAGACATGAAGAGGGGGTCGTCAGGAGTAACATAGGCTACTTTTTGTTTATGTAAATTGCGGTACATACACCAAAATAACATTTTTTACAATTTTTGTCTGTCTGTCTGTTTGTTCCGGCTAATCTCTGAAATAGCTGGACCGATTTTGACGGGACTTTTATTGGCAGGTAGCTGATGTAATAAGGAGTAACTTAGGCTACGTTTATTTTAGAAAAAATACACCCCGGACGAAGCCGGGAGCGGGCCGCTAAATGTATTGCTAAGCGCAAAACTCGAGAACGGGTGGACCGATTTTAATTCTGTCTTCACTCATGGACAGAGGGATAATCAGGGAAGGTTTTTACGTTAAAAAAAATGCACCTCGGGCGAAGCCGGGAGCGGACCGCTAGTAAGCAATAAAAGTTTTATAAAGTTACGCGGACAAAGTCGCGTGCAACAGCTAGTATAAAATAAAGTCGCTTCCCGCCGCCTGTCCATCTGTATGTGCGCTTAGATCTTTTAAACTACGCAATGGATTTTCATGCAGTTTTCACTAACGATTTTTTTTAAGGTTTTTTGCAAAAAAATTGGCCAGGCCTTGATTGAAGTTTTCACTATTGTGTGGTTTTAAAAACACACCTTTTTTTTCTTCAAAAGTAAAAAAAAAAATATTCAGACAAAGAAAAAGTATTATATAGTGCATTTTTAAATTAAAAATTTCAATTCAACCGCCAGTGACGTCATTATATCCGTTCAGTATAACACCTGACAATTTGAAAATTCCTGTTCAATTTCACAAATTATTTAAAAAGTAAATATTCTTGTAAAACAAGTCGAAATCCATACATATAAATAAAATTGGAGTGTCTGTTTGTAATATTGAAATAACCGTTTTTTACTACATGCATATGAATATATATACGGTACATACACCAAAATAACATTTTTTACAATTTTTGTCTGTCTGTCTGTATTTCTGTGTGTTCCGGCTAATCTCTGAAATGGCTGGACCGATTTTGACGGGACTTTTATTGGCAGGTAGCTGATGTAATAAGGAGTAACTTAGGCTACGTTTATTTTAGAAAAATTCTTTTATTACACCCCGGGCGAAGCCGGGAGCGGGCCGCTAGTTTCGAATAAAATTGTCCAAATTCTTAGTTATATCAATACTTTTGCAACACTGCATTGCATTGCACGATTTTACTCCCACAAAACCGAGCTGTAAGATGTTACACATCAAAAACCCCATTACCAACATTCCCCATTGGATCAAGTGTGTTTTGTTAAGTTTTTCTTATGCTAATGGGATGCTATGGTTATATTATATAGGTCACGGCATATACTCAAATACACTGGGCTACCTGGGCGGTGTGTCGTGGGCGATGCTTGTCGCTCGCACTTGTCAATTGTACCCGAACGCATTGCCGGCCACCCTCGTCCATAAGTTCTTTCTGGTGTTCAGCCAGTGGAAGTGGCCGCAGCCGGTTCTGCTGAAGCAACCGGACGCTGTCAATCTTAAGTTTCCAGTCTGGGATCCCAGGGTGAGTATTTGTATACTCTGTTAATAAATTGTTTCATAAAAAAAGACTCCCAACCATCTACCAACCAGCACTATTAAACTATTAATAGTCTACTATGCACGCGATCTTGTCCGCTTAACTTTTTTTTTATTTTTTATCTTAAGGTCGACAATCGGGCTGACAGTCCACTTAAAGGTAGGTGGCTACCGTTGCCTATAACACAAGCAACGCCACAAGTGCTGCAAGTTTGCTGCCGACCATAGAAGGATAAGGGATAAGGAAGAGATGGGGTAATGGGCTCTGGCATCCCTTACTCACTAACCGAGACACAACAGCACATATGCTGTTATTTCATGGTGGTCTCCTGTAATGGGGTGATTGGACTGCGAAACGCAGTATGCTCTGCCACTACTTTCCAAATCCAGACCAGTGCCAACTTTGAGAAGTTAATTTCCATAGTTGACCCCGCCAGGAATGGAACCCCGATGTCAATCTTATGCTTTTATGATATCCATCGTCCATAGTTAACCAACTATTCTGTTTGTTTCAGGTGAACATAGCTGATCGTTACCACCTGATGCCAATCATCACTCCTGCATACCCTCAGCAAAATTCCACTTTCAATGTGTCCATATCAACCAGAACTGTCATCATGGAAGAGTTCCGACTTGGTAAATCTTTTTTTTTATTCTTAAGGCAGTTGTCCCACTACCGGCGAGGAAGCGACTAACTGTCGACTATTTTCTCGCTCAAGTAACGTACAATAAGATATACATTCCGTATGAACAAAAAAGATGTACATATATATTAATAGTTGATCGCTGACTGTTTACACTGCCGGCGAGGACTCGCTCCACTAGTTTGTCGCTGGGCGAGGAATCGCTCCACTAGATCGTCGCTGAGCGACAAGATTTGTCTTACAGCGTATTCGCTCAGCGATGCTCGCTTGGCGATCAGGACTCGCCGAGATATCAACCACCGCAGCGGTCATTTCTACTTAGAGTGCGGATCTGAGTGCACATATTATGAATTCAGAACAATTATTGGAACTATCACTGTTGTCTAGTTCAGACGAGCAGCGGTAATTCTGAGGATACCTTAAGCGTCGCACAAAACACTCCCTTATAGCGGAGCGACAAAACTATCAAAACTACACTCTCGCTGCTCGTCAACTCGTTTCTAGTTTCTAGCTTCTAGCTCTAATCGCTTCTCGTTCATAGTCGGCGGTGGGACAACCGCCTAAGTAACAATATATTTTTGTATAATTGGAATTTTTGCTTAAATAACTAAATACAGTGGATTTTATTAATAACGACCTCAGTTGTAAAGACTTTAACGTTTAAGTCCTTTGTAAAACAGGTCTGGCCACCACTGACGAGATAATGCTCGGCAAGTGCGGTTGGGAGAGACTGTTTGAAGCTCCGAATTTCTTTTCGCGTTACAAACACTTCATAGTGCTACTGGCATCCTCCACCAACCCCGACGATCAGCTGCAGTGGTGTGGCCTCGTCGAGAGCAAGATCAGACATCTTATCTGTATGTATTTCAATTTTATGTTTTTTTTTTTATTGCCACCAATTAGTGACAATACAAGACAAATACAGAAGCTTGAATGATATATTTACCCTTTCAACTAGCAGATGATTGATCCCATTGGATGGGAGGATATCTATTGAACAATGTAAGATCAATGGGGTTTATTTATTATTGCAACTTTATTTATGCAAGTACTATTTATTATTGGCAAGAATTTTTTTTGTAGCTCTTTAAAAACTTTGAAATTTTGTAAATTGTAATTTTTAACCCTTCCGACTCAAAAGGTTGCCGACCCCTGGTATATAGTGGTATCTTTTATTCGCTCAAATGCTCACACAATAAAAAAATTCACACGAAAAATAAAAAAGTAATCAACATTTATATATTTTTTTAAGATGTTCTGTGAGTGCATGCTTTCTCACTGGATAATAGAATTAATTTATTGTTGTTCTTTTTAGCAACCTTGGAAAGAAATCAACATATAACCATAGCTCACGTGAATCCGGAATGCTACAACTCCGTACCTCTCAATACTAACGACGGACAGCCGTTGGCGTTACCACCAGGTATAGTGTATAATAACAATAATACATAAAGCTCAAAAGTTTGTTTGTTTTGTTGAACGCTGGGTTGTTTTGTTGAATCTCGGGTACTACTGGTTCGAAATGAAAAATTATTTTTGTGTTGGATAGTCCATTTATCAAGGAAGGCTTTAGGCTATAATTTCGATTTGCGTCAACTAGCGCCATCTGTCAGTGAAAAGTAGCATTAGATATTTATTTTCATCCCATCAGATGGCGCAAATAGCAACTGATTTTAAATTTGTTTTTGCTTTATCGTATAATAACTAATTACTCATATATATTGTATTTTCTTTTTCAACGCGAACGAAGTCGCGGGCACCAGCTAGTAGTGTTATCATGAGACACTTGTTATTTATTTAAAATTGGCTGTATTATAATTAACATTGAAAAAAAAAAAAAAAACTTCGTTTTCCTTTTATTTAGAGAACTATGAAATGGGACAGACTGTCTATTTCTACTTTTCGTCCTGTGTGTTCAGTATGAGTTTGTAATGACCGCACTCGCAAGCAAGAGCGTAAAATATTTTTATGGATAAATGACAATTTGACATTGACAATTATTGTCAATTCTCCATGCTTATAAACTCGTGCTAGAGACCCCACTGAAAACTTTTCCAAAATTACTAATGGATTGTTATCTTCGTATTAAAGTCTAAATAATAAATTGATGATTTACAAAGAAGTTTCTAGAAGCCATTCATTAATAACGTAAAGGCTAGGCTTCTTAAAATCACTCAGGTTTAAAGGAACTTGGGATCAAAGTTGCATTTGATTCTAAGATTTTATCGATTTAGGTTTTAAACTTAAACCATCAAATACTTGTAGCTCATCAGTTATCTGACTTATGTTATGTTTTTTTTTAGGTTCCGTTGTACCCACCGATCTAGCGCCGGAAGTCAAGAAAAATGAAAATGTAAGTTTTCATTTTTAATATTGTCAAAATTTAATTGAATTGTGTCCTTTTATTGTGTCCTGTGTGACCCTGCCGGGAATCGAACGCTGGAGCCATGAGACAGAGCCAATGGTTCTCTCTTCATAAGTCTCTATTAGATAATTATCTTTTAGTCAATGTTTAGGCCTTTATTTGTTACTCTTGTCTGTGCCCCTAGATTGGTTTCTAAAATCTTGTTTTAGTTTATTTTTAACATGTGGAAAATGCAGTGTATAGTATGTTGTACATTTATATTAAGATGTGAGATTTACTTATAAACTTATAATACAAGTAATATATGCAATTGTTTGTTTCGTTCATCTTACGGTAACAGTGTGGCTAATGTTCTCCAGGGTGATTTAATCGCGAACTACTGTTCGATGTGGTTCATCGGACTGGTAATTGAGAAGAGCAACGTCAACGTCAATCTGACGTACGACATCAGTTCGTTCACGGAATCTGTTCACTACCAAGCGGAGAACGCGAGCATACATAGGAACGGAATGACCATTGAAGTGAGTTCACTTGATTTGATACCATTATTACATGTTCTGCTAACCATAGTGACCATAATTTTTTTACAATTTGACATACTCACAGGGCGGGGGGGGGGGGCTTAGGTTTTTGTCGTGTAGTCAATTTTGTAAATTAAGTTCATGTTTTTACATGTTATATTATATTTTTCACTTGTAATTATAGGTATGCACGCACCCTTGGCGTCATTCAGCAAGCGCCGTATTAATAAATACAAATATGAGCCAAATTTTTTTTTGCAAAAAATGATTTAAAACCATATTGGTCACGTAGTATATGGGTACGTTCCCTTAATGAATGCGTGTTTTGTGTTTAGGCACGCTACGTCCGTCGCAAGCAACTTCACCAGTACCTGTCGCCGTCGCTCCTCAAGCGGGAGAAGAGCTCGCCCGGCACGAAGAGGAAACCTCACGAGCCCCAACAGCCCGCGCCCCTCAAGAAAACAAAGCGCCTCTCCGAGAGTAGTGTGAGTATTTCGCCTCACGATCGAGCCATTCGGCTCGGCGACAAATGGATCGGTGACAAATGGCGAACGCATTCGCTCATGGCTCCGTTCCAAGAGCCATTTGTAATTTTCACTGCATGTTGGTGGGCAGTGTATTATGTATTCCATCGGACATTCAGACGTAAGGCAGGTTACCATCATCATCTTGTCGAAATCCTTTTTCGGATTGAGCACTTTAAAACATGCTTTATAATGCTCACATATAACTCAAATCTTTTCAAAGTTGGAGTGAATAGCATTTTCTGGGTGAGCTCGCTTCATCATAGGTCTCGTCTTCACTACACGGCTAGATGCTGGCCAAGAGCAAACCCATCTTTAATAAAAATAAATAAAAAATTGTTTTATGCGATTCTTTTGAAGAATGATTAAAGGAATGGTTGGTATAAAGATATGCATACACACATACAAACTTACTGAATGCTCTCTAGAGCAGGGTTCCCCAAACTATTTTGGACAAGTGACCCCTTTTCAACAATGAACTGTTACCTCAGACCCCCATGGTCAAATTACCTACTTTTAAGACCAACCCCCTTATTCATAATGGTCCGCTAACTTAAAGCAGCTATCTATCTTAGTCTATCTTTAGTTTTTTCCTATTGGTACAAAATACCTAGGTACTAAGGTGCCAATTAGAAAACTTTGCACTTGGTTAAGTGAGTGAAGTTGATTTCATTTTCTCGTCAAAATTTAACAAAATAAAAAGACAATCCAATTCAGTAAATATCAAGTTTAATTTATAATTATTACAAATTAATACATAAAGCATCTTAAGTTGGTAGGAAATTATATTTTAAAAACTATTAATTCGCAAAGAGAAAATAAAACATTCAGTGCGATGGATGAACCTGGTGACTATCTACCAATCTAGCTACATCCGGTTCAATATTAGTGAGTTGCAGCCTTAAATCTCCACGTTCGTTGATTTTCAAACGGTTTCTTTGTTTTGTCAAAATGTTTGTTACCACACTGAAGCTTTTTTCAACTAGATATGATGATGGAAAAGCGATAAGGTATTTTTCAGCAATGTTCCACAATGTAGGATACTGTGTTTCAATTTTGCGTTGCAACCAGAACTTCTGATAGCCTTGGTTGAACTTTTGCTTAAGCTCTTCGTCTGTGCTGATGGTAATCAACTCTTCTTGCATTATCACATTGGCTTCTTCTATGGCTGTGGTGTTATACGGATTTATTATCCATTGAGGAATTTGTAAATTTAAAAGATCATCAAACCTCTCCGTAAAATCCTTGTGTAATGCGTCCAAGTGAGTAACATATAATAAAATGTCATCATCTTGAAGCATTTTTGGTAATTTTGACAAATGCGGAAACTGCGAATATTCTTTTCTGCCTAAATTTTGTTTATAAAGAACTAGTTTACCCACGAAGGCCGATATTATTGATTTTGTTTTAATCAAGTTAAGATCATCACCCTGTAGTTGCAAATTAACTTTGTTGAACATTCCAAAGATATCAGTCAAGTAATAAATATCTGTTTTACAATTGTTCAGATTTTCTTTCAAATTCGGATCTTTTTCTTGTAAAAACTCCAACACAGATTCAAAAAGGGCTGAAAATCTTTCTAAGCAAGAGCCTCTTGATAGCCAGCGAACTTCAGTGTGCAGAAGTAACCGAGTAAAGACTTCGTCGTTTTCGTCACATAGTTGAGCAAATAACCGAGAGTTCAAAGAATTGCTTCGAATCTTGTTGATAGCATTTATTACATATTGTAAAGACTTATGCAATCTAGGACTCAGCTTTTTTGCTGCTAAATGCTGCCTGTGAATCACACAGTGAATAACCAGTACATCAGGCAGTTGTCGCTTTAAGTGAGCTATAAAGCCACGATGACGACCAACCATAGACGGTGCACCATCAGTCGCAACAGAAACAATATTCTTCCATGGAATAGCTTTATCAGTAAAAAAATGTTCCACGGCCTGAAAAATCGATTCTCCTCTAGTATCAGTCTCTAAATATGCAGCAAAAATCAGTTCTTGGCACATATTTTCATCTTTGATAAATCGAACATATCCTAACAATAGAGCTTCATTGCCGGGTAATGTAGACTCGTCCAACTGGAGAGAGAATCTGCGGGTCTGTAAGAACTTGCATAAAATGTTTTCCACATCGCGTCCCATCTCATCTATGCGTCTCTGAACGGTGTTGTTGCTCAAAGGTATTCTCTTTAAAATATCATGTGCGGGTTTGTGCAATACATTGTTAAGGACCTCCGCAATGGCTGGTAAGATAAGCTGCTCTCCAATTGTATGGGGTTTCCCCGACTTCGCTATTAGTAAAGATATATTATAGGACGCTCGTAAACCATCATTGTCTCGAATAGATGATGACGCAAACATCGATCCTATGGATGGCCTTTTGTCTAGTTTTTCTTTCAGTGCTTGAAAATATGACAAGGGCTTACTTTTTTTGTTAGCATGTACTCTTGATAAGTGGTCATCCATTTTTGAAGGCTTCATGGCATCGTTACTAAATACTTTTTCACATATGAGACACATCGGGAAGTGTTGATTTGATGGAGATGCAATAAATCCGAACTTCAAGTAGTCCAAACTGTATTGTCTGCATTTTTTTTTCGTGTCCGCCATCATAAAACTTTCAGTAATTCTGCAAACAAAAAAATAAGGAACCTAAATAAAAAACAATAATAAACTGTTAAATTTGCACACTATCTTATTTTTATCACACTCAGTTAATGGATTCTTGTTAAGTATTACTGACTTACTCTTTGATAAACTTTGATACCTATATTGGGAAGTAACTACAGTAGGTAATTAGGTATAGAAACTTCGTATTAGGTAATTAGGTAGAATAAGAACGAAAACCAAAGACTTAAGTGTTAGTAATTTTTACAAATACAATTATACATACCTATTTAAAATATGTTGTATGTTGTGTTTAACACTTTTTCAGTCACTTTACTTCACTTAATTTAGCTTTGTAATAAGTTTGTAATCTCTTGAAATAAATGAGTACTTAGCTATATGAGTTTTTATCGTTCAAGCTCCAACGAATTTCAAAACGCAAATGAACTTTCAACCTAAATGCAAGCTCGTTAAATAGTAAAATATCAGGAACATGTTTGGACTTGATCATGAATTCGTTCGTCTTAATTCGCGTAAAGCCGCTATCACACTATTCAATTTGAACGATTCCAATTTAGGAAATCGGAAGGTGTGATCGCAGTTAGAACAGATTGGATTCAATTAAGAGTTTATCCATTTTCAACTCTATATCTTCGATTTAGAAATCAATTTAGCGTAGTGTGATCACGAGCTCACTACTTAGATTCCTAAATAGGAATCGTTCAAATTGAATAGTGTGATAAGCACTTTATCGTCAAATAGAGAGCAAGTCAAAACGCCGCTGAAAGACGTACGCTCCAACTCAATCTTGCACAAACTTGTCCACATAGACTTGCCGAGTTTTTCATCTTGTACGAACTTGAAACTTTACATTCCTGGAACATTATTTCCTACAAAAATATTAATTATTCTTAGTACACGTAACACAACATAAACAATACAGTAACTACCTACTTACCTATCTTGAAAGTTTTAAATAAGAACTTGTGTTAATATAATAGGGGTCGATTTTTAGACCTCGTCGACCCCCAAAATCACTTTTCGTTTATGTCGACCCCTAGGAAACCGATATCGACCCCAAGGGGTCGATATCGACCACTTTGGGAATCCCTGCTCTAGAGGCTAGTTTTTTTTTTACTGTTCCTCTGCAGGCGTTTAGAATTTTAATTAATGTTAATTTCGTATCATTTCCCTTTTTGCAGGTGGACGAAGTGAGCTTGCTGTCGTACAACGATGACTCGAACTCTTCAAACATGTGCGAGGTTAATTTACAAAATGGTACTGTCAATCCTACACCACCTGAGACCGGTGAGAACCGACCGAAGCCTGTCACGGAGAAACCGGTCACAGAGAGACCCGTCACAGAGAAACCCGTCACAGAGAGACCCGTCACAGAGAAACCTGTCACAGAGAAACCGGTCACAGAGAAACCGGTCACAGAGAAACCTGTCACAGAGAAATCCATCACAGAGAAATCCATCACAGAGAAACCGCTCAATCAAACGGAACATCCATCCACGTCCAACACAAACAGCATAGCGTGCACATAGCATTATGAACAGTGGCGGCATCGTTTCATATACGGTACCGGTAATTTCAAACAGAACAGGTATAAACGTGTCTAATAAATTGTAAGTAAGAGACTGAAGATCCTCAAAAGTGTTTTGGGAGTTCTAAGTGAGGAGTTCCCTAAAAATAATTCTCTAAGTGAAGAACAAAACTCTTTTAACTTACAATGCATATAGAGTCGAAAACGGTTAAGTGAAAACTGGCGACCCGCATTCGCACGAGTGCAAATTTTTCTGTAAATTATATACACAAAAACCTTCCACGTTTAACGTGCATTCAATTAGTGAAAACCGCATTAAAATCCGTTTAGTAGTTTTTCAGATTATCGCGCACATACAGACAGACAAATGCAGTGGGGGAATTTGTTTTATAATATGTAACGATAGCATGGTACTCAACATGAGTATCGGTACATGTGTATAGTATAGTACAAAGTACTCTCATTTCTCTTTCTTGTCTGTCTGTCTGTAAGTATGTGTGCGCTAATCTAAGAAAATTGCGAACGGAATTTTTTCCTGATTGTGTCTATGGAAAGAGGTATTTCTGAGGATGGTTTATGTGTATAATTTATGAATACGTTATTTATATTTGCTGAGTTATTAAGGTTTTAGTCAAAGAAGGCGGGTTCGGCTAGTAACTTGTATAAAAGAGACTATCTAGTCTCTTTATATGGTTATGAAATATTGTTCAATGTTTATGATACAGAAGAGACCGGAACGGAATTTTCACACTAACAGGACACAGGACAGACAAATGAGGGAGGGATACACAGGGGTGTGAGAGATGAAGGATCTTAAAAGATTAAGCTATAATCCATTTAAAAAAAAGTCTTAAGTGATTTAAGTGAAGTGACACTAATGTGATTCTTAGTTTTAAGTCGTGTATAAACCAGAGTGTGACGAAATTCACGTTTAGAATTGTTCTTTGATGGTATTTGGTGCAATTAGTTGGGTTTCGGTGTGATTGCTGATTGGAGATTTTGGTAAGTTTTTTTTTTCTTTTTTTTTCTAGTTCCTGTGTATTTGATATTGTCTATTTTGAGTTTCGGGGACAGAACACAGAACTGTAATGAGAAAAAAATCCGTATAATTTTTTTTATAATATAAATTAGTATATAAAAATTGTGAATTTTTTTTTGAATATCTCAAAAAAAATGAAAAAGTTACAAGGTGTGTGTCAAAGTGAGCGCGCGATTGACGTGCGATCTCAATATGCGTGACGTCACAAATCGCCCGGCCGCAGGCCGCCTCTCGGCATTGGGGTTTAGCTGGCGGGCGATTCGTGACGTACGCGTTAATTAATATGTCGTCTGCGTGAAATATTAAAACTTTGACTGCTTGTAACTTCGGCAATATTAAGTATTTTGAAATAATTCAAAAAGTGCTGTACTCAACATGTTATAACAACAGCAATATGCTAAATGTAACAAAAATGAAGAAATCATTTTGAAGGAAACCCCCTGTACACAGAACTCCTTAACTTCCTCAATTAATGACAGATTTCAAAATTAACGATTAAATGGCTCTGACATAGTACCATTTGTTGTTAACAAAATGGCGCAGTAAGCATAATTATTGTTGCACATAAATAATATTAATAGATTTATTGTTAGTTCATATAATAAATATGCATAATTAAGAAAAAATGTGTACAAATTTTCATAGATTGAACGTGCAAAATAAAACTAATTATTGATAATAATTTCGACAAGAAATTATTAACTTTGCTTCCATTGTAATAATGTCAAAAATCTGTTTTAAGTTCTATTTTAACTATTGCCAAGTTTTTTTAACGTATTTTCAAAGTTAAGTACAGTAGAAATCGGATATATGACTTGGGGTTATAACGAATTAATATAAGTTATAAAGTCTGTTTATTACGACCAATTTTTGTGGTCCCTTGAAGTTCGCTACAACTGAACAGATCTATTAAAATATGGAGTTCCTAATTCCCGTGACATACAATATCAAATACACATTAGAAAAAATGTAGCACTACGAATATATTCTTATTTGAATTCGTATTGTCTATATTATGTATATTGCGAAGTCGTCGTGAAAACGATTATGTACGTAATAAATTTTTAGTTTTAGTGAATTTTTATAATGAAAAAAAAAAGATAAAAAAATATTTGTTAGGTTTTTATATTTAGTAATTTGACTAGTGAAGGTCCCTTATAATAATAATAATTTTTTGGATTACATACATGTGATCAATGAATGAAAATCAAATCTTTAATACGGGTTTTATTTGCGTCCATTTGTAAGAAACCAGTTGATGTTGAACCAATGTTCGTTTCATTGTATTTTTTTTTTAATGTGTTTAAAATAATCTATTCGTCGCCAATAGGTCTAATTTTAGTTTGAAGACTATTCCGTAACATTAAAAGTTTAAAGAATGGAGTAGGCTTGAAAATATCATATATAAAATTTAATAAAATCTATTAAATTCACTAAACAATGCTTTTTCTCAAACTCTGGTGCTGAATCTCATTTCTTCCTTAAATATTTCTCTTTGGAGCCATAAAAGTATAGGCTGTTATTTTTTTGGATTTAAACTGGTTCGGTTTCTGGGTGTGTCAAAAATATTTTCTAAAATCTTGGAATGCAGTTTTGCTTCTTTTATAAAATAAAGAAATATTTTCTTTTGAGTAAAATTCGCTACCTGCAGTATCAAGAGTACTTTACCTCTAGGTGCAGTTAAAAAGCTACAGCCTGTATATGTAGACATGTTAAATTTAAAAACAGTTTTAAAAACTATTTATATCTGGATCTCTCATTGCTATAACAACAAATAAAAAAAGGCAGGTCATAATTAAAAATATGGTTTCTTACAGATGATAAAATATGTGAAAATAGTACAAATCGAAAAACAATGATTTTCTTTTTAAAAAAAGTAACCTTTTTCTGCACATTCTTCTCGTAAGTGTTTAGGTAATTTATCTGTTTTGTAGCATTGTTTTTATGGAAAATGATGAAAATCACTGGTCTGCCAACGAATGCACTAACGGACATAGTTGGGCACAAGACCGTTAATCTGTTAATTAATGAACTTAACGAACATAAGCTGTAACTTTAAAAAATGTTAACACACTCGTTAGATATGCACTAAAATATGCAATTTCTATCATGAGTAAACAGATTAACGTTAACTCCCGATAAATTTTCTGAAATGTTTAACGCTTTAATGTCTAACAAAGTTAACTATTTGATTAACGGTGCCCAACTATGCTAACAGACTTGTAGTACTGAAGTTACAGCCACTATATGATTGATAATCATGAGGATATTATGAACTATATGATAGTGACTGTATAACATAATTAGTAGAATTCGCTCTTGAGCATAATTAACAATTTATTGGAGTGTACTCCTTAAGAATGGATTGGCATATCACATTGGCATTGGCCCCGGTATGAAAATTTATGGGAGTAAAATCAAAATTGTCACAGTATGCATTACGTTCTATTTTCGAATATCTCTGAAGTTTCATAATTATGTATTTTATGTAATGATTCATAATGAAGTTCATATTAAATAATTATGTTCTACTTAATTGTCATTATGTGTCAGTGTCATAATATTTTCTCTTGTATTTATTTATCGTTCATAAGGAGAGTAAACTCCACTCGTGCGTTGGAGCTAACACACATTTTTTTAACCCTATATCAACAGTTCCACAGTTAATAATGATTTGTAAAGATGGACTATTGTGCCTAGTGTGAATAAAATCGATAGTACCTACGACGAGTAACATTTCGGTGTAATCTAAAAGGCCAAAACATTTTGGGTACACAAGATCCTAGAAATCTTTAAAAATGGTCAAAGTAGACAAGGGACAGGACTTTTGTTCGTGAAATAAGAAAAATCATGATCAAATGTGGTACATTTTGTTTATTAAAATTATACAATCGATTTCAATAGTAAGTAATCGTGCTAGTATTCAAGTGTAATAGGTACTCTCATAGGTCACTCTCTCAAGCCAGACTAAATTCCTATGAGTGCTTTGAAGAGCGCCTCTCGAATATCCTCAGTTATTTGTGGTACTTTAGGCCTTTGTGTGGCTCAGGTTCAGAATGTCCATTGTTCCAAAATGACCAGTATATCAAAATGTCTAGTCTCAGAATGTCCAGTGTCTCAAAATATCTAGTTTTCTACAATTACAAGTTTAACAAAATAAAATGGTCTGCCCAAATTAGTTAAAATATTTATTATTTATCAATGATGCCTGATTTAAGTTAGTAAGAATACCAGGATGCAAAAATGTTGTTTTTTTTGTGTGTTAAAATCGAATTTAACAAGTAGCGACGACTTGTAACTATATGGCGCTAACACGCAAACGTACGCGTGAACGATTCTTTCATTGTGACTTTTAAGCATTCGAAATGTTTATTTAATAAAGAAGATATTTGGAGCGATTTACCTATTTGTATTCCCTGTTCTATTTTGATTTAAACCTGGGATTTGGACATTTCGCCATATAGATTCTGGACATTCTGAGACTAGACATTTTGATAGACTGGTCATTTTGGAACAATGGACATTCTGAACCAGCCCTTTTTGTGTGTTATTCAATACAATTGTAAGCAAATAATTATTTTCCACAGTTCGGAAGTTTTTACTGTTCTGCACAGTCCTAAATACACCTTATAAATGTTTTAGTTAGATTTTGTCAATTCAATGTCGACTGACTTATTTTTTGCTTCTGTTATTTGTATTTTTTTTTTATTACTTAAAATACCTCGATTTTTACTCTTGGTCTTAGACAAGCTTTGAAATGTTAAAAAAAGGAGCTAACTATATATAGAGAAACTCCACTGTTTGAGTAACTTGTGAATTGGTTAGTACCTTGTTTACAATTTACATATTAAATTAGTTTAAATATTTAGTTTTTTTTACTAATTAAATATTGTAAATTATTAAAAAATTTTAAAAAATTGCTGTTGATGTTCATTTAATTATCAAATAAATGTTAAGGTAACATTTTCAGTTATAGTCATTTTCAAATATTAGGAAGTCATTTGGGACTTCACCGTGATTCACCGTAAACTCAATATCTATTTGAATATTCGAATATTGAGATAGTACATCCTTGAAAATGACTATAATTATGATTTAATTTATGTCTTAAAGATCATTCAGTGGTCACATTGCAAGCACAGTATGTCTAAGACAAAGAGTTTAAACTAAAAAGAAAACACGAATTAAATTAATTCCACCTAGATGTTAAGACTCAATTGTAGACTATTTGATAGATAAGGACCTTCATTTAAATGTAAGCTGTACATACTGTTAGTAAATTGATTATGTATCAGAAATATATATTAATAACTTGAAAAAAAATAAATATACGAAATTGTAAAAAAAATGAATAAACTGTATATACATAATTATTATTGTTTCATTTCTGAACCAGAAAAAAAATCAAGGTTGGTGATTTTGGGTGCGGATGTTCGCATTTGCAAATGCAAAAGTTCCGCATCGATTTAGACAGTCCTAAATCTGGTCTAAATTAACCTAGTCCTAAATTGGACAAAAAAATAATCGAAGTAGTTCTAGTGGTATGAAGTAGTATGACAGATTGGACTCGAATATTTTAACTGAGCTAAAACTAATGAGAAATTTAATAAAAAAAATAATTGATGAACAAGGTATCCCTTGTTACGCAAGGGGTAACTGCGATTTTCCCCTCACTTATTGTTCATATTCATAAGCATATAATGTAAGACTTAATGAATACACGGCCCACGGGGGTGGTGTAATCTTAGGGGGGGATTTTTTTTTTTAAAGGAGTAAATTGTATGTCTCCCCTCATTCATACAATAGTGATGCAAGGAAAAATACAAGGCAAAGCAGATGCAAGAAAGAAAACCTGGTTAAAGTATTTAAGAGGCGTTTTCACTTCAAATTGGTAGTGGTATTGGAAAATGTTGAGTTTAGATGTCCCCAAAAAGTCCAAAAACCCATATGACGTAGGAAATGTGATTTGATAATGTCTATAGAATGTGTTCATAATTATATCAAACGACAGCGAATGATTCCCTGTTCATAAAATGACTGACCTTTGACTGAAATAAAAAAAAGTATATTTTTGAAAGAAATATTTATTATCAAATGAAATTAATACTACACATTTTTAATAAAAAATTGGAATTTAGTAATAAATTAAGTTTTCTTTGGAGACTATTCACATTCGATTGTTGGCAGCCATTTTTTGACCTGAAACAAATGTTAATTACAATGGATAAGTATATGTATTTTGTTTATAAAAAATTGAAAATATTTGCAATTTTGGATATCTTTTACTCCCATCTACTTAAGTGTTAAATGTCACAAGGATCATACATTAGATACTGGAATAAAAGTAAAAATGTCGTCGTTGTCAAACCAAAATGTGCAGATTATATTTTTTAAGATATTTACAAAAAAAAAACTAAAAAGAATTTAACATGACGGTTTACTTAAAAAATAGTTTTTTTTAACTTAGGTTTTTTTATAAATAAACTTATTTCTTTTAAACATGATAATTTAATAGTTTATTAAAGTTTTTGTTTTAAATCAACCAACTGGTATGGATTTGGAAGGTAAGGTAGTGAGTGGTATAGAACGAAAATGTCACAAATTCTTCACATTTTAGATATTAAATTTCAGTTTTTTGTTTCCATCTAAACCTTAATATTTGTCTCAATAATGTGCAATGGACAGTGGGTTGTTGAGGAGAGAGATATGTTACCTTGGTGGTGTTCGGCTTTGTCCTGATCGGCTTTCAACTTGAGTATGTCGTTCTGGATGTCAACGCTTAGCTCCTGTATGGGAACTGGCTCCGTGCGCCAGTAGACCTCCTGGTGCTTCCTCACGCGATATCTGTGCTTGTGCGCCTTCAGGTGGACCTTTCAGTATACAATATTGACATCGATTAATGGGAGCTATAATTAAAAAAAGATTTAAGAAAAACTGTGTTTACTTAAGACCCATCGAAGTAGTACAATTATTATGGATTATGTATGCGTCACAAATACCAAAACGGGACATAAAAAGTACGCCTAAAACGGAATCATGGCTGAGTCAATGGTGAAAGTTAGTAACAACCTTCTTCTTCTCTTCTCTTTTAATGTCTTGGTTCCATCAGATCTTCTCCGATGATTTTGCCAGTGTCATTAGTAAAAATAGCAATTTGTAATAGCCTTTTTTAAAATAAAAAAGGCAAAATTGAAATTAAAATCAAAAATAGCAGATCCCGAGACTAGTCAGTCAAGTCTATAATTTTTCTTAGTTTTCTAAAACAGGTCCGTCAAGCACCTACTATATTCATTTTCAACTGCAATGTGTTGATGTAAAGTAGCATTTTCTTTTAAACGACATAATAGGCTAGTTGACAAAATTTGGAAATTAGTTTAAAACTATAGCTTAGCATCTATTTCACTCCAAAAATATATTATTTTAAGAAAAATAGGTCTTTTACATTAGTATTTTGAATTTTTAGAAATGAACTTGAAATTGACCGCGAAAAAGGCCAACACTGTCATGGCGTCTTGAATGACGTCACACCTCGATAAACAGCCGTGTTTGTTTAAGACAGTCCACTGTTTTTTTTTAATAAATAATGAATTCCTCGTATTATAAACACTGTATAGTGCCCCAATGTAAAAGTACAACAATAAAACGCCAAAGAAATTATTCATATACGTTCCAAAACAATAAACAAATACGAAGAAAGTGGTTAAAAATGGCAAGATGCTCTTACTTTATCAACTGATTCCACAATTTATTTCTGTGAAAATCATTTTGATGTATTAAACACAACTTGATGTATCTATTTATAAATGACCTGAAATTAAAAATTAGTTAAGTTAAAGTTATTAAAACTTTATATTCGCTAACCTCAAAATCGGTTAAGTATTTACATTCCACAGTAGGTAAATGCGACTCTGACTGGTAATTGCTAATTAAATAAGACTTTGGTTGTTCTTCACATAATACTTACATAGAAGTTTTAACATTGCGGAATCCCGATGAACAAAAGTCGGTGTTTATGTAGAAAAAACATAGGCGCACTCAGTGCTGTGCTAGCAGAGCCGTACAGTGATGCGGCAAATGACTTATGTAATATGTTAATGCATCAATGAAGCTTTTAATAGGTTATGTTAGGTTAATTATGATTAAGTTTATATTAATTAGTTTAGGGGATGATGGGGCTGACATGCCTTTTTAAGGTATAAGCCCCAAAATACCAAAAGTTAATAAAAAAAAAAGTCGGTATTCATTGCAAAAAAATTGCCAAGCATAACGGCGTCAATTTTGGGCAAATTACTGTTGTTTGCTTTGTTAAATCCTGATTCCATGGCAAATTATACCTGTCTTTCAAGATTAAACTAAAAACGAACTGTATTAATTTAACAATAATAGCTGAAAACTCGAAATAACCTGTTCACTTTATACGAAAATGACAGCTACAACATGGTGTTTTGAGAGGTGTGACGTCACGCTTCTCTGATTGGTGTTTAATGTCACTTGATTAAACGCCTCATTTTGTCGATTTTATTTTCCAAAAATATTATTAATCTTTTATTATTTTAATAGAAAAGTTATTTTTTTGTTTACTAATTATCATGGTTAATCATTAGAAATTCTAAGCCATTCGATTTATTCGTAGTGGAAACAAGCCTATTATGTTTGGTTGGTTTTAGATGACAGAGTTGATGCTCCACGCATATGACACTTTTAAATGTTCCATAAAGTTCCTAGTGTTTTTTTTTGTATGGCGTGCGAAATCCATGCGTGTAGTACATCGATGTTAAGAGCGCACAATAATGCGAAATACATAATAATTATTTTTTTTACCACCGTACTGCGCGTCATAGATGCGGAGTTAATCCGCATCACTTGGACAAGGTACCACTACGCACAGTCCGGTTGAGTGGAAACTTTATCCCACGGACGCGCGAACTTTGGACCAATCTCCCTCCTGAGGTGTTTCCACCTAGCTACAATATGGGCTACTTCAAGCGAGCTGTAAACAAACTCCTACAGGGTAGTCAGCGCACTAGTTGTTTGGTGTTGCTTGTGTCCTTAGGCGACGGTAACCACCTACCATCAAGTGAGCCGCCAGCCTGTCTGCCACCTTTATATTATAAAAAAAAAAATACCTTCCTGATGTGCGTGTTGACCATAGAGCGCAGATGAAAGAGCGCCGGACAGAGAGGGCATTGGCGCGTGGGCGCTGTGTGGGCGCACAGCGCGTGTTGGTTGCGCCGGTTCACTGTCACAAATCCGCGGCCGCACTCCTGCGCATGCACACCATATACACCACTAGATGGCGCTCGCTACTTCGTCCGCGTTGAAAAACCAATGTATCGCCCGACATCGTTATTGCTATTACACATAGCCAGGAGAGTTAGTTTCCTCAATTTTAGATGATCCCTTTGGGAATAGTCCTTATTTCTGGACGAAGGGTACCCTATGCTATGTCCTTTCTGGTGTCCCGGACTGTATACAAAATTTCTTGGTGATCGGTTCAGTAGTTTTGGCTTGAAAGTGTAACAAACATCCATACATCCAAACAAACTTTCGCATTTATAATATTATATTAAGTACGGATTCGTATATCAAGAGCGCTTAACAGTAACTGATCGTAGCAGTATTTGCCCAGAACGTGAGTGTAATTTTTTTTTTAAATCATATAAAATATAACCTAGCTGACACGGTAAACGTTGTTTTGGCAGAAAAAAATATATATTTTGGAGTGGGCTACCATTATCACAATATAGGGGTATAAAAAATAGTCTACGACCTATTCTCAGACCTACCGAATATACACAAAAAATAAAAATTTCATAAAAATCTGTCAAGCCATTTCGGAGGAGTTCGGTTACAAACACTGACACGACACGATACTGTGTATATAGATTATATTGTTTTTTTTTTCAGCCAACGGAATAGTACAAATTATACCTAAATACCTAAGGCTTTATATTATATACCTATATAAAGCACAAAATGCAACATTTCATTTCATTATTTTCTTAACGCTTATGTTGGCTTTTTTAAAAATCGTGTGCAGTTTAAAAATTACCACAAATACACAAATAGAAATAGACGTCTAGACTCACGTCACAGGTGTAAGGTCTCTCGTTGGTGTGGAGACGGTTGTGCCACATGAGCGCCCTCTGGTCCACGAAGTACTTATCGCATTGCTTACACTGATATTGCTGCTTTTTATTCTTCTTGCTTTCATCGCAGCTCTCTGCTAAGTTACAACTTTTCTCCTCTTTTGACTTTCTGAAATTGCATTTTTTTTCTTCTTGTGTTACATTTTTTTTGAGGCCTATTATCCCTGTGGCTTATTTATTTATTTATTTTGCGAAACTACTGAACCGATATTGATAAAACTTCGTGACTTACATTTGGTCAAACTTAAAAGATACGATAGTTTTTATTTTGAACCCAGGCGAAGACGGGAGCGTGTAGCTAGTATTAATATAGATTATTCCCATTGTATAAATGTAAAATTCCTAATTGGCTGTTAGGTATGTTTTTTTTCTGTAAATTTTATGTTGACATCTGTGGATTTTGAGATAAATAAATTTAAAAAAAGTGTGTGTGTGTCAGCTCCGACGCACGACTGGAGTTTACTCCTTACGAACGTTATTTTATACATAATAAAAATTATAAAAACATTTATCATAACGAATTAGTATCAGCGCCATCTCTGTTCGAATTATGATACATGATTGCCATTTAGTTTTCGCAAGATGTACATATTATTATGTAACACATTCTAGTTTCAGAGATATTGTGTAGATGGCACTAAAGCGGTAAAACTAACGAGTAACATGTGACAGTTTTGATTTTACTCCCATAAATGTTCATACCCCGGGCTTATACGATATATTATATGAAATCGATTCTTAAGGAGTGAACTCCAATATTTAAGTAAATGTAAACTTACGTCTTTTTAGATGTTGCATTGTCTTCATGTTTCTTAATATGCAAATCTAAGCTCAAAGCGCCTTTATACATTCTGCCGCAGTAGTAACAAGTATACTTCTTTTCGTGTTTCAAATCGTAATGCTCCATCAAGTGCTCTTCGCTTGGCAAAATTTTCCCACAAATTTCGCAAACGTGGTCACCGTTCATTTGAGCCATCTTCTTCATGTCCTCGTGACGCTTCAAGTGTTTTATGATAGTTTTCCGTCTCTTGAAAACCATATCGCACACGGCACATACGTGTATGTTTGTATGAGTTTTCAAGTGTGTATGATATTCGCTCTCATCTTGTACGAACGCTTTGCATATCTGGAGTGGATATTTTAAACATTTTATATTATACAGCGTGCATATGTCTTTGACGACACGTTTGGTCTAATGGTTAGTAACTGTAGCTGTTAACCAAACGGTCGCGGGTTCGAATCCCGCTAGGGGAAAATGTTTATGTGTTAAAATTTCACTTTTGTACCTGAGTCATGGATGTTTTGTATTTATAATATGTATGTATGTATTTACAAAAAAAGTAATCTATGTAACATATCAACTGTCTGGTATCCATAATACAAGCATTAGTTGCTTACTGTGGAGCTTTACTAGATGGTGCTGTGTGGAATGTGTGAAGATGTATTATACTATATTAAATATTTACCTTACAAACATATATGTCTATATTGTGATCATTTTTCATATGATCTTTAAGCTTCGCTATAAATCTATATTTCACCGGACATAGACTACACGAGATGTACGCCATTGGAAGTCGCTTTTTCCTTCTCTTTTTAATATTACTTGTAGACAATTTAATTTCTGTGTTATTATTAAACTTAAACATCGACTGTTTACCATCTTCTGTCGTTATTATGAAAAGCTCTTCATCGCTTTGCTGTTCATCTTTAATATTATCAATTTCACTATAAGTTGCATCAAATTGTGATTCTTCTTCTAAAACGTTCGCAACGCTCGAAATGGCTTCAATGCCGAAATTATAAATTGGCGTTTTCGGTTCATATAGAGGCAAAGATATGCAAATATTGCACGACGGTATGAGATAGTCGTCCGGTAGCTGTATGATGTCTATGTTTTTTTCTAATAAGTCTATGTAAGAATTCAAAATTTCATTACTTCGTTGTGCGAGTAGGCAAAATTTATAAGTCGCCGATGCTGATACGAAGCAATCGGAGCACACACTGTAATTTTCCGAATTAGAAAACTGAAATCAAAAAAGAATAACGGAATTACTTAACTGATAATTCATTATAGATCAACTATATTATAGATACGGGTAATTTGACAAATGAGCCCCATTTTGAAGGGGCTGCTCTGGATAGAAAGATATGGAAGAGCCTAGAGGAGGCCTATGTCAAGGGACAGCTTGACTTACAGATTGTCGATGTCAGTATTTAAAATTAATTTAAAAAGTGTATGTATGTATTGTCAGTGAATAAAGGCTATTTTTATTATCATTTATATATTAATTTGACAAATGAAGGATTTGCCAAGTGACAATCCATCTGGAGACTTAGTTGTACAATTACCTAATTATGAAAATATGATTGTACAGAAAATAATGACATTCGACTGTTTAGATATTTTTGAGGTGTTCAATGTTCACATTAATTGGAATACTTTGGAGTGCAGATATAATCGGTCCTCAAAGTGTGTAGTGTTATTTGAGTACCTAGACAGATCAGATATATCTAATGCTGACTGTACATAGCATATTTAATTTCTATATATCGGAATTAAACTAGCCTAAGTCACATTTAGCAAATTATTCAATACGCACGATAAACGTCTGAGTGTAAGCATGGAACGACTTGGATTTTGTAACATCAAAAGTGAAACTTTTTTTGTTTTCTTTGATATGACAAAAGAGTATACCAGTAAAATACTTATTCCTATGGTATCATAATGATTTTTTTTTAAAAACTGGACACGACAGTATACCTTCGGTATACAAATATGTAAATAAGAAAGAAAATCTAACCTTCTTATGAAAAAGAAGTTGTAATACATCAGCCACGCAATATTCCTTATCCTCTTTGCATATTCTAGTAAAAATACTTTCACAAAGCCCATCCAATGGCATCAAGCAGACTATACACAAATTTTCTTCTAACTTTCCATTCACTAAGTTTTTCAGAACATCTTTTAGGTCTACGGAGCTCGCCATCGCTTTTATTGAACGATTCAAATCTAAAATAATACATAATAGGTATAAAGAAATTAATTAGAAAAAATACTATATGTACATGTGTAAATTCCCAATTTCCAACAATTCATGTAAACAATCAACAAAAGCATTAAGCAGCACTTGAAAACATTTCAAAGGTAAATAAAAAATTAACTGATGTAATGTAATAAAATAGACGCGTTCAAAGAAAAAGAAATACATTATTAGGGAAAAAAAATATATTTATATTTTTATTGAAGATATTCGAGAATATGAACAAAGCGTAGATTGACTTTGTTTTAGTTAGTGTAGAATATAAAATAATTATTAATAATTTTCATACATTATCACAACACAACCCTTGTTAACTTAACTTAGAGAGTACCAAGAGAGTACTATATTCCTTGATTCTTAACCAAATTCCCCAAATCCCCCAACACAATTCATCACAGAACAGTCAATGAAACTTGATTGATATGAACGAATGAATAAACTGTGCCTTGTTACCTGTGCGAGGCACAGGACACTCGCGCTAGAGAGTAGATTTGTGTATGTGTAGTATGGTGTAGTAGTAGTTATTGGTAGTTATATTAAATATTAACCGCTGGCGCTGTTGAGGTTTGTAGTTTTGTATGAATCAACCTCTATGGTAGTTTATTCATCGACACTCTTCTTATGTCAGAAAATTGTATTACGAATTATAATAATATATATTAAAATACGAAGGGAAAATATGTCGTCGGTTTTTGCTACAAATAAATATTAATAAAAAAGTAACTCGTGCCTTCTATTTTCACTTTATACATCAAGAGGTTATGGGCAAATAATAAAATAAAGTGAAGTGTAAATAAAATAAATGTAAAATAAATAAAATAAGAATCTCCCTTCATAAAAATAAAAGTGAAAAACAAAATAAAAGGAAGAAAATAAAATGGCCACAAATTCGCAAAATTTTCCACAATTAAAAGCGGAAAATTTTAACAACTGGATTTTTCGCTTAAAATGTATCTTAGAAGAAAAAGGTGTACTGCAAATAATTAAAAATGAAGAAGAAAAACATAAAGAAACTTTTCAAAAAGACAACGCAAAAGCAAAAAATATAATTGTGCAGTGCGTACCAGATAAATATCTGAACACAATCAAGACCTGTGAAACTGCCAGAGACATGGTAAGAATTCTAAAAGAATTATTTCAGAGAAAAAGTATAATTTCCATTATACAGCTAAGACGAAAATTAATAAATTTAAAACAATCGGCAAACGAAAAATTAGAAGATTATTTCGAAAAATTTGATAATATTATAAGAGAACTGGAATGTTCCGATGACAATTTAACAGATCGTGACAAAATTGCCTATCTATTAACTGGATTGCAATCAAAATATGATACAGTTATAACAGCAATAGAGTGTAACACGGATTTGATGTCAGCCACAATCAAACTAGATTTTGTAAGAGCAAGGCTTTTGGATGAAGAACTGAAAATAACTGATAAAATCAGAAATACAGCTGAAACTCAAGAAAATGCTTTTATAACTTGCTTCAAATGCAATAAACCAGGACATCTCTCGAAAGACTGCCGAACAAACTCATGGCGCGGCAGAGGAAGGTCCGGAAGAAGGTCAGCGTACAGAGCACCAAGACAGCAGTGGTATGGTTATGGTAACATCGCTATAAACCGAAATGAAAGAGAGAAAAGATTTGGCTTTATTACAACTAAAAATGTTTACGAAAATGCGAACAACAGCAGCGAATATAACATTCAATGGGTTATTGATTCTGGATGTACCGAACACCTCATTAATGAAAACTACGAAAAATATATGACAAACATCGTCCGATTAGAACAACCAACAAAAATATTTATTGCGAATGGAGATTATATTACTACTGAGAAAAAAGGTTTTATTGAAATGTCATGTGGCAAAATAAAAATAAATTTAGAAGCTTTAATAATCAAAAATCTGTCATTCAATCTTATGTCAGTCAAGAAAATGGTTCAAAACAATTACAATGTAATATTTAGCAAAGATTATGTAAAAATATGTGAACGAAATTCATATTATCATGTGTATGGTTCATGTGTAGGTAAATTATTTATTTTGAATGCGGATGTATGTCTTAATGTGTCTTATAGTGCAAATTTTAGCTCAAACTTGGATGATATATGGCATAAAAGGTTAGGCCATCTCAATCGCCGAAGTCTACGATATATGCATTTACCATTTAGTGCAAAAACATGTAGTTCTTGCATGATGGGTAAATCAACCCGATTACCTTTTCTACCTGTCAAGAGACCACGATCAAGATATATAGGTGAGTTAATACATACAGATGTAGCAGGCCCGATGCGAACACCGGGAATAAACGGTGAATTATACTATCAAGTCGTAATAGATGATTGCTCTCATTTTTGTCAAACATACTTTCTCAAACACAAAAGTGAGGCGACAGCCAATTTAATTAATTATATAAGAAGATTTGAAATAGAATATGGAACAAAAATAAATAAGATACGATGCGATAATGGCGGAGAATTTAAAAATTTTGATTTGGAATCTTTTTGCAGAGAACGAGGTATAAGCATTCAATATACACAGCCGTATTCACCTCAACAGAACGGAGTATCAGAACGCATGAATAGAACATTGTATGATCGAGCAAGAACACTGCTATTAGAGACAAATTTGCCAAGAAGTTTATGGTGTGAAGCTATAGCATGTGCGACATATCAATTAAATAGATGTCCATCTGCGGCTATCAATTTCGTAACGCCTGAAACTATAATGCGAGGAAGAAATGATTTATCAAGACTCAGAATATTTGGAAGTAAAGCATGGGTTGTAACTATGCCTAGAGGAGATAAATTAGCTCCTAGATCCAAAGAGATGCGAATGGTTGGATATTCTTCAAATGGATACCGTCTATGGGATCCTGACATGAACAAAATCGTAATATCACGGGACGTACGATTTGATGAAAATGATATTACTTACAAAGAAAATATTAGAGATACGAAAGAGGAAGAACAAACAAATATATACGAATATGAAGAGGAAGAGGAATCCATAGTCGAAAAGCGAGCAAAAGATAAAGAACAAGTACAAAGAGATAAAAATATAAATGAACAAGGAGAAAGTACTCCCAGAAATGACACACAAATAGAGGAACAAGAACAAGACGAAGTCGAAAAACGAGTTACTATAGGAGAAAGACCACGAAGAACGATAAGAAAGCCAAAACGATATGAAGATTATATTATAGATGAAGATTTTCAAGATGCAAATATAGCTTTCTGCTTATTAAGCGACTCTGATCCCAAAACATATAAAGAAGCTATCAGCAAAGGATCAGAATGGAATAAAGCAATTAAAGATGAAATAGAGTCATTAGAAGAAATGAATTCGTGGAAAGAAGCTGAATTACCAACAGGTAAAAGAGCAATTGATACAAAATGGATATTTAAAACTAAACAAGATGGAAGAAAGAAAGCCCGATTAGTAGCAAAAGGTTTTCAGACAGAAAACATATATAATGTATATTCACCAGTTGCAAGGGTATCGACGATTAGAATTATGTTTAGTCAAGCAGTACAAGAAAATTTTCCTATAAAACAGTTAGATGTACAAACTGCATTTTTAAACAGATATCTCAAAACAGAAATATATATAAAACCACCGGAAGGAGTGAAAGTAACACAAGGTAAAGTTTTGAAATTACAGAGATCATTATATGGACTGAGAGAAGCTCCAAAGTGTTGGAACGAAAGATTCCACAACTATATCATAACACAAGGATTTGAACAATCAAAGCATGATTTTTGTTTGTATTCCAAAGCAAACGTATGGTTACTTATTTGGGTTGACGATATAATAGTAACAGGAAAACAAATCGAAATATCAAAAACAATTTCAAAACTGAAAGATGAATTTAAAGTGAGAGATTTAGGTGATATCAAGGAATATTTGGGTATGGAAATAAGAAGAGAAGATGAAACACTAAAGATTAGTCAAACAAAAATGATAGAGAAAGTATTAGAGAAATTTGGCATGGATAATTGTAAGGGAGCACAGACACCTATGGAACAAGGAACATCAATAACAGAAGAAGAAATAATAGATGATGTACCATATCGAGAATTAATTGGATGTCTTATATATATTGCAACAATATCGCGACCAGATATAACATTTGCGATATCTTACTTGAGCAGATATTTAGACAAACCAACAAAGACAATGTGGATATCAGCTAAACGGGTACTAAGATATCTGAAAATTACTTCTAATAAGTGTTTAACGTACACAAAATCTTCGGAAAAACAGTTATTGTGCTACACCGACGCGGACTGGGCAAGTGATAAAGAGAAAAGGAAAAGCGTGAGTGGTTGTTGTATTTTTTATAATGGTAATTTAGTATCATGGTTCACAAAGAAGCAGCAGACCGTTGCTTTATCTTCAGCAGAGGCGGAGTATATGGCAGCAGCCATGGCTACCTCAGAGCTTGTATATTTAAAAGGTATACTTTGTAATTTTGGATGTAGTGATATAAAATCGTATTTACTTGTAGATAATCAAAGTGCTATCAAGATGATTGAGTGTAATGAAAATAGTAAAAGAACCAAACACATCGACATTAAATATCATTTTATTAAAGACTATTTTACGAAGAATATATTTTCAATTGCATATGTGTCTACTAATGAAAATATTGCAGATATTTTTACAAAATCTTTAGGTGTTATTAGACACAATTATTTCTTAAACAAACTAAAGATTTTATTGTAATATAACAAGATTAGATATAGTTAATGTTTTGTTTTATCTTCTACTTAGCATAATGTAATATAATGATGATATATAATAATGTAATATAAGTGTGTTATAATGAGTTTATGTAAATTTTAGTAATGCAAGATTAATATTAAGATAAGTTAATCTTGAGGGGGAGTGTTGAGGTTTGTAGTTTTGTATGAATCAACCTCTATGGTAGTTTATTCATCGACACTCTTCTTATGTCAGAAAATTGTATTACGAATTATAATAATATATATTAAAATACGAAGGGAAAATATGTCGTCGGTTTTTGCTACAAATAAATATTAATAAAAAAGTAACTCGTGCCTTCTATTTTCACTTTATACATCAAGAGGCGCCGTAACCCTGACCGGATGAAATTATATAAAAATAAAGCAAAAGCAAAACGAACTGGACCATTTTAACGCAAATATCTTAAGAAATACGTATTATTTCCTTGTCTAGGTTGCGCGAAAAAACTGTTTTTAAACATTGAAGCTATTATTATAATAGTTTTTAGTATTATAATAATAGCTTCAATGTACTCAATTAGTACTCAATGTTTTTAAATAATAATGGTGGAGGAATTTTCTCCAGCTCTGGAGGAGTTTTTTCGCGCAACCTAGACAAGGAAATAATACCTACGTATTTCTTAAGATATTTGCGTTGCAATGGTCCAGTTGGTTTTTCGCGAATATTGCAAATGTCATAATTCGATGGAGGAATTAATTTTACATCGATTTATGCTTTTACGTTATTTTTAATTTCATCCAACCAGGGTTACGGGAATGTTATATTCTTTGCGTCAGGCTGCCAGGCACACAGAATATCATATATACAGATATATATATATGATATTTTTTTTGTTTTGCTCTTTTTTAAACTACCAAAAAAGGTTCTTTGTTTTGCTCCGCATTCAAAAACCTTTTTTGGTAGTTTAAAATGCATATAATTATGTGAATAAGTCATCTAAGTAAAGATTGTGAACGATAGTAGTGTTTATGCATTAAATTGTGAAGATTTTAATCCGCAAAAGTGTAAAATAACAATAACAAAGAATAAGACAAGTAATAACAAAAGTGACAAGCAGGCTCAGGTCACTTAAAATATTTATTTTTAAGCCAGTTTAATTTCCTGATGGCTCAAACCTGCATATAAAAATTTATCAAGATGTTTTTCATATGTGCGCATTTTATGGTTGTTCCCACCACAGTGCCTGTTCAGTCTAAAAACTTCTAATCCGCGTGTGATAATTTCAAGACGCGGTTGCTAAGGCCGCCATCGGTTGTCCTAGCGACGACATGCGTCGCTAGGTCTCTTCCACTGCAGCGTCCAATTGCAAGACCATCCTGTGACGCACCTACGTAACGACGCATGCGTCTTGTTACCAAAACAAGCAGCCGTCATATTTTGACTTTGACTTTTTTATGTTTTCAGTGTACATTTTAAGTTACTTTATTGTGTTTTTAACTTTGTTTTAAGTTATTCTTTTTTGTGAATTTATTTATCTGTTGTGAATGCAGTCCGTGACCCAATCTTGTGATGGCACGTCGAACGCGACACATACATGTACACAGTGCAACAAGTCATTCAAATCTTTGAAAGGCCTCAACATACACACTACAAAAACACACAGGAAATGTATTAGCCAAAACAGTTCACCTTTAGACATCCATCCCATTATTCCGAGTGCGCCTACTTAAGTAGCCAACGATCCAACTCCTTTCCACACATATCTTAGCCATTTGAAAAATAGTATACCCATAGTTAAAAGAATCCCTCGAGGAGCTCGAATAACCGTTGCTACACATTTGTCACAATTAATCCAGAAATGTTACATAAGCAATTGCACTCAAGACTGGCAGAACCTATTTTTATTTTCATACAGCACACTACATATAATAAAAACTGATGAACCGAATTTATCCTTGACACAAAAGATTAAGAATAACTGTGCTGTAAGCTCCTCGCCTTCTCCCGCACCTCTAATCAAACATGATGCCCCTCGTAATCGCAACAAACTCATCGAAAACAAAATCTGTGACGGAGATCTCAAAGGTGCCGCTCGCCTTTTGTTCTCCAACGACGTGCTATCACCAGATACCTCTGACACCCTTCAGGCCTTACGGACAAAACATCCTCCAGCTCCAGCAAACCCATATTTTCTCGACCCACCAACAGCAGGGCAAGCATGCCTTCAAATTCAAAACAAAGATGTTACGGATGCCATTTTATCTTTTAAACCAGGTTCGGCTGCAGGTTTGGATGGAATCTCACCCCAACATTTGAAAGACTTAACATCGCATTCTGTGGCTGATGCAGGCGAGCAACTTGTAAATTCGATCACTAAATTAATCAACTTTATGTATTCCGGTAATGTCAATCCAGAAATTGTTCCCATTCTTTTCGGCGCGAACCTCATTGCCCTCACCAAAAAGGACGGAGGGGTGAGACCAATTGCTGTTGGATCAACACTACGACGTCTGGCCTCCAAAATTGCTGTTCGACATATTTTACCAAAATTAAATTCGGAATTTGAACCCGTACAGTTAGGCTTCGGTGTAAAACGAGGGTGTGAGGCAGCCGTCCATGCCCTACGCTCTTTCCTAACTTACGGACAGCCTGACGTGTTGCTCAAAATTGATGTTAAAAATGCATTCAATTCGGTAAATAGGGATACCCTGCTGACGGAAATAAAACAACATATACCGGAAATATACAATTATCTTCTTCTCAGTTACGCTGACCCAACAAAATTGTTATATCGTTCTAATGAACTGTCTTCGGAAGTAGGTTGTCAACAGGGTGATCCCCTTGGGCCTGCAATTTTTAGTTTGGCTATAAATCCGATAATCAAAAATTTAAATTCTAAATTCAACGTTTGGTATTTGGACGACGGAACCCTAGGAGGTGATGTGGATACTGTGTTTTCGGACCTTTTTTTAATCAAAAATAAATTTGAAGCCATTGGTTTGGAGCTTAATTTTAGCAAATGCGAACTTTTTATAAATAACTGTGACTTAAATTTAAATGACGTAAAACAAAAATTTAATATTTTGGCTCCAAATATTAAAATAGTTAACAGTAATTCCCTTTACCTTTTAGGTTCTCCAATTTTTGATGAATCTATTTCTGAATATATTAATAATTCAATTACTAAATTTCAAAATACTGCTGACCGTCTCCTTGAAATTAGTCCACATTATGCACTTTGCATCTTAAAATTCTGTCTTTTCGTCCCAAAATTTATGTATGTGCTCCGGTGCTGCTCCTTTTGGAATCACCCAGATCTTTTGACACAAGTAGACGACTTAATCAAAATTAGCTTAGAATCGATTCTTAATATGCAGCTGAATGAGCAATCTTGGACCCAAGCATCCCTACCCATCCGTTATGGTGGTTTAGGGATTCGCAAAATTTCCAGTGTCGCTTTACCAGCCTTCCTATCTTCTGTCCATAGTTCAGCAAATCTCATAAGTAAAATTTTAAGGGCATCCCCTTCAAACTTTGAGATTGCTGGCTTGGAAGAAGCTAGAAACGCTTTCTTAATTGCATGCCCAGGTCAAAATTTTCCAGTTTCTCCAAATTCACAGAGGATCTGGGACGACATAAACTGCAAATTGACATATGACAATCTTTTGAGCTGTAGTACAGGTTCGGCGCGTGCTAGGCTTTTGGCAGTGGGTGCGCATGAGGCCGGCTACTGGCTTCACGCGTACCCTTCGTCAAATACAGGAACATTTCTTGAGCCTGACACGCTCCGAATCGCAACCTGTCTACGGCTTGGGGTTCCGGTCTGCGCTCCTCATAAATGTCCCTGTGGCAGTGATGTCGACAAGCTAGGACATCACGGACTGTCATGCCAAAAAAGTGCAGGCCGCTTCTCGAGACATGCCGCACTTAACGATATCATACGCCGGTCCCTTGCCACCGTCAACGTGCCAAGTCTACTTGAGCCGCCTGGGATCGCAAGAGACGATGGCAAGAGACCGGACGGTATGAGTTTGATTCCATGGAAGATGGGTCGGGTGCTGGTATGGGATGCAACCTGTTCAGACACGCTGGCCCCTTCCCATCTACATGGAACCAACAACAGAGCTGGTGCGGCTTGTGAAGCGGCTGAAAAAGCTAAAGCATGCAAATACAGGGGTCTAGGCTCCGAATATGATTTTGTCCCATTCGGTGTCGAGACCCTTGGTCCGTGGGGTCCTAGCGCTATAAGGCTTTTTAAGGAAATAGTAAAAAGGTTAGTCGACATCACAGGAGACCGAAGAGCTGGCAGCTACCTCGGACAAAGAATTAGTCTAGCTATTCAAAGGGGGAACGCTGCCAGTATCTTCGGAACCTCGCCTAAAGGGACTTCTTTTAATAATATATTTTAATTATTGTATTATATTTTTTAAGGTTTTTAGTTTTAGGTTCAATTGATAATAAAACAATTTGTCTATTGCAAAAAAAAAAAAAATATTTAACCTCATTTCCACAAAGATTTGAAATAAGAAAAATATGATCATTATTAAAATTAAATTAAGAAAACATGTATTAATTGCAGATATATTAAACAAGAATATTATATGTAATATGCTCTATTTCATTTTACTTACAGAATACAATTCATGAAATAATAATAGATAACACCACAAACTAAATAGTAGATAGGTACCTACTAACAATTTGTGGTGTATTCCCAGTAGTTCGGTTAACAGTTCGGTTGACCGAACTAGTGAGACTTTTTTTTCCCAGTAGTTCGGCCGTACAAATCAACCGGAATAGTGAGACCATTTTTTTCTGGTCCATTCCCAGTAGTTCGGTTAACACTCCGATTGACCGAATTATAGACTGAGACTTTTTTTCCCAGTAATTCGATCCTCCTTTTTCCTCGTTTTTCCTTTAATTTAAGTCCAGTGTTCTTTCGCCGCCAAAGCCAAATTCGTAAATGCACTTTCCAGAGGTGGCCCTGGTTTGGATATACTCCTTAAATATAACCATCGGGCAAAAAAGAATAAATTATTTATAATTTTGTTTTTTTTTTAAATGCATATGACATGTAAAGGTAATTTTAATTAATAAATTAACAATTAATCTATAAATAAAATTGTATATAATATTAAGCTTCGGTCCCCTAGGCAGAGTGCCAAGCATGCGGGCTGCATAATTGAATTTACAACCGGAATGAAACAAAAATGGTCTCACTATTCCGGTTGATTTGTACGATCGAATTACTGGGAAAAAAAGTCTCAATCTATAATTCGGTCAACCGGAGTGTTAACCGAACTACTGGGAATGGACCAGAAAAAAATGGTCTCACTATTCCGGTTGATTTGTACGGCCGAAGTACTGGGAAAAAATTCTCACTAGTTCGGTCAACCGAACTGTTAACCGTACTACTGGGAATACACCCAATTTGTGGTACCATGTGGTACTAACCACAAACTAAATAGTAGATACTAACGTACTCAGAGTAAATATAAGCAAGCTATAGAGTGCTAGTTAGCGAGTATGAACTGTGGGCACGGGTTTGAACAGTATCGACATTGCAATGGCGACGCTATTAGTCACAAATGTCACCCGCGCTGAAAGTTTCTCCCACCGATATTTATTTAAATTTAATATTATAATGGTGAAATGTGCAGTATCAAACTGTAAGAATGATTCACGGAAACACACTAAAAAGAATAATGATATTTCTTTTCGTAGGTAAGTAATATTTTGATTAGAAAACACAGTTTTTAACAACATTACTGATGGCGAGAAAGGAGGTTGTGGGAGGCGCGGGGGCGGGTACACGCAGGACGCGTTTCCGCGCCTCGCGCTTCAGACTAGTCCTGTGTCAATCGTTCATTCTCAGTGATTCGATCGTTCAAGTATTGATTAGTGCTACGACTAGCGATGCGCCGAGTTGACGATTTCGCAACTCGAGTAACTCGAGTTGAAATGGATACTAACTCGAGTTGCAACTCGAGTTGACTCGACTCGGTCTCAATCCGCTGAATCGTGTGATGCAGCCAATGGTGTGGAACGTCGATGCTCCGAGTTGGCTAATTATTGACTCCGTTGACTCGTGTTTCGGACCGAGTTGGTTAAATCGATAGTAATCGACTATCAATCAATCAATAGTCAACTCGGCGCATCGTACACACACACTGGGGCAGGCTATACCTAAATGAGATCAATATAAAAAAAAACAGTAGGGATTTAAAAATAGATTAAAATAGTTTGTTTTGTTTAATTAATAATATTTTATGGTAAAAAGATTCCGTATATAACAATACTAGCTTCTCCCCGCGACTTTGTTTGCTAGAATTTCTGTTATAGGTATTATTCCATTGTAAAAAAAAGTGATGTTCCAGGATATAAGCTATCTATGTTCCAAATCCGTACAGCCGTTTCGTTTTAGCGTGTGACAAACAGACACAATACTAACACACACGACCCGCGAAACAACGCCCGAGTTGGCGCGACTCAAGAGCGCGAGTCGAGTCGACCGACACCGACATAGTTCATCGCGCGTCGTCGGACTCGTCGGCCGAAGCTGTTTCGCTTGCCGCGTACACACCGAGTCAACTCGGTTTGCAATAATCTTGACTCGAGTTGACTCGTTTACGATCTGACTCGAGTAACTTGAGTCAAATAACTCGACTCGCCCATCGCTAGCTACGACCCGGGTCATTTCGATCGATCGTTTATTTTGCCGCCGGAGTGGGTCGTTACCACGATCCGTTTCGTTTGTGTTCATTTCACTTGTACCGATTGTGGATTATCGATCGTCGATCAACAGTTGATCACGTACGTGCGAACGAATTTTTTCCAAAGCTGGCATGACTATCAATACCAAGAGAAGCAGTTTGAAGCCAATAAAAGCAGAGGAATGCTTATTTTTAAATTCAAATTTATAGTTACTTAAATATATAAAAAAAATATTTCTTTTACTCCATGGTTCCTAAATAGACATTAAAAACTTTTGAACTTTATTAATTTTAATATAGTTAAAACATTAAAAACTGTCATCAACATTAAAAAATTTTGAAAAAAATAATTATAATATATTGTGTGAATGTGTTTTAGTGTGTATGGACTAATATTATCTGAACATATTATTCTGTGAGCGTGCATGAGCTTCTGAGATTCATTGAGTTGGTAAGTTTATTCATTTTGTTTTGTTTTATTTGCAATCATGATTGTGTAACCAATCATAGATGATCATAGATCAAAACGATACCAACATTTTTTAGCGATTGGTTGAACCGGATCATTCAAAACGAATTATTGCAATCATCAATACTTTTACGCGACCCGGGTCAAATGATCGAATCGTTCACGATTGACACAGCTCTACTTCAGACCTCCCCCGCCTTGAAGATAGTGCTGTACCACGTTGTACTCAAATATTGTGTAATAACATGATTTCTTCCGTAATAATAATATGTAAGTATTAGACATTAATATTGTTTGTATTATCTACTAACCAATTATGGATCAATATTTAAAATAAAACTTTTGAATTGTATGTAATACTCAGTGGTGAATGTAGGAAGGGGAAAGAAAGACTTACCGGTAATATATACTAAGGTTCGCCTGCTCCTTCAGCGCTGGTTCGTTTCCACCACAAATACTCCAAAGTTTTTTATTGATTTAGCGTTGATTCTTATAGATATCACATACCACACACACGCGTACTGAGTTTTATTTTTGCGGATCGATATGCGAGCGCGGCGACAACATGTAATCGTCTGTCTTAATTTTAAGGGTAGGAATAGGGAATAATAAATAGATAAATACGTAGGTAGATATGCGTGTGATGCGTTTGTTTGTATGTGTGCTATGTGTGTGGATATATAGGTAAAACGGCGTCAACACTCAGTGTTACATACAATTCAAATACTCAGTGTTTGAGTAGTTAAATACTTACGGTTAGGTAAATATTTATCTATGATAATAAGAATAAATAATAAACAATAGAACGGAATCTTCTTAGACCGAGTCCCAAACACCGCCATTTATATACCTTCACGTCGTTACGCCCCGGTGTCTCACAGGCGTTGCCAGGGTTGCTTACTGTTAAATATTGCTTACGTCTAAAGATAATATCGCTAACATATAAATTTTTCTTTACTTTGAAATCATTATTTTAATCTAGTTTTACAAAATATGAGAATTATAAATACTTATTTACATGATTATGTTACGTACCTACATAATAGATACTCATAAATAATAAGTTATTATAAGTACCATAATAAATGAAGCCATTTAAGTAAGTATTACTTACCTACAAATATCAAATAAAATACATACAAGATCGTACGATCAAGGAAACAAAACGACAAGTATATAATAAGTTTACCCTTTTTAAGGGACAGTAAGGGGTTTTTGTGTGTCATTTCATTAATAAACATCGTTTCATAACTTCATAACTGTGTTTTATTGATCTGTTACAACCGGTCTTTTACTAAATACTTATCTAATATTTAAACTAATTACTTACATTTACCCCGGTCACTGACATGCGTGCAAACATTCTACATTGTACGAATCTTTGCACGCATGTGAAGGAACGTGACATTCATTCGCAAACTCAGCGAGTAGGCAAATGGGTTCGCATACTCATATGCGAATGCGTTGAAGGTGAAGATGATTTTAGTGCAGTTTAGTGTTTGTCCAATCCATGATCAAATTCAATTTACGCCACTCAGTACACGATACGAACTCTGAAAATGGTAAACGAGATGTCCGTTACCTACGCAATCAATACGCAATCGTACGCGAAACTGGTCTCATGAATGCTTGCACGAATGTGTGGGAGACTACGCGAAGGTTTGAGGTTCGCGCGCTTTGATGTGCGTTAAAAAACCGACACTGCACGGAAAAGCGCGAATGTAGCAAAAACTTTGCATAGTCATTTGCAAATGTCGTCCTACACTTGTGGGTTCGCGTATTCGCGCGAATGTGAGTGACCGGCATTACGCACAGACATCAATCGTGGCGTGGCACATCACTATTCACCCGCTACATCTATCTATCAGTATCTATAGAACATCTGCTTACACTTGGCATAATGGACAACAAGCGACGTTATCGCTCTATAGCTTGCTTATATTTACTCTGAGCTAACGTATGATAACACCACAGATATTGATGTCATGTCACAGGTTAGTAAAGTCAGATTCAAACTTAATGGCTCGGAAGTTAGCACTGCGAGGACTGCGAGTAGTGTTGGGTAGGACACGTCATGAAAAAGAGTTTGTAAGAGTAGCCTCTTTTTTCAACTGAGCCAGTACAATGTCCCACTTCAAATGAGGCGACGCGTACATAGCGTATTAGTATAGTTTACTTACCGCGACCACAGAGTGCCTTACCTACAAGTTTGTGGGTACTCACTCTGTGACGCGAACGCGACGACCGCGACATAAAATTTGAAGTAGTACATTTTGAAATGTTGAGCTACTCTTACATTTTGACGTCATGTATGGGACAAATGTACCGCCTCTTGTATGTCCTACTCAACACTAACTGCGAGCACTGCGAGCAACTGCGAGTAAAACGTAGTGATCAAAGAGTATATAATCACTACGTTTTAATATACTCTTTGACTGCGAGCGCTGGTGTGCACAGGCATAGCCAAAGAGTATATAATCACTACGTTAGCCCTGTACACCACAAACTAAATAGTAGATACTAACGTATCTGTACACCCCCATGGATATCTAATATTGCGTTCTGAGCACCACAGATTATAAAGTAATATGTGCTGAGCACCATGCTGAACTATGTTCAGAGCTCAGCCCCCATTAAGTTGGATTCAGACCACAATTCAGACTATAAAATTTTTGGTGGTTACGTTTTTAATATAACCTAAGAATATTATGAAGAATGATATCAAGAGCTCATTTCATTGTCTCCAGGATTCTAACATGGTCACAGAGATAGAACCGATGAAAGATTTGGAAGTGGCACTTTCACCGCACATACAACCACAATGCAATACATCATTTGATACTCATCATCAATCAACAGTGAGTATGTATTTTAATACTAAAACATAATATAAAAGAAATAAGATGTCTAACTTTCCAATTATATTCAAGGATGTTTTGATTTTCTTTTTTGTAATATTTTTTACAGCAATCATTTTCTAAAACACCAATAATAAATACTCCGAGGAGAAAATAAGTAAAGCCAGTGAAGAAAGTAAAGCCAGAAAGTTAAAGGGAAGCCAAAAAGTTAAATGTGATCTCGACAACATTTCAAAGGTAAACTCTACAATGTAATTGTAGTCTAAATTTTGTTCAGATTTTTTGTGTGGAATAAATATTTTAAAGCAAAGCCTTGCTTGCTTAGAATTATTTAAGGGTTTTGCTAGTTTTCTTACTATATTATATAAGACTAGCTGGCGCCCGCGACTTCGTCCTCGTTGAAATAGAAAAAAGAAGCCTATCCTGTGTCCTGTATGTCTAAATGTTTATCTACTAAGTTTCATGAAAATAAGTTAATTCATTTAAGGGTTATGGAGGAACATACATACATACATACAATACCTACACTTACAGATTTATTATTAGTACATATTGATGATAACAAGAAATCAGTTCTTTGTTTGAAACTATGTTTCCGTTTAATCAATATAATTATAGTATTAATTAATTTTTTTAGGACCATGACTATGTCAACAATGTGCTGCATCATTCGAAATTGCTAAAGGATGATGAACATAAACGACGAATGCAGATGCTAGAAGAAGAGCATGAAATAAAAATGCAAATACACAAAGAAAAACTTAAGTGTACGCAAATAGAAAGAGAAATGTTGGAAATGAAAAAAGAACATGAAAGGAAGCTAATGGCTTTAGAGATGGAGACAAAGCTCTGAAGCCATTAGCTTCCTACATAAATATTGATAAAAATTTAATATTTAAGGTATCAAATGCTTTTGGACTTTTGGACCTCCCCTCGTATGTCCAGCAGTGGACGTCCTACATCTGAAATGATGTATTTGTATGATTCATTCCTGTAATTGAAAATATGTTTGATTTATTTGTGTAATTTAATATTATTAAGAGATGTAGATGATGTGTAAGATAATAAATAAAGCAAAATAACACATAAATTGTTTATTTTTTGGTAACATCTGGTATGGTGGACTCAATAATTCCTCGTTTATTACTAAAAATTTATTGAAATTGTTTATTAAAAATTTTCTTCAATAAATGCAGACCTAGAAGCGTTTCCTCGCAAGTTAATAGCTATAGGTTGTAAACACTGGGAACATATTGTCTACTTGTCCATTTTCAATTGCTTCTTCATCTGGCACGTCTTGTTTGTGCATTGCAATATTATTTTATTTTATTTTATATATTGTGAAGTATTACGAGGGCAATTCTAAATAATTTTGTGTTTTCGAAACTTGTGGTAAAACCTCGAAGCATACACCTAAACCTTTGCTTCAATACACCAAAGCACCGCTCCACTGTGTTACGGGTTTTTAAGTGAGCCCGGTTGTAATTTTCTTCCCTTTCATTAATAGGGTTCAAAACAGGAGTAAATAAATAAGGAGTGCATGGATATCCTGAATCTCCCAGTAACCTGCCCTTAAACTCTGACTGCTCAAACCTTCTTTTTATTCGGCTCTCATTAAATATTCTTGAGTCATGTGTACTACCTCGCCAATGTGCCACTATATCCATGATTTCTAGTCTAGCATTATATATAACCTAGAACAGAAGACAATTGTGAAAGATTAACAAACAAATATTGTTATTTATTTATTTTTTGCATAAAAAATATAACACAACTTATTACACAAAAAACTAAAAGTAATATTATATTAAAAGTTAACCTGATATATAACTACAGTATTTATTCATAGCTAGCAAGTAGTTATTCATACACTTAGTAATATGCCTAAGTATACAGAAATGGAGAAATATAATCAATGATATATTACCTATGTCCACAATACCCAGATTATTAAAAGATCTATGAATAAAAGAATTTATATGTGATATTAATTTGATTTGTCGTAGGTATATAAAAACATTGCTAGTTGATCAATCCTCATGATTTGAAAGAACATAAAATAAAAGAGGCATCATTGTTAAAGTGGAGTACAGAAATAACATTCCTTTGTCCATGTATATTACATTGCATTGTTTGGTACCTAGTTATTTAAAAAACATACATAGGTAATCATTGTTTATAAAATTTACTTACTTGAACATTTATTGAACTGAATCCTTTCCGGTTTATATAATATTGTCCAATATCTCCACTCACTTTTGGGATTCGAATATGAGTGCAATCTAATCTATGGCTCCAATTACTTGTCTAAATCCACATATTGAATAGAATTCTGCTATTGTATTATTTTGTTCCATATCGCTTTGAGGCATTTTAATCCAAGTAGTTCTTTTCCTAACTAAAGCTAAAGCGACCTGTTTGCATATGAGCGACACTGTTGGCTGACTCATTCCTAATATATCTCCAGCATCATCTTGAATTGAACCTTTCAAAAACCGCATACCTATATGTAATAATTCTAGTGTAAATAAACTTTAACAAAACTTCATTAAGCAATGTATATATATATCTACCTCACCACGAGCCCAAGTTCTTATTGCAGCCAGAACTTTAAGTTGAGGAGGTATGCGCCCACCTCTTGCATCACCAGCTAAATCATTTTTTATCATGTCAATTATGAAAACGGCAGTAGAGCGTTGATACTTATTTCTATTTTTTACTATAAATATTTAATTTTAAATAATTAATACATGAAATAATATGATTTATTTATATTTCTGAAAATTTGGTTGCAGCAATAACTTCATCAATTTTGTCCATATTTAAAAATAGGTAATAGTAGTAGTAGGTAGTAGCTATTTTGCTAAAATGCTCGCACGGCACGGCTGATTTATTCGAAATTTTTACTATCCAGGGGCCCTAGCTAAGAGCAAACCATTGCAAACGCTCCCTTTGCGTACTTACGAAACGAAAGAAATAAAGCCCGGTGATTGGTTGTTGTAACGCCCACATAAAATTTTGACCAATCACAAAGCTCTCCCAGCGTAGCGTTTACGACTGTACTTTCACAAATGCTCTTGGCTATGGCCCCAGGTTCGGATTTTTTTAGGAAACCTAAAAAATGGGACACATACTTATTAGGTATGTACTAGTTCATAAAATTATAAACTAACCCCTTTTTTATATTGAGCCCAAAGATGCTATATCTCCTGTAACTAAGGAATTGGTTACCTATCCCTTAGATTAGATTACTAATTGCTAAATACATCAGGTCAAGTTTACGATGTCATGGAAATACTACCTAAGACCATATTTCACATCAATCGAACATGTGGATATTAGTGAAATCCCTTCATCAAATAGGAAATGGGCTGACTGATGTTCTTCAAACGCCAGAACTTATAAATTATAGCTAGCAACCATCTTAATCACATCAGCTTTAAAAAAAATATATCAAAATCTGTGGGAGCTACGATACACACACTCAGGTCAAACTTATAACACTTCGTTTTCGCTTCAGGCGTTAATAAAATAAAACAAAAAAAAACTCTTGTTTTGTACAGAGCTGTCTATGTTAAGTAATTTCTTATTTTTCTTTTTTTGCCGCGTTTTAAAGTTAAGGAAAGATTTTTATTTTAAAAGTTGCTTTATTTTCATTTATTATCTTTATTTTTAATAGCTTGTTCAATTAAACTTTTTAAATAGTTCCACTTTTCTTCCTTTGTTTTCAAATTGGAGTACACGTTCCACATTATCTGAAAACAATATAATAATATTACTAGGTAACTATTTTTGAATCGGGACAGCTGCATAGATAGTGCAATAAAGTGTTCGCAACAGACAATTATAGATAACTAGCTGTTGCCCGTGACTTCGTCCGCGTTGAATATATACATTAGACTGGGCGAATGAAAGGTTTAAAGTTTTTTACATGTAAGAAAGTCTGAAACATTATAGAAAAAAAGAATACTTGAATTAATAATTCAAAATATAAAATGTGCAAGCTGTATTACTTTCGTAAACGTTCCATTAAAAAAAATAACCAAAACGAATTTTCTCAATGATAAGACCCTGACAAATAGATTTCTAGACCTAAAAAACCCCTAATCCTAGATTTTCGTCAAAATCGTTAGAGCCGTTTGCTCGTTTAGTATTATAAGATACAATCAATATAACGCTTGACCTGTTGTTGCTTGGCCAGGCGTTGGTTCTTTATTTTATTTTATACGATCCTTGGAACAGTCTTGAAAATTAATAAAATAAAATAAACATTTTTCTATGAGAGAAAAATCAATATAATTTAATTTATTGAATTAACATTTAAAGCTATTTTTATGTAAAAAAATTGGTTTTAAAATTTAAAAAATCTTTTCTGTTAATATTTCTAAAAAAATTTTTTTTCTAAATAAATTATTTCAGTATTTAAAGAAACTAATTTCGTACCTATTTTTTTAATCAAAAATTACAATAGGTTACATAAAAGTTTTCTAATTGATGACTTATTCAACTTATACAATGACAAAAATATACTTTACCAATTCAGCACAATATCCGAGAGTGTTGAATTCCTTTAGTTTCAATTGAAACGAACCCGTCGCAGTATCTGTGTTACTTATCCTCCCATATCTTCCACTTATGATTAACGCAATCCAAACGTTATCATCTGGTGGTTTCCTTATGACGCCAAAATTCTTTTTGCCGAAAAATTCAATGACTGGTAACGGTACTCCATCATTGCTGCGACATAGAAATATATCTGTAATAAAAAATAAAATGTTTAGTCTGAACTATGAATGGGTAGAGGTAAGGAGTATCGACTCGTATGACAATCAAACTGAAAAAATAGTATCTCCAACAATAAAATAAGGGTTCTAAAAGTGGCCACAATGGCGCTAGTGTAGCATATCTATCCATCTTTGTCTATTTCTATTACATACTTCTATCTATCTTTGTCTAATTTACAATAATTTTAATTTCAATAGAATTATAAAAGATTAGCTGTTGCGCGCGACTTCGCCCGCGTAACTTTATAAAATATAGCCTATTTTACTTGCTGATAACGTAGCTTACTATAGGTGAAAGATTTTTGTTTGTTTAAACATGTTTAAAGTGTGTGTCCGTTTGTGGCCTCATAGCTCCTAAACGAATGGACCGATTTAGATCTGGTTTTATTTTTGTTTGAAAGCCAACATTTACGAAGGTCTGTTCAGGCATTTGAAGATCATCAGTCCATTACCTAATTTCAATGACATGATAACCTTGACCTGATGTTGCCGCATCAAATATTCTGCAGTATAATTACCCAACTCCATAGCAACTTACAGCAGATATAAACACAGTGTGTTTGAGCTCAATAAAGAGTCAGGTGTTAGTTTATAATTTTCAATTATAACTTGTATGCTAAAATAACTTAATACTCTTACCTCCTCTTTCATGATGAGTTAAAATGTGACCGGCTGTTACAAAATCATGGCCAAAATGATCTCTTAATACTTCAACCACATCAATAAACATCTTTTCCGAAATATTGTACTCTTTTTTGGTGAAATTTGCATCAGGAACATAATCGGTATACTTCATCCCGAGCATACGTGCTGTTTTTACATTTAACATATTAATATTTAAATCTGAACAAAAAATTTCAGCAGTGTTATGTACTTCCAAGACTTCTTTACCATATATGTAAGGTGTCTTATAAGATTTCTGTAAAAATTTTGGATCCAAAACTTTATTTAACAAGTCTGCCGGGTGATATCCTAACATCGCCAAATGAGCTAAGCACCTAATAAAATCTTTTCCATACAATTCGATTTCTTCTTGTCTCTCTTGTTTTCTAAGTTCTTCTATAACTTTTTCATATAAATTTTCTTTTGTTCTAGGCCGCATATTGAATATGCTAAACGCAAGTAGTATGGCTTGCAAATCTTTCACTCGTGTTTGAGACAAATGAGTTAAGGTTTTCTCGGCAATCTTATTCAAACAGTTCTCATGTAATGTCAAATTTGACGTTCCAAGTATAGCTATTTGCTTGTTACACACAAGAGACAAACGGGACACTTGGTTTTGTAACACATCTAATAAATTATATGTAACGTTACTATTCAAAAGTCTACTGGAGTAACGAATTGTTTTAAGCAGAGCGGCAAGTGACACTTCGTGTACATGGTTTGCATTTTCAATAACTTTGTCAATAATTTTTGTAACTAATTCCAACCGTCTTATCGGTGTACTGCTTTTAAAAAATCCCATCGATATGATTGCGAGATCATCAATTGAGAATTCCGATAAACATTCTTCGAAACGCACTTCTAGTTTGTGCATGTCAAATGGTTGGCGCTCAAAAACACCGCAAAAGAAGAGTGTCTGCACCATTTGATTTGGCGTAATAGATTGAGCTCTACTCGCTAATTTATTTAGACATTTATTTGAAAAGTCACTGAAATGAGTCACATTTACCATATAGAATAGTGACACAAATGTGAGTTTCTCATCGAGGGACCAATTTTGATGGCGTTTCAAACACTCGTCATCTAAAGCGACTACTACTTCCACAAAATTTCTAATTCTAATCGATACAGTTTCGGGCCATACCTTGAGCGCATAAAATAATGATTTCAACTCGTCATCTGTTGCGTTTTTTATATTATCCGTAAGGCTGTCCACGTAGTTGTCAAATATATCATTGGATATACATAAATTATTTGCTGAACTGTAAGCGCCGAGTCTAGGGAATATTTTAAAAATAAATTCTGCAGACTTTTCAGACCAGTTCTCTTGTATTAGTTTGTCAAACTCTTCCTTTGTCAAAGGCTCACTAACCGTTCCCTTGTTTATATTGATTACGTATCCACTATTTTGCATTACGCTATAAGCATATTTGTTTTCATATGCCGCATAAACTTTGGCGTTAAATTTAGCCGTGTGAGAAAACTGTCTCAAATTTTTAGAATAAATTAAAGAGATATTCCTTGTAAATCTGTAATTGCACAGTGATTTAAATAATTTACTCATTTTGTAAATAAAATTATAATAAAGATGAATAAACAACTTATTTTACAATCATAACCTAAAATCAAACATTACACTATTTTACTTAAATTAAAAATAAACAGAAAGAAAGACAGACAGATATACTGTCCAATACTGTCAATCAAGTTGATAGAGGGTGCAACTTTTTTGACATATGTCAAATGTTTATGCGGAAAAAATCAATCGTAGACAGCGTAGAGGGAGAATAGCATTAGTCTACGGTAGACAGAGTATACAACCTTGGACCATTATTGGTCCAAGTATACAACACTAACTATAGATAGGCTGCATGAAAGCTACGCAAAGAGTATAGTAATATATATAAAAGCTACGTATAGCTGGAAGGTTCACTGGTGGTTCACTGTTAAGTTCCGAATGTTCGGCCTAATATTTTTAGGCACATTTTTGGAGTTTACTCCTTAACAATCGATTTGCATATATAAGCCCGTGGTATGAATATTTATGGGAGTAAAATCAAAATTGTATTTATTATTTTTTAAATAAATCAAAATTTTATTTAAAAAAAAAAAAACAATGTTGTTCTTTTGGCGTGTACGAATTGTGAAATGTTAAATTTTATAATCGTTCGTAAGGAGTAAGCTCCAGTCAGAGCTGACACATACAATTTTTTTTCGTGTTCGTATCGTTCGGCCGAATATTCATTTACCGTATGTTTAGTTCTCTGTGCAGGCGTTGGCATTATTTTGTGATCATCTGTCATACAATTAGTAAAATGGTGACAATGACAGTAAATATACTTGACATTTTTATACCCTGCGGTTTGTTTTATACCAGCCAAAGAGCAGCCAAGTTGAATGTTGAATTGAAAGAAATGCAAGCAAAATTAATTAGTTTCAAAAATTGCATTAATTAAGGATTTCTGAAAACTAGGTAGGTGACTATAAGAAATTTTATTAAAATATCATGTCCGCTTCTTAATTCGTGTTTTCTTTTGCTTAAATTAATCAGAATAGGTTGACCCTCTCATAAAATACTAACTCCATACTAATTTGTAATCTTTAAATTATTTTTTAAAATTAAAAAAATATAGGTTTATTATTTGTGCATACGATTGACCGAATATTATTTACGTAATAGCATCTTGTAATGAGTATATTTATAGTAAAGTATTTCGTTAAATGTCTTAAACTCAGTACACAAAATTATAACCAATAATTTAAAATGCAAATTTTACAATAGCATTTTTATTTTCCAGTCGCTCAACAGCTTTAATTAGTAATATGGACTAGATTTAATAATCTGACCTAATTATAATGTTAGAACACGAATTAAAAACATCTAAATTAATATCAAGCCGCAAATTGACTTAATAATTTCAATATTAAGTCCAATACCATTTTAAATATATTCAACAACATGAATCTTGCTTTTAACCAGTATACATATTTAAAAAAAAAAAAAGTTTAAATTTAACTTAATTCAGCTTGAATAGAGTTGGTACCAATATTTATTTATTTATTTATTTACTAACTGACCGGACAGTTGTGTCAATATTTATATTTATATAAAAAACTTTTTAACAAAATAATTAAACCATCGAAAAAACTGAAAAGCAAAAAATAATAAACTTTTTTTATTTAACCTTAATCAGTTAATAATTAAGTTTTTAAACTAATGTAACTCTACCTAAGTAATTTTGAGTCTGCTTTTATTATTATTTTGTGCTTTTCAATTTTTTAGGTGGTTTAATTTTTTGTTAAATTGTAAATTACGTCCCGTGCAAAATCCGGGAGTGGGTTGTTAGTTTCATATAAAAATACCATACAAAATTTCCAACCTTTCCCATGGTGTTTTTTTTCCAAATTTTATCTCACATCCACACCTTATCCTGACAACAATTATGAACACGACAAAAAAAACCAGCAGGTGCCGTTCTCAAATGATGTTCCATCATACATTATGCCAATTGATTTTTATTTATATAAACTTATTCAATAAACACAACAATAAATCTTGCTTTTAATCAGTAGATGATAAATATTTTGTAGTATCTTTACTATGAGTGCCAATTAAAAATGGAAAATGCTGTGTATTTTAATTATTTTTTCATTTATCTGACCATTATGTTAGCATGCATACTCTAGATAAATTAACTACTCTATATAGAACAAAAGTATTTTTTTTGTGTCTTCACTGACATGATTTTTGTTACATAGAACAATAACATCTGAATAAAATTGATTCTACCATTTTTTCAGTTAACATGGATTCGGAGAACGGCCTGATTGTCTCAGAACAAACAAAATCCAACACAGAAGATGGAGAATTTGAAAATATGCCTATAAAACAAGAGACAGACAACAACTTGGTCATTGAGGAGAATAATGTTGAAATGCAAATAAAAATGGAAACTGAGAAAACACTCGATGACAATCCCTTTGAAAATATACAATTGGAAGTTAAACATGAGTTAGAGATTGTTGAAAATGATAACAGTATGGAGTATGATCATGTGAAGGACATTGAGGAGGATAAAACTCTGGATAATATTAATGATAAATCAGCAGTCCTGGATGTGAAACAAGAAGTAAGCGATGGGATGGAGTCGTGTGATTATGGTGATTTTGACGGAGTCAGTTTAGACAGTAGGGACGCATCTGTCCTTGGTAACGTCGAAGCCTGTCTGAATGATGATTTGGATATGATAAAGAGTGAAGATGTTTACGGGGTAAATATAGTTATGTTCTTAACATGAAATCCATCTAAAAAAAAGATTGCATAAAATAACTGACTATTGTATTCTGTTAACACAAGCAATGCCATAGGATTCCCATTGCATTGCAGATTGATAATCCCTTGATCAGTGGCTAAGGTGCTTGCTTTAACATTCTGTCTCAGGGCTCCCAGGTTTTTAACCCGGCATGGCCATTTTTGGACTTTTCATAGCTGGTTCTGGTCTGGCAGGGCACACTTCATTTCGCATGACATGACCTCATCTGTTTCTAATAAAGCATCCCATTCGACGTCAGATTTCGCTTCGGGCCCGTTGGACGAGTGGTTAGGTCAGGGTGCTTACCTTAACTGGTCTGGATTTGAAAAAAGACAGGGCAAGCTGCATTTCGCAGTCATTTAGACAGCCCGTCTGGCGACAGTAACCACCCCCTTGCAGAAGACCACCGTGAACTAACCTTTGTCAATTGAAGAACAAGGGATACCAAAGCCTATTAGGATAGGGATCCTTAATCCTAATATAGTCGGCACCGCACTTGCAGTACCTGTGGGTTGCTTGTGTTATAGGTGACTGTAGTCATCTACCGTCAAGCCGTCATCAAGTGAAGTGACACTCAGGGACAAAGGAAATCTTTGTCGTGAGGTAATCAGCGTTGAATACGCTAATAGCAGTCTACGAAGACATGTCAGATAGATAATATGATTGCGTTGAATCTCCTCGAAAAACAATTAAAGATGTTATCCTAACATTAGTTTGTATCTTTCAGGTGGCCCAACAAATGAAAGACTACGACATCAAACAAGAATCCGACATTACTGTGACTGAAACACATTTGATATCAAACAAGCTCATAAACACGACATCAACAATTACACATCCACAGGACGGAATGATTGAATCGCAAACAACAAAAACACTGGTCATGGAAGTGTTGCCAATAACTCATACGTCTTTGTCCAAAATGGGGAATCCTGAGGAAATACTCCCAACGTCATACGACAATGAGCTCTTTAGTTATAAAGATTCATTTCAATTGAATTCAATAACCGGGAATTGTTTGTCTCTGGAGCAAGAGGCGTTTGATCTACTGAAAACAAAAGGAAAAGTGGATATAATTGGGAAAAGCTATGAATGTCTAAAATGTCCCAAAACTTATAATTCATCGGCCAGCCTGAGAAGGCACAAATTAGTTCACGAGTGTATCGAGAGACGAGAGTTGGGACTGAAAAAAGGTAGGGAGAATAGAAAGAAAGCGCGCGAGAAAAGACTTAAAGAGGTCAAAACGGTAAGCGTTAAGGGGCACAAAACAGTTAAGTCCAAAACGCGTAAAGTTAACACAGAAAATCCCAATGAAACTAAGGATATGTCAAATAAATCAAGAACTAGTAAAGTTAAATCAATTAAATTAAGAGAAAGTAGAGATGAATTAAACTCGTCTAAAGATAGTAAAGATAAATCGTTTAAATCAAAAGAAAGTAAAGATGAATTAAACTCGTCTAAAGATGGTAAAGTTAAATCGAGTACAGATGAATCAAACATGCCTAAAGATATTAAAGTGACAAACAGAGAGAAAAGAAAGAGGGCTCGCGAAAGACTTCGAGAATTGTCTGAGGGTTTTAAAGTTAATAATTTAAAATTAAAAATAAGAAGGAGCGATATTATAAAAGATTGCAAAGACATAAAACCGGAAGTTAAAAAGGAGGGATATGAATGCACATGCGGCAAGTCTTTCAAGAGACGTACTCTAATGGAAACTTGCCTCAGATCACACAATCTATTCGAAGATGACCTGAACTATTCTTGCGTGACCTGCGCCAAACAGTTCAAACACAGTGCAGAATTGAAGCTACACAGAAAAAGAGCTCACAGCAAAAAGAGGTTCGCCTGCAAATTCTGTCCGACAGACTATATGACTAGAAAAGAACTGTTTAGACACCTGCAAATACATCAGAAAGTTCAATTGATGGAATACAAAGTGATATCAGAAGTTGTTAAGGGCAAACAGAAGCTCAAATGTTTTATGTGCTCGAAAACTTGCAGTGAATTGTCCGAGTTGAAATGTCACGTCATGGACGATCATAAGGAGCCTTATATATGTCCTCATTGCAAGGAGACATTTCCGAAAATCATTGCGTTCGGCAATCATACGAAAACATCGCACCCAGAAGTCGAAGGCCAATCGGTTTTGGATGTCTTGGAGGCTTTTTCGAAATTGGTTCGCGCTTGGAAGTGTGAGGAGTGCGAATTACAATTTCACGAAGCAGATAAATTGGCTTTGCATAAAATAGAGAAGCACAGTCCTGATGTTAAAGCTAAATTTCAATGCCCAGATTGCCAACGTATGTTCGCAAGTCAGCCAGGATTGAAATCCCATCAAAGGATACACCATAGGAGTCAAGAGGAGGAAACCACTGAAATGGTGGAAAGGGGAATCATGTGTTTGGAGTGCAGGAAAATGTGCGATGATATGGACGCCCTCACTTCCCACATGAGGTTGCATTCCTCCGAGAGGAAGTATCCGTGTAAATATTGCGAGTTTCGCTTCGCAACGCCGGAAAAGAGGAAAGCTCACGCGGAAATACACACGGGCGACATGAAATATGTGTGTTTCATTTGCGAATATCAATGCAGTTCGGAGAATCGTTTGAAACATCACAAGAATTCGATAAAACATCTAAACATGAAGGAGTATCTGTTGACCGGGAAGAATTTGTTCGAGGAGCAATCAACCGTTCAAGAATCTCCAGACACCAAGAAGGTGAGTAGCAGCAGAAAGAGGAAGAAAAGTGACAGTGACAGTGAGGTGGAAAGTGATGTTTCATGTGAAATTTGTGGGGAAAAGTTTCCCGATGAAAGTACAATGCTCGAACACAAACAAATACATCCGTTCATTGAATTCCCAAACGACGATAAAAATACGCGAATATTCTTTAAATGAATTTAATTTTAAATAGTGACAAGGCACAGTGCATTTCACAGTCATCATTCGGTCGGCCCCATATGGCGACAGTAACCACCCCCTTACATAAGAACACCGTGACATAACAACATAATATTTGGTGATGTGTTTAGCTGTGTGAGTAAGGGATGCTAGAGCCCATTATCCCTTATCCCCCATCCCTTCCTAATCCCTTATCCTCAATCCCATTATGGTCAGCAGCACCTGTGGTGTTGCTTGTATTATAGATGGTGGTGGTCACATACCATCAAGAGGACCGTTAGCTTGTCTGATGACTTTCACACAAAAAAGCCTTAACTATTGTAGATATATAGATAAGCTACTATGTGCATAAATTGTTTAAAATTATAAAAAAAAGTGTGTTTGTCAGCTCTGACGCACGACTGGAGTTTACTCCTTACAAACGATTATAAAATACATAATAAAACTTATATAACCATTTATCTTAACAAATTATTATCAGCGCCATCTCTGTTCGAATTACGATACATGATTATCGGTGCCATCTAGTTTTCTTTTAGTAAAATTTTAGTAGCTAAAATTTAAATTAACATGTAACGCATAATGCATGACAATTTTGATTTTACTCCCATAAATTTTCATACCCCGGGCTTATATATGAAAATCGATTGTTAAGGAGTAAACTCCAATAAACTCCAAAAAGATTTCAAAAATTTGCACTCCTAATTTTTCTTGCCTTATTGCTGAAATAAACAGTAATTTTTTGGTTTGCTCTTTAAAAAAATTAAAAATAAATATTTGGTAAACACAATGTGATATAATATCACAATGTGATGTGTGATAATGGAAGCCTATTTCTTTAAAAAAAATGCAAAATTTAGTTAGACCTACAAGTTAAAAAATATGTTACATATTTTTAAAAAAATCTAAAACTGAGTAAAAACCATAATTTCTGCTTATTTCGATGTAAATTAACTTGTATATATTAGTGAATAAGTTTTATTTTTTGCAAATGGCAATAATTGGAAACTAGTCTTATAAATTATACTGAAGAAAATAGTTAAAATGGTGTACCCTTGTCATTAAATTTGCATTATAACACTGCTGCCGAAATATGCTTTGTTTCGTTTTTACGCCCAGTAAGTAACCAGTTGTTGTAAGTAAAGATTTAATGCCTAATATTATATTAATTTATTAGCTAAAATCAAAAATCCCGCTCTCGCGGCACAAATTCTAAATGGAGATCTTGATTTCTTGACTAGTACCAATAAATCTGTCCAGGTAACTTAGATTAGACCTGGAAATTGTCCTCCAGTCGTCTTTTGAAGTTTTCCTACTCGTAAGAAAATGTGGGTCAGTCGCTATCCAGACTTTGCAGTGAACGCACGTTTACACCACAAGCGAAAATAAAGCATTTTATACTAAAAAAATCCATCTTAGATGAAGCCGCTCAAGTGATTGCTCTATTAGAAGCGGGGATGCGGCAGTGAGATGTTTCTCGACAGCTAGACCTTAGCCGTTTTTCGGCTCAACTAGTATTTCAACGTCTTCAATTTGTTCAATTGTGCAAATTTATTGTTGTTCTTATTATGTCATAAAAAAATGCCACCTATTTATATAATACTAGCGGCCCGCTTCCGGCTTCGCCCGGGGTGCTTTTTTTTTACGTAAAAGCCTTCCCTGATTATCCCTCTATTCATGAGTGAAAACAGAATTAAAATCGGTCCACCCGTTCTCGAGTTTATTTTATATTATAGATAGATATTCACAAGACACGCTCACCCAATTTGCTCATAGTCGGACCGCGACTGATCGCAAAATTTTTTTAAATGTTACGCATATTATAATAACGAAGAAATTAGGAATATAATTTTGATTTCTTTTTTATTCAGTTATTATGTTAAAGTCGGCAGACAGGCTGACGGTCCACTTGGTAGTAGGTGGCTACCGTCGCCTATAACATATAAGCAACGCCACAGGCGCTGCAAATGCGTTGCCGAATGCAGTAGAATTTTTAGTTGTAAATATCATCGCAATAAATATCTGTAATTTTTTGAACCTTGTATGGATGTAATATTTTTTTGTAGCTAGCTAATATGGATGTAATATCTGAAATAAATTATTATTATTACTTATTACGAAGGGTACACCAATATCTTCACTTAAGTTAAATACTTACTTACGTTGTACCAGTGCCTAATGTAAATGTGTCATAGAAAAGAAATGCTTAAAAAAAAATTAAAAAAATTGATATGATTAATTAAATATTGTTTATTTATTTTGTCACAAATATTCCTCGCTGCTGTTGGTAACAAAAATCTATAGGTACATTAATACAACACTCATTAAGTATGTACCTTATTTTTGGAATTCTCTAAGATATGTAGGATAATGTGAATGTTGAAGGTTATTTCATCAACGTTCGACGTAAAAACGGGATTTTATAAGTTTGACGTGTGTGTGTGAAATCTTAGCACCCAAATGGATGTTAAAACCCAAATACATTTAAAGAAAAAAAAAACAACTATTCACTTTCATAATTGAAATCATTTTTTGACGAAGATTCATTACGATGTGATTTTTACTATTATGCGATAATTGTCTGTCAAGACCTTTTACATTGTTGCTTTGTGTAAAGGTATATCCAAATAAAAGACTTGAAGAAAAACAGCAAATATAATTTTATTTATAAATTACCATATCAACTAATAATTGACTTGACGTGTAGCCCCACACTACAAACAAATTTTACACACATTTAACGTTCCCTTAAAAGTAAAACTCAGTAAGTGACATTTTGTTCAAAAATGATTATCGAAAATATAAGAGTTGATTACCATTTTGACAGATTTTTGTTTCGTCAGATTTTCGTTTTACCAGATTTTGTATTCGACAGATTTCTTTAGTTAAAGGAACAACTCAGTAAGTGAAATTTTGTTTAAAAATTATAATTGTTATATAAAATATACTTCCTTAGTGAAAGGTAAAACTCAGTAAATGAAATTTTGTTCAAAAATTATATTGTTATCTAAAATATACTTATTTAGTTAAAGATAAAACTCAGTAAGTGACATTTTGTTCAAAAATGATATTGTTATCTAAAATAAATACTTCTTTAGTTAAAGGTAAAACTCAGTAAGTGACATTTTGTTCAAAAATTATATTGTTATCTAAAATATACTTATTTAGTTAAACCTAATTAATCAAATATTAACCTTTAAAATGTTGTGACTCGTTAATAAGAAAAATACCATAACTTAATAAATTTTCCAGTTGGTGAGTTTTACCTTTAAGGGAACGTTATGTAAGACGCTACAATAAAAAATGGGATAGAGTAATTATGATAGTTGTTTATATAGATGACATAGGTAGCATCAAATTATTTATCAAGCCCTCACATCCAACGCTTCAAGTAAGCCAATTTGCGTCTTAAAATGTAAGAACAAGATATCTTATGTTGAAATCCCATTATTTATTGGCGCGAATATAAATACCATACACATTTTATATACATTAAAATTAAAAAAAAAAAAAACCTTCACAAGAGCGTCGCCTAGTCTTATTAATTTAAATATTTACACACACTCGATCCAATCAACAACAGAACAATTAGTAGTGGCCCAATGAACGATAAATAATCATCTTTTCTTTATTCAAGATACTTTTCTTGTATTATAATTCTAGGTTGGTAACGAATGCAGTATTTTCAACAACCACGGCAGCGAATACGGTTTTTTTAGAAGATTCTTTTTGATAGATTTCATTCTTAATGCACAAATAAATTAATGAAATTATTCATTTTGATAAATTTTTGTTAAGTAATGAAGCTTTTAGTACAAAATTTAAACAATTTAGATTAAAAAACTTTAACAATAAGATTTCATAATTCATCCTGGGGAAATCTACCAGACTGAGCCCCATATCCGCATCCTCATTCGCAAGATTTGCATTAATTTAATCGAAACCCTATTTTAGACAGACAAAAATCACAGAATTGTGATATTGCAAGAAGTGATTTATTTATCTTAGGTATATTTTATTTCCACCCATTTTTAGATACATGACGTAACATGGTTATGTTATTATGCATGACGTGTAGCAAAAAAAAAACAAGTATACAAAAATGAAAACAAGAAAAACTCAATACCTACTTAGTAAATAAAAAATATATATAACATGGAAAAAACACCTTTTTTAACTCTAAACTTCTTTATTTCGATTAAGTGTCAGTCCACAAGCTTATCTTTTCAATTAAAAGAATTAATTGAAAAGATTAGCTAATCTTTTCATTAAAAGAATTATTTGAAAAGATTAGCTTGTGGACTGACTTAATATTTTTAAATCTTTTTTTTAGGTGATGCCAAAAAAACATAGTCTAGTCTGTAATATATATTAATATATATTAGTCTGTAATAATTTAAATATATATTATTTTTTATATACACTTATTGTTTAGCTACTAGTTTTGATACAAAAAAATCATAAAATTAAACAACGGTTAATAAAAAATAAAAAATAAAAAAAAATATAAACAGTTACATGATCCAAAGTGCATCTTTACATTTAAATTCTCTTTTTACATGTATCAATAAAAAATACATTGCGCCACTACTACATAATTCTCACATGTTATTTGATTATTTTTTATACACATTTTATAACAACAATGCTACAAACACGTTGTAAATTGATGTATGAGAGCTGCTGAAAGCGCTTAAAGCGCCAATCTAGCGCTGAATTCATTTATTTGATCAATGTAAAACTGCCTTAACAGTGAAATACAACAATTTTATCAAATACATATTAGATATCTTATTAACATTATAAAGAGAGAAAACTTGTATGTTTGTAATGAATAAACTCAAAAGCCACTGGGCCAATTTTAAAAATTCTTCCACCTATAGAGAGCTACGTTATCAGCGAGTAACATAGGCTATATTTTATAAAAGTTACGCGGGAGAAGTCGCGTGCAACAGCTAGTCTCTAATATATATGTTATCTAATACATATTAGATAACATTGTTATATTTACAATTTATCTCGGTCTCATTGTTATATAACTTTGTTTTGTAATGCAATTCGTCCACATATATTTATATATATAAAACATGTTATTTATATCCCTGACTCACTTACACTCATTTGGCATCATTCGCTGTATTACATGTACACTTCTGTACACTGTGTATTTTTTAATTTTCTAGAGTCTTTTTGGGTCTTCCCCGAGGCCTGCCGGTTATGTAGACCGCACTAGGCGGTCTCCGTTTTGGTCTACCTCTTTTCCGCTGTGCCCTTTCATCTGAAAATTCATAATTGGGTTTCATTAAAAAGTACAACAAGCTTCATGTAAGGGGTCATTCTAGTATTACGTAACGCAATTTGGGGGCAGGGGGTCTTGTAAAACGTTACGATGCGTTACAAGGGCGGAAGGGGGTTCGGAAAACGCGTTACGTAACATGTTTTTTTATTTAAATAAAAAACTAGGGAATTAAAATCTCCGAAATCAGCATCCCTTTTCATTTATGTTTTATAGGGAATCCCTCGAGTGTATTGTACGTCATTTTTATATTGTTCTCCCAAGTTGGTAACCCTTTTCGTTTGTAAAAATTGTTACTTGGTTGTTACGTAACGTTTTAAGGAGGGGGAGGGAGGGTACAGAAAAACGTTACGGTGCAATATGGTGCAGCGGGAGGGATCAAAAATCTTCCAAAATTGTGTTACTTAAAACTTGAACGTCCCCTAATGTCCTAAGACACATTCATATACTTACTGAAATGTTTTAACTCGGCCTTAACTCTCTTCTCTTGTTCCGAGTGCCATCTAACATGTTTAACTAAACAGAATAGAAATTTAAAACTCTGCGAACATTTCGCACATGCATACATCATCTCTTCACTCTCTCCCACTATTTCTGTATCCTCGCCGGGATAGACTGGGTGGATTTTGTCATCCATTTTGTCCAGATGTTTTATGACTCCGCCTGGTAATATTTCAAGCGTCGGCCAACTATCTGGAGGACCTTGTTTCGAATCTGTTTTCTCTTGTGAAACGCTTGTTGAAAATTCAATTTCCTGTAATGTTATTTAATTAATTAATTAGGTAAGTTCATTCTCTTATTTTAAAAATATTTTGATAATTTATAAAATTTGAAATTGAATATTATTTTTATATAAATTTCAGAGTAAATATTATTTATTATACATTTGGGCATCCCGTCTGGCAGAAGTAACGACCCCATTACAGAAGACCACTGGCAAACAACAGGGGTGTGTAAGGGATGCCAGAGTTCATTTCCCGATCCCTTATCCTTAATCCTACGTTAGTCGACTGCGACAGTATCCACCTACCATCAGATGGACCGTCAGCCTGTCTGCCGCTAACATAAAAATATATCGAAAATCTTACGAGTGGAGTCTCCTCCAAAATTTCGGGTACTATTTTCTCGTCGGTGCCTTCAACGATTTCTTCTGAATTCGTACAGATATCTGAATCGTCTCTAACCACACATTCGTTCTCATAATCTATAACGTTGTCCACCACACAGGTCTCCAATATTTCCACATCGCTATGCCTATCAATAGGCTGTATATCCTCCAATCTAACAAGAGGCACATTCTCCAAGTCCTCATTGTTTTCTAACGCACTACTGCTTGACATTATTTCTATGCAACAAACACTTTAGAAATTAACATAAGGTATTTACACTTTTTTCAAAAATAATAGATTTTTAGGTCATGGTGAAAGTATACGTTTGGTAAAATTGTTTACGTAAAAAATACGATAAAATATAAACTTAGATATGAAAAAATAGCCATTCCTTCCTTAATTAAACATATATATTATATTTCATTTATAACTCTTATTGGAATTATTTCAAGGAAATAAGTGAGAAGCAAAATAAAATTTATACACAGTCACAGACTAAAGAGAGAGATAAGAGATGACATGACATTGACGGGAAAGGATTATTTTTTTAAAATTTCTGGCCTGGTAACTAGACCTTTAAGTCTGGCCTGGTAACTAGACCTTTAAGCCAAGGCAAGATTTTATTTTGAATCATTTTTGAATGAATAACACATAGGATAACGAAATTAAATATCAACTCTTCTAAACCTCACCATTTCGTATACCTTATAAAATGTCTTCTTTTCCCTTCTCAAAAGTTATAGGAAGTTACGTATGTACTTAGTGGAAATCCAATAATTCAATTGAATTGCAATGACAAAATTAGCCGTAGTTTAAGTCATTTTCTTTATATTTTAGAAAAGAAAATAAAACTTCAGAAAAGTTATAAAACATTGTCGTGTTTGTTATTGTAATCTAATCTAGAAAGGGAGCCAATGCTTGGTTTTTAATATCATAAACTAGCTGGTGCTCGCGACTTCGTACGCGTTTTAAAAAATGCCACCTGAGAAAATGTATGAATAAATTACCTGAACCCGGTCCCGCTTCGGCATTTACAAGGGTCGCGCGAGGTAATGAACTGCTTATCTATATAAATAAAATCAGAGTGTCTGTCTGTGATTTGCGAAAAACTGCCTCAAACTAAGCTTAGAGAGTCATTCGCATGCTGTTAAAACGTAAATAACTTTTTTTAGAATTGTTGTCTGTCTGTCTGTCTGTCTGTTCGGGGTAATCTTAGAAACGGCTGAAGCGATTTCGATGAAACTTTGCAGACATGAAGAGGGGGTCGTCAGGAGTAACATAGGCTACTTTTTGTTTATGTAAATTGCGGTACATACACCAAAATAACATTTTTTACAATTTTTGTCTGTCTGTTTGTTCCGGATAATCTCTGAAATAGCTGGACCGATTTTGACGGGAATTTCATTGGCAGGTAGCTGATGTAATAAGGAGTAACTTAGGCTACATTTATTTTAGAAAAAATACACCCCGGACGAAGCCGGGAGCGGGCCGCTAAATGTATTGCTAAGCGCAAAACTCGAGAACGGGTGGACCGATTTTAATTCTGTCTTCACTCATGGACAGAGGGATAATCAGGGAAGGTTTTTACCTTAAAAAAATGCACCTCGGGCGAAGCCGGGAGCGGACCGCTAGTGTATAATAATGCTAATGTTTCCACCCGATTTCTGCCATTTGGGGATAAATTTCCAAAAAAACTATGAAATACGTACCTATATATGATTTTTACGGAAAATCTTTAATAATAAATTTCATTCTTTCAAAAATTTCCCTATGAAAACTCAACTCCTATTTCACCCTCTTACTTATGGGAGAGATTTTCAAAAACGATAAATACGTATTTATATTATATTTCTAACCAGAAAAGCTTGTATACGAAATTTTAACTTTGAAAATGATGGGTTTCCATACAATCGTTCAATAGTATGGTAGGGCGTCACTTTTTGATTGCGTTACTGCGTAAGTCAGTGTGCGGTGCTTAGGAAAGACAAATAAAACTGAATTTATATATTAAAATTGTTTATTTTATTTCACCTATAAATAACATTCCTCGTCGCTATTGTTAATAATTAAAAAGAAAAAACTTTCACAGTAAAATCATTATAACCGGATTTGTACCCACATTAAAATACACAAAATTAAATCCCATAACAAAACACTTGAACAAAAGTTTTGTTAGAAAATTGCGAAGACCTATCCTTTTAGCAGAGCAGTACAATAGAGAAATGCTATCATTTTTATTTATGACGATTTCAAAAAATTCACTAATTATCACAAATTAGAACTAGAGGTCACTTAAAAACTATGAATGTAACATTCAAATTGAAGAATTTATCTAATTTCAATATTAATTGTCATCAAATAGCGATGTTAATAAGATAATGTATTTGAAGAGTGAATAGAGTAACTTGTCCTATTGCAAACTTTGTAGCATATAAAATCTAAAGTAAGGCTAACGAGACAACGCAAAGAATGTAAACAAACTTTCAAAGATTGTCAAGATGGCTTCCTATACCATGAAACAGAGCACCTGCCTCTTCGTGTGAGGGAAAAGGACAGAGGTCCGGCTTTGTTTACATTTTTTGCATTAAACTTTTTTTCCAACGGACTATCAAACGTACGGCTGGTTACCAACCTCATCAAGACATCTTTTAACATCCGCTATTTATGTCGACTGATGTTGATTGAAAAGTGCTCTGTGACGTTTTAAAAAGAGGTGTTCATTCATTCATTCATTCGGTGGTATAATATTGAAAGGGTATCAGTCAGTTGAACGGACGCGTTCGCGATGAGAGGTCGATGTCGTATGTCCGCGCACTTTATAGTTGGAATTGTAGTTCTGATGTCGGTCAATAAAAGTATTGGGACTCAACATAAAGTGGTTTAATTAATGTACCCGAAGTAGGGGGTGCTAACACATCAGCCTTTATAATGCGCACTGGCAAGTTTTGGAACTGTGTTTCCGAGCTCATATATCTCAAATCTTTTCAAAGTTCGAGTGAATGGGCACCTTCTGGATGAGCTCGCTCCATCATAGGCCTCATGATGCTGGCTCATGAGCAAACGCATCTCTAATAAAAAATAAAAATGTTTGCGTTGTCTCTTTGGCTTTACTATAGAAATTAATTTTCACAAGTCAACCACATAAATTTACGTGTTATAGAAAAGGCACCGAGACAACGCCAGACAATGTAAACAAAGCCAACCCTCTGTCCTTTTCCCACACACGAAGAGGCCGGCGCTATCTTTTTCATAGTGTAGGAAGTCATCTTGAGATTACAACCGTTGAAAATTTGTTTACATTCTTTGGTGAAAATATCTGGTGACTGGTTGAATTCTTCAATTTGAATATTTATTATTATTTTTATTAATTAGGACTCGTTTGATGGACTTGAAACATCTCATTCTTTAGTTGGTAGTCGTGAGTTACGTGTCGTGTCATGCAAGTTTGGATACATTTAAAGGTACATGTAAAATTAAAAGTTTTTGGGCGACCAATAAATGCTATTATTACATATAATGGAGGCAATGCGTGCGACTTTTAAACTTGCAATTAAGAATTTTCCCAATGAGAATATCACTTTAGATTTACGAAAATTCGCAGACTAAAATTATAAAGCCTTTGGACAAATATTGCACGAGCCAGATTTGTTCTATGGTGCTGGGACGACCTGTCAGAATTTGAATTTGACAGCAGCATTTTTAGGCGATATTATAGAGACGCATTATTTGACACACAAAATCTGTCACATTTGACAGTTGGCCAAGATTTTACCCATTTGGCCAATTGAATACTAGCTTCGTCGCCACATGGAATTTAGCACTCAAGCCAGGATAGTAAAATCAGTTGTATTAGCTAAAAAAAAAAAACTATCCTAGCTTGAGACGCTAGCTTGCTAAGCCTAGAAAATAAGCTAGTTCTGTATACACGAAGTTAGTCACTAGCTTGCTTTTCTAGGTTGAAAAACTAGCCTCGTTTATCTCGGTCATTACAGTGAGCATAGAATAGAGCATGATTGCATAGAAAATATACATAGGATCGATAAAATTTTGCCTATGGAGGGTAACAGGGTAGTATACAGACTCGTGTGACAATCAGAGTGAAAAAAATATTCCTCTCCAACAATAACATAAGGGTTCTAAAAGTGGCCACAATGGCGCTAGTGTAGCATGTCTTCTATCTATCTGTCTTTGTCTAATTTACTCGACAATGCTACACTGGCGCCATCTACTTGTATTCTGGGACCACTTTTTTATACATAATTTTGCTTTGTGATTTTGACGTATTTTTTTGTTGGCTGTACGCATTAACTCATTATAGGATCCGATTATTGGCCTAACTTTTAAGGTGGGCTTTTACGACTTACAATTTTTTTTAATAAGTGAACGCTATGGTCCACTCGTGGGCCATGCTGGCCCCAGGTTTCCTGATGACGAGGACATCGTTGCCCTTGTGCAGGGTCATCTGAAGGGCGACACTCTTGTCACCGTGTTGTAGAAGTTTCGCCGTTTTCGGTGGCGACTTAATGCCGGCGATCACTATTCGTTCGAGCCACGAACGGGTCGGATATGTGGCAGATTTATCCACAAATCTGTGGAGAAAATATATATATGATATTGCACTAACCAGGCTGTTGCATGCGATTACGTCGGAGTAACTTTATAAAATATATATATATATAGCCTATGTTACTAGGTGATATAGCTTTCTATATGTGAAAGAATTTTTAAAAACGGTCCCGGTAGTTTTTTTGAGTTCATTTATTAAAAACATAAAAATCTTCTCTCTTTATAATATTTTAGTATATGTATGTAATTTTTAAAACTATATTATAGCCACGAAAATTAGAATATCTATGTGGGATATGTAGTTACATTTAAAGATTTTTTTTTTAATATGTTAACACTGGTAAAATATCAGTTTTTTTTTGAAAAAAAAAAAATGGCGACATTAGGGGGAAAAAATCTGTCGAGTGAAGATGAAAAATAAGTGTGTTGTTTTAATTAAAGATAAAAGTTATTTCGAAATTGCTTTATTAACTTCCCACATATATATTATTATGGTCTATGATAACGAAGAGATTAGTTTCAGTAGTGTGGCTGGGCACACTTCGTTTCGCACCCATGGCGGCAGTAACCACTCCCCTACTGAAGACCACAGTGAAACAACAGCATAATGTCTTGTTGTGTTTCGGTGAGTGAGTAAGAGGGACGCCATTACTCCCCATCCCTTCTTTATCCTTCATCCTTCTACAACGCACTTGCAGCAACGCTTTACTTGTGTTATAGGCCACGGTAGCCACCTACTAAACAAGTGGATCGTCAGCCCTGTCTGTCGACCCTTACCCTTAACCCTAATCTTCCAACAATCCTGTTTCAAAAAAAAAAAATTGATTATTTCCTTACTTGTAAGTGATACCAGTTTTGTCGTAAGCGATCTTGGAGTAAATGTACTTCTTGTCCCTGTATTCGTAAGTTTCGCCATCGTCTATGTACAGCGAGCCGAGAGCCTCGTTCTGATTAGAAAATAATAATATGTTAAAAACACATTTATTTATTAAAAAGTACACCAACAGTACAAACAAAAAAACTCACAATAGATAAGTATAGGTAACAAAAGGAAATTTTAAGGCATACAACACACAGATAAACTACAAACTAGGAATTGAGACGACCGATGGATGACACACGAATAGAAATAATAAATAGTCATTATATTAAAATAATAAAACTGTTGCACGCGACTTAGTCCACGTAACTATAAAATATAGCCTATATTATGTTATTACTCACTGTGCATAATATGTAGCATTCTATGGTTGAAAATTTTTTTTTAAATCGGTCCACTGGTTTTTGAGTTTATTCATTACAATACAAACATACAAAAATATACAAATCTCCTCTCTTTATTATATTAGTATAGAAGTATATATTAGAAAAAAAAAAAACTGTCAGTCGTAGGACTGCGCGTCAGAAGTGAAAAATAACGCCACATGTGAACATCTTAACAAACTATTTACGAAGTTGAGCTCATTATGAAACAAGAAGTGCGCACTAATTCCGATAGATGGCGCTTATTTCATAAAATTAAACGTCACTGAGGGTGTTCGTAGAGAATTCCAGTTTTTTTTTTTCACCATAGCAAAAGTGCCCAACGCGCCCAAAGGAGTTTTTAACTTCAATAATTCGGAAATATCAAGTTATTATTAAGGTGTAGCAAAAGAGCGTTATTTTTGTTGACTAATTTGAATTCTTAGAGTAAAATTAAAACTTATATTAGATAATAAAAATACAGTGCATAGCATAGACTATGACATTTAAAAAAGTTTTAAGTAGTGGCAGGGCAGGGCACGCTGCGTTTCGCAGTCATTTGGGCAGCACGTCTGGCGGCAGTGACCACCACCATGTTACAGAAGAACACCGTGAAATAATAGCACGTGTTGCTTTTGTGTTTCTGTTAGCGAATAAGCGACGCCAGAGTCCATTATTCCATCTACCTTCCTTAATCTTTCTATGGTCGGCAGCGCACTTGCAACACCAGTGCCTTTGCTTGTCTTTTAGGCGACGGTGGCCACTCACCATCGAGTGTACCTTTCGCCTGACTGTCGAGTTTAACATGAAAAGTGTCATTCTATATTTACCTTGGCATCGACAGCGATGACCAGCGTGTAAGGGTCGTCTGCCATCAAAGTCGACGATCTTCTCACTCGCTCCTTGCGAGGTATTATTGTACCGCCACGCTGGTACACTGGTATCTGGATTTGAGCAAAACAAGTCATCAGTTGTCAACGACACGTTTGGTCTAGTGGTTTTACTAAACCTAGAGCTGTTAACCAAACGGTCGAGGGTTCGAATCCCGCTAGGGGCAAATGTTTATGTTTTAACATTTTTACCTTTGTACCTGATTCATGGATATTTTTTATGTATAAAAAAGTATAATTTTTTGTACAAAAAAAGTAATATATCTAGTATATCAACTGTCTGGTGTCAATAATACAAGCATTAGTTGCTTAGTGTGAAACTAGATGGTGCTTTGTGGAATGTGTGAAGATTATTATTATAAAAAAATATATAATAATTATTATTATAAATGATCGGTAATAAGCTAATAATCCGTAACACTTATAAACATTTGCCATCTTATACACACATAGTATATATAAACTGTTTGGAGATTTTTACCTTAGCTATGTTGACTTCCTGTGTGAACCAGCCGTCTGCCTTCCTCGCCTGGTACGAGTCCACGTCGTACCATATCACCCCGGCATGTTTACCTGGCAGGTATACCTTGCATGAAAAAAAAACCGGTTACTATTTCATTTTATTTATTTATTTTTATCAATTTTTTTTTAAATAGATAAATAGGAACGGTTACAAAAGTTCATAATACAGCCAACGCCATCTAGCGCCGAGCGAACTTATTCGCTCCACTTGCGGCATTTCGTTAGACTATAGATATATTGACAAATTAAATTGTTTCTATTAAGTATTAAAAAAATGTGTAATAAAAATAAACAATGCATTATGTATTCTTCATTTTTTTTTCTAAAACGTTTCATAGACTCTTTCTTACATGTATGTAAAAAAACTTTAATCAGCCAGTCTATAGTGAATACCTGAACGCTGGTGACTCCTGGCTCAACCACTGGCCTAACAAGCAGCTGGTCTCCAAGCGTGTACTCGTTGTCTATGGTATACGTCTCCTGCTCCATGGGGAACTGCTGGAATAGGGGCCTCATCACAGGCTCACCGTGCAACGAGTGCTCGTAGAACAATGTGTACCTGCAATTTTTAAATTTATCTTACTATCAGAAGACACTTTGAAACTCACGCGGTCCGATTTCGACTATAGTAGGACATCCACTTTTGGACATAGGCCTTTTCCTTAATTTTCCAATAGGATCGGTCAAAAGCAACCTGGAACCACCTTCAACAAATCAAATCAATGAAAATACACATGTCATATCAATCAATCATACATAAATCAATCAATCAATCAAATTAATTAAAATATACATATCAATCAATCAAATCAATTAAAATACACATATCAATCAATCATACACAAATCATCAATTAAAATAGACGTATCAATCAATCATACACAAATCTATCAATTAAAATACACATATCAATCAATCAAATCAAATAACGATAAACAAATACATAAAATGTAATAGAAACTTCACAAAAAAAATTAGAGAACATGAAAATTTTCACTTTTACTGATAATTATATTTCGAATTTCGTAAATAAATTTAAAAAAAAAACGTGTGTGTCAGGCTCCGACGCCCGACTGAAGTTTACTCTTTTAATACACACCTAATATTTGAAGTAATTTGAATATGTGTACATTATCTATTAAAATTTACAACAACCTATGTTATTATAACCATGTTAAGCAAATAAATTACATATTTTTAATTTTAATTTTGACTGAATTTTTTCAATGTGAAAGGTGCTCTTTATTTAAGGCTTGTATTAATTTTACTTCACATAAAATTTCCATGCCGGGAGGCCTTATATGAAAATCGATTTAGGGAGTAAACTCCAAAAGGAAAGTGGAACAACAAATACTTACCAATAGTCTAGGAGCGCGTATCGGCGCCGTATCGAGTCGCGTATTAGAGCAGTTGTTTCCGAGGGGTAGAGCCACGGCTCGCGTCTCTTCGTCTCAATGTGCGAGTGAGCTCTGAAGAACGCTTGGTAAGCGCCGGCCTGGACATTCAAAAATAACATTAACACCACTGACCCGTAATACAGGGTGTGGCCTGTAATAAGAGCAATAAATTAAAATAAAGACCCTTTAACGAATCAGAAATTAATTCCAAATGATTTCAATTAATTAAAAATGAAAAACAAATTTAGTGTTATTTTCTTACAAAATTAATCGAGCCAGCAATGTACTAGTACAGACATAATGTGTCCTTCATTTCATATATATATATATGTAAAACGATTCTTAAGGAGTAAACTCCAAAAAAAAAAATGAAACCGACCTGATACCATCTGGTCATCAGCTCGGCCTCCGGATACTTGAAGAAACCGCCGACGTCGGATCCGCAGAAGGAAACTCCGGCGGCGGCCAAAGAGATGCACATCGGCACGGACGCTGCCAGGAAGCCCCATTCGGCCGCGTTGTCACCCGTCCACACGGCTGCGTAACTGATATACACACACACACAACGTACACACTTAATACGCATACACACTAAATTATAGGATATAGATAGGCAATCTGCGAGTAAATGTACAAACTGGTGTAACAAAAACACCTTTGTATACTTACTTCGAATACTTATATAACAATGAATAATCTTCTTTTTTTTATACAGGATGTGACCTGTGATAAGAGCAATAAATTTAAACGACGATTCTATAGAGTATACGCAGTTACCTTAACCTGATCGTAATGCTTCAAAGTGCTTACACTCAAGAAATATAGCAATCCAAAGTTACAATACATAATCAGTCATTAGATGTCTTGGTACAGGGTACTGGGGCGAGAACGATCGTAAGTGTCAATGTCAAGTACTCCGACTGGACACATTAATGTCTGTAGTAGCACATTGAAACCATTTGGAATTAATTACTGATTCGTTAAAGGTTTAGTTGGTTGGTATGTATAGGGAGAAATTAACCAACTAATTTTCTATTTAGTTTATTTACAAGTTACGTGGCAACAGTTGTTAGAACGCGTTTCCATTGTCTACGGTAACGGGTACCGCTACAAGGGGTCTAATTTTAATTTATTGCTCTTATTACAGGCCACACCCTATATATATGTATGTGTTGGTTTGTGTATTACTCAAAAACACGAGATCGCGAGACAATATTTTTTTTTACGGCGCCATCTGGCGGAAACGAGGAGGACTAACTCGCCAACGAGAACCGTTATCACATTAAAGTGGAAATTAGCCGTTGTTATGGCAGCCGAGTTAATATAAGAAGACTGAGCTACAGCGAATCGTGTAAGGGTTCAGCTGGTATCTATATATAGGTTAAGCATTATGCCACTTATTGTTTGTTTGTTTTTTGTATTGTGTATCTAGTATTGTAGTCGATAGACGGAGTATATAGAAGTGATGAGTAAAATGTTTACCGCTGTGTCCCCGCGAAGGTAGACCTGGTCAGAATGAAGGGTCGATAGTTGGACTTGCTTCGCTCCAACAGGCCGACGTGAGTTGCTCGGATGTGGAACAGTCCGTACTCGTTGTGTATATGCCTTAAAAACACAATTGAGATGAAATTTAGCACACATTTAGTTTATTACCTGGATTAACATATATTGGATGATTAGTGCAGTCATTTTCGAGCTAATGTTGTGCCCTTTCACAATAATACCATATACTGCCAAAGACTGCGTTCAGCTCTTTACAAAATAGACTTCATACAACAACCTTCGAAAGTAGTCTGTCCCACCTAAAATATACAAGTGACATAGTCTAAATAGAACCCCAACAACTTCAAAAGCAATCTGTTCGATCTAAAATGCAATAATGGCACAGTCTAAAAAGACAACAAGCCACTACCAAAAGTGGTCTGTCCGACCTAAAAATATTAACGTAACAACCTTTTGTCCTGAAAAAAATGTTATTATAGGTTCCCGTAAGATCGTTTAAAAATATTTAAAAATTTGTCGCCACCGTCGTCAGATATTGTCTCAGATGTTATATTATTAATTTTTCAACGCGGACGAATTCGAGGGCAATAATATAATCGTTCATGATGTATTTTTCAAGTGAAAACTTCTTTAGGCGCGTTGGGCATTTTTGAGATGGGATAAAAATAATTAAAGTCGCGACCTGTTACCGTAATCGTGTAAACGATTAATTAAAAAAAAAGAACAATTTTTGAGATGGGAAAAAACCATTAAACTCGCGGCACCGTAACCGTGTAACCGACACCTCTGTATATAAGTGCGCAGACAACTGCATATGAAAGTAAACTTACTGGATGTGATAACAAGGATCAATGTGGTATACACCTCTGACCAATAAAATAGGTTCATATCAATGTCAAACCTTTTTAATGGTTTGTCATTACCTATGAAGTTCATGTTAAATAATTATGTTCTATTTAATTGTCATTGTGTGTCAGTGTCATATATTTTCTCTTGCATCAATAATAATCGTATTTACCTAATTCGATAATGCCAAGGAATTTAAATATCATACAATTAACGTGGACTGCCAGTGTTTTTTTTTTTCATATTATATTATTATAAGAACCCATGAGAATACTAACGATACTAGTAGACTTGCGGAATTATATCCCTTTATCCCTGAGATCAGAAATCTTCTAACAGAACAACAAACAGTCGGCTCATTTCTTTTATGTTAAAATCGACAGACAGGCTGACGGTCCACTTGACGGTAGGTGGTTACCGTCGCCTATCTAGGAGGATCTAGGAATTGGAAAAAATGGCCTTTGTAACAAATTTATGTTCAACAAAACTTACCTATGCTCCCAGAAAGAAGCGAGTCCATCGTGGCCGTCCTGCGGAGGTTTGTAGTGGCGACAGTCTTTGGGCATCGTGATCTCGGGTCCGTTGAAAACCTATTGGAAATTTAATATTTTAACCAAAATGTACAAAAAAGACAACAAAAAAAAAAACAGTAGGTATAGCAACAAGTGGTCAAGCGTTATATTCCTTATGGTAGGGGAGCCCACGACGCTAAATGTGGAGTCACTCGAGCGTCGTGGGGACCTATTGGATTTTGAAGATTAGATGGTAGGAAGAAAAAAAAAGTTATATGATGTTTTCCTTTTTAACGGTGGGGTGAGCGTGTACAGGCTTTCAAAAGTTTGTAGACGTCGTATTAAGAAAAATCCTCCAAATAATCGTCAGATTAAGAGTCAGCACGATCAGAAATTCAAGCTGAGCCGTCTGTATGAAAATCTGACGCTCTCGAGTATTTCAAAATAGCAATCGCCAAAAATCTTTATTGCATTTTCAAAAAGCTGCCACGAGCTTGCGTTACATCCGAATCGTCTGTATTTTAAATGGGAGCTTAGTTTGGGTTCACTTATCATCCCCTCTGAAAATCTGACGCGCTCTAGTATTTAAATTTTTACCCTAGCCCCACCACCTAAACCGGCAGATTAACACATATCCCTTATTTGAGACACGTGTGGTATATACATTGGCAATATCTGACGCGCTCGAGTAAATCCCAAAATCCCCTCTTGAGCTCCCCTACTATTATATATATTGCTCGCTTTTCAAGCATGGCAGCAAATAGGACAATTCGTTAAATTCCAATGTATCGCTAATTTTGGGTAAATCGACTTTGATATTTCCATACTTTATGTTCAACAGTTTCAACTGGGAGAAACTCTCACACAAGTGTGTAAAATTTCTGTAAAAATTACACGTGGGGCATAAATAAATATTACCAATATCTGATGCACTCGAGTAAATCCCAAATCCCTAAATCCCTCTTGGGCTTCGCTATATATATTTTTTATTTTTTGAGTATAATTTTTATACACGCAAAAGAAAAAACACTTACACTGGGCTCGTTCATGTCATTCCAAATGTGCACATCTTTGCTTGTGCCGGGGAAATTTGTGAACTGGTATCTATCAGAATAGTACTGGGAGACCGCCGGGTTGAGGAAGTCCAGGTACGAGGAGGAGCCTGGCCAGCACCAGCCTGGAAACGAAATCAAATCAAAATCAAAAACATTCACTTAATATTTGCCCCATCAAATAAGAATAAAGAAATTTATTTCAGAATAACAACTAGTTTTAGGATATTTCTGTCCCCCCCCCCCCCCCCCCACACACACACACACACAAACACACACTAGGCTCTGTCTGTCCTATGGAGGAAGTAAACGATTGTGCTAAATCGTTAAGTTTTAATATAATTTTAAATACTATGTACATACATTAATACTAAACAATAATTATCATTATGTACGAAACAAGTACGATACAGTTAGAGAAACTTGAAATTCTTTCCTAACAATGACATCTATACTAATACTAATATTATAAAGAGAGAAGATTTGTATGTTTGTAATGAATCAACTCACAAACACTACTGAACCGATTTTTAAAATTATTTCACCTATAGAAAACGAGTAACGTAACACATAATACAAACAATAATACATAGGCTATACAATACATATTTTATAAAGTGCACAGCCAAGTAGCGTGCAACAAGCTAGTCTAATAAATGTACCTTCATAATCCTTTCCATCTTTATCCTTCACATAGTAACCGTTGTCGGTTGCATCCTCGTGAAGGAAGTATCCCGCCTCCCTTTTTATGTGTGGATCTATGATGACAATCAGCCTCCGACCTTTGGCGGTTAGATTGGCCACCATTTCACTGGGATGACGAAACTTTTCCACGTCCCAAGTGAAATATCTAAAAATATTTAAGGTACAATATATAGAATAGAAATAAACATTTCAGTACAAATTTGAAAAGCCCACATCCTAATTAATATCTTATAAAAAACTAAACGTGGAATTCTTTGTGTGCCACGACGATCTCGCAAACGGCTCTAGCGATTTTGAAGAAAATCTAGGGTTAGGTTAGGTTTTAGGTTAGAAATTGATCTGTCAGGGTTAGAATCTTATCTTCGAGAAAATTAGTTTTAGGTTTTTTTTTTAATGGAACGGTTACAAAAGTAATACCGCTTGCTCGTTTTATAATATTTTGAATTATTAATTCAAGTATTCTTGATTATTTTTTTTTATAATGTTTCATTCGTTCTTTCTTACATGTTGTAACAAGTACTAATATTATAAATGCGAAAGTGAGTTTATTTGTTTGTTACGTATTCACGCCTTAACCAATCGTTTATCATGTAATTTTGAACCATGCACTATTTCATATACCCACTTATTATCATAGATAATAAAATTCTAGTTTATAGATGTACTTTAGGTAGGAATGCGTCTAAAGTTAATGCATTTTTTGAGCTAAACAAACTAAATATAATCAGATAGATTGTTGGATGCACATACTTTTTCCTGTCCGTATATTCGATGTCGAGCCAAATGGCGTCCGCTGGTATGTCATGAACGTCAAAGTTATCATCCACGGAGCGGACGTCCGCTTCGTCCACGTAGTTCCATCTGGACTGGTGATACGCCAGCGAGAATTTCTACAACACATTTCCAATACGTTATATTTAAAAAAAAACCACACAAAAACATATTAATCTTTGTACGGAAGGTGTTTCATGCAATGACCAATATCTTTGTGGGGAAGGTGTTTCATGCAATGACCAATATATTTGAACGGAAGGTGTTTCATGCAATGACCAAAATCTTTGAGCGGAAGGTGTTAAATGCAATAACCAATATATTTGAGCGGAAGGTGTTTCATGCAATGACCAAAATCTTTGAGCGGGAGGTGTTAAATGCAATGACCAATATATTTGAGCGGAAGGTGTTTCATGCAATGACTAATATCTTTGTGGGGAAGGTGTTTCATGCAATGACCAATATATTTGAACGGAAGGTGTTTCATGCAATGACCAAAATCTTTGAGCGGAAGGTGTTTCATGCAATGACCAAAATCTTTGTGGGGAAGGTGTTTCATGCAATGACCAAAATCTTTGAGCGGGAGGTGTTAAATGCAATGACCAATATATTTAGAATAGAATAGAATAATATTTTATTTGTAGCAAAGGACATTGAAAACATACAAATATATAAAAAGACTAACACAAACGTCCCCCGCCACAAACCGGCTCCAACTCAGCATAATGCAGGTTATAAAAACCTGCGCTGGTCTTCCGTTAGAGCCGATGGTGAGGTTACGCACTTACAAGATAAAACAATACATAAAAGCTCTTAAAATTAAAAATATAACTTATAAATATATAATACAAAAAACACCTATATTTATACAGAAAAGAAAATATCATCTACCAAAAAAATAATATATAAAATTAAAAATACATATATATTCAGAAGGCACTGGTGTCGTTCCGCAGTTGCTCCTCGCTTTTTTGGTGTTCGAATATAAATTTCTTTAATTTATTTCTAAAATTATCAAATTATTTGAGCGGAAGGTGTTTCATGCAATGACCAATATCTTTGTGGGGAAGGTGTTTCATGCAATGACCAATATATTTGAGCGGAAGGTGTTTCATGCAATGACCAAAATCTTTGTGGGGAAGGTGTTTCATGCAATGACCAAAATCTTTGTGGGGAAGGTGTTTCATGCAATGACCAAAATCTTTGAGCGGTAGGTGTGAGAGAATTTAGAGTGTAAATGCATTGCATCTTAAACGTGCGAGCTTTTTTGTTCCTTTTGTAATAAGGTCTTCATCCCCTCGACAAAATTTGAAAACCGAGCCCATCTAGACTGAAAGTTAGTACCGTAACAGATAAAGACTAACCGGAGGCAAAGGCGCCACTCCAGTGAGAGCTGTGTACTGGCGGAACACGTCCGCTGGCTTGTCACCCAACAGCACAAACAAGTCCACTATACCGGATTCACTCATAAATCTGAAAACAGTATATGATTAAAGAAAAACTAATTTACTTAAAGTGTAGCAGAGAGTTAATGAGAAAACTCTTGTACCTTTTTTATAGTAAGGATAAATTGTATTTACAAAATTATTGGCAACAATGAAAAAAAAATTTTAATATTTCAAAAATGAAAAAAGTTACAAGGTGTCAAAGTGAGCGCACGATAGACGAGCGATCTCAATATGCGTGACGTCACAAATCGCCCATCAAAATGAAGAAATCATTTTGAAAGTGACTTCCTCGTTGCGAAAAATAGGGCGCAATAGCTTTCTCTTTTGTACAAGTGTTTTGCGTAATGCCACACAAACAGTCCCAAAATCGGTTACAACACATATTTGACACTAGATATCATCAAAGCCCATGATGATTTGCGGTAATTATACCTGCCCATATAAAAATCAAGTAAAATGTTAAATGTTTCGAATACTTCACCTGGCGTCCACTCTCTTCTCCTGACCTCCAGTGACGAGATTGACTATGGAAGAGACGACATTTGCGTCGGCGTGATTGACGACATCCACCCAAGTCTCGGCGGAATTGTGCCAGAAAACACCGGCCGAACGCTTCTTGCTGAAACAATTTCAGGGAATGCCGATGACGACACGTTTGGTCTAGTGACTAGTAACCCTAGCTGTTAACCAAACGGTCGCGGGTTCGAATCCCGCTAGAGGAAAATGTTTATGTTTATGTGTTACCTTTGTACCTTTTTTATTTTTATTTTTTTATTTTATTCACACACAAAAAAATACAATTAGTGGTACACGGTTTAGGTGTACTATAAACTCAATTAAGTTTCTATTGTATAAAGTACACCTGAGTCATGGATGTATGTATTTACAAAAAAAAAGGAATAATATATGTAGTATATCAACTGTCTGGTATCCATAATAGAAGCATTAGTTGCTTATTGTGGAACTAGATGGTGCTGTGTGGAATGTGTGAAGATGTTCATTATTATTTATTATGAATGATGCCCTCTCTATTGGGTCGCAGAGAATCTAAATCAGTCTCCTAACTGGACACAGATTATCCTTTAACATAGTATAAATTTGCAGTCGTTTGACTGTCTGTATATCCGCTAACTCCTCCTAAACCGCGCAACTGATTTCGATGTGGTAAACACCAACAGTTAGATAATTTTTCACGGAAAGTTTATCTATACATATAATTAAAAGTCGTAAACGAGCCGAATCTGTACATTAAATATTAAAAATATATATAAAAATAACAATTTGTACTCTTTGTTTAGTGAGAACAAAAAATAGTTTTTAGAATTTTTGTCTGTTTGTCTGTGAGTTGTGCACGCTAATCTTAGCAGCGGCTTAACCGATTTGAATGCGGTTTTCACTGACGTATTGATGATTGCCTGGATTAAACTATACGATACTTTTCACCCTGGAAAAATGTTAAGTTCCTGTCGGTATTTCAAAAAACGAACTACATCGCGTACGAAGCTGCCAGCACCAGCTAGTGTATTAAATAAAACCTAATCAAGTTTTTAGGTTTTTAATTATTAATTGGAAAATATCAAACTATAAAAGATAAAATTGGAAAAAGCATAAAAACTTACCCATGCGAGTACATGACCGGAATAGCTCCGTATATTGCCATGCGACTGTCCAGTTCATATTCGAAAACGTCCAAATTGTACAGACGGTACGGTTCACCGGATCCGGTGGACGACAGAGCAAACTTGTCCGTGTGCTGCGGTATACCTGTTCAAGTGGAACTAATGAGTTTCACGTTATTCAAATTGAGTTTTGGCAAACTTACTTACCTAAAGGGGGCGTTCAAGTATAACGTAACGCAATTTTGGAAGATTTTTGAAGTGAAAACTTCTTCATTGGGAATTTTTGAGATGGGAAAAACTATTGAACTCGCTTGTTATAACCGTATATTTTTGCCACCGCAAATATTGCGCAAGCAAACAACTACATATGAAAGTAAACTTACTAGATATGATAACAAGGATCAATATGGTATACACCTCTGACCAATAATTTAGTTTCATATCAACATCAAACCTTTTTAATGGTTCTGTCATTATGAAGTTCATGTTAAATAATTGTGTTCTATTTATTGTCATTGTGTGTCAGTGTCATATATTTTCTCTTCATTTTTTGCGATCAATAATAATCGTATAATAATTAATTGTAAAAAAGTTTTTTTAAAATTTTTTTTTAGTTTATGTATACAATATGTATATGTATAATTTATAGTTTTTTATACAATATGTATAAAAAATAAAAAAAATATTATATTTTATTATTATTATAACCTAAAAGAGAAAACTCACCATAAACATAGTCTGCATCGGGGAACGAAACGTCCAAGGAGACAGCCTCGTTACCGCGAGGTTTGCTGTCGTGGTGAGATTTGAAGTTTTCACCCCAAGCACCTTCCTCCACCTTATGAGAAAAATAAATAAATAAATAGATAAATAAAAGTGTTTATTTACTGTAAGAAAAATAGTTTTTACAGTATAAATAATTAAGTGATAGAAAACTCCTTTTATGCGGGAGAGCCTGTGCCAGTAGCCTTCACACTTCGATAAAAGCTAGTAACCAAAATTTTACTAAGCAAGAAAAAAAAATTAAGAAAGAAAATTTGTTCAAATAGAATTAAATTGTGTGGGGCGCGCGTAAAATTTAATTAATTTAATTAAAGTATGTTACAATGAAATTTTGATTTAATATAACCATTTTAGATATTTTTTTTAAAATTTTATTAAATTTTAATAAAGCATTTGAGGTACATTTCAAAATGTGTTTAAATCAATTTAAATAAATAAATATTAATATTTTCGAAGGTGAAATAAAAAATTTCTTCGTGGCTTTTCTTCGTGGCTTATAATATAAACCTAAAAAATATCCTTATGAACCCGGTAATTATTTATTTTTAAATAAAAAATGAAAAAAATAAACGTTTTGAAAATTTCTTGAATTGAAATCTATATTAATACTAGCGGCCTGGTCCCGGCTTCGCCCGGGGTTCATTTTTTTTACATAAAAACCTTCCCTGATTATCCCTCTATCCATGAGTGAAGACAGAATTAAAATCAGTCCAGCCGTTCTCGAGTTTTGCGCTTAGCAACACATTTAGGGATTCATTTTTATATTTTAGAAGATTAATCAGTTGTTTCACTGGTTAACACAGTATTAAGTTCCCAATTAAATAATAATATCAATTATATATATACTTTAATGAAGATAATATTACATTAAATAAATAGGTAATAATTAATAATTAGATAAACAAAATCAATAAATAGCTATATGTTAACATGAGGCAACTTTAGACCTCAGTATGTAATTTTGTATATAAATCAAAGATAACAATAAGTTATGACAAGGCGACTAACTTACATATTTAACTAACTTTTGCCAGCGACTTCGTCCTTGCTCCTTTTTCTTAAGCCTTACAATATTTATACAATCTTTATTGTTTACATTTTTTAAAAGCACTGAATTTTTTCGTTTTTAATTTTAGGTGATCCGTTGGATTTGTTTTTTATTTTTTTATATATCTTACATTTGCTGCAAGTCATTAAGAATGAGGGATTGGTAAGAGATAGAGAAAATGGGCTCGCTTACATAATAATAATAATAATACTTTTGTTTGACGACACATTTGGTCTAGTGGCTAGTAACCCTAGCTGTTAACCAAACGTTCGCGGTTCGAATCCCGCTAGGGGCAAATGTTTATGTGTTAACATTTTACCTTTGTACCTGAGTTATGGGATGTTTTATATTTATTTACAAAAAAAAGTAATGTATGTAGTATATCAACTGTCTGATATCCATAATACAAGCATTAGTTGCTTAGTGTGGAACTAGATGGTGTTGTGTGGAATGTGTTAAGATATTTATTTATTTATTATAACTCTAATTCAACACAGACAGAGATATATGACAAAAATATGCAGTAGTTATCGCTTCTAAATTTGCAATAACACAAAGCTATACTTATAGTAAACTTATTATTTAGTCATTGAGATAACAGTTGACCATTTTATCAGTCACGCATTTGTTGATAAGATGAGGATCAATGACACGGCCATTGGAGGTTTCACAGTAGATAAATTTCAACTGTATTAGGTACAATTTTCTGTACGTTGTACGTGACTTCGTGCATGTAACTTAATAAAATATAGCCTGTGTTACTCGCTGATAATATAGCTTTCTATAGGTGAAAGTAATTTTAAAATCGAATTAGTAATTTTTGAGTTTATTCATTACAAACACACCAAAATAAAAAAAATCTCTGGTTATTTTATTAGTATAGAGTAGTTGTGTATCTTTTCCTACACTAATATTATAACGAGAGAAGATCTGTATTTTTGTTTGTAATGTATAAACTCAAAAACTACTGGATCGATTTTAATAATTCTTTCACCTATAGAAAGCTACTCATCAGCGAGTAACATAGGCTATATTATATAAAGTTACGCGGACGAAGTCGCGTGCAACAGCTGTTAATCATGTAAGTTACACTGAGTTAATCGGCAGGGCACACTGCGTTTCACAGTAATTTGGGCAGTCTGTCTGGCAGCAGTAACCATCTCCTTACAAAGTTTTTTTTCGGTGAGTGAGTAAGGGATTCCAGAGCCCATTGTCCTATCCCTTCCTAATCCTTCCTTTATCCTACTTAAGGCAATATAGCACTTGCAGCACATGTTGCGTTGCTTGTGTTATAGGCGACGGTAGTCAGCTACCTAACATCAAGTGAACCTTTAGCCTGTCTGTTGATCTTAACATATTAAAAAGGCCATGGTACATTCTGATATTTATAAAAAATAAAAATAAAACTCACAACTTCCGCCACCTGTCCCTCTTCATCGTCAGATCTTTCCTTCCTCACCCTCAAGGGTTCCACTAGAAGCTGCGAGTTCCCATTTAGCACCACAGCCAGTTCACCATGCTTGTTGTAGAAGTCCATCTTTAACGGTTCAGCCGTTATGGTGACGGAATTGCCGTGGTGGTTTGAAAGAACCACTTTTCCATCGCCCGTCGAGTTCAATCTGAGACTAAAAAAAATTTTTTTTTTGAAGTAACATTTTAACCCCTGACGCCCGACGTAAACTCAATAAAAACGTAAAATCAATTAAATCATTTATTGCAAAACCATAACGTATAGATAGATGTTACAAAAATGATAAAGACCAGTGTTATGGACCAGGTTAGGGGCTAGGAAAGAGGAAGCGTATTAAACTATATAAAAAGACTTTTTAAAAATTTATTATTTAAATTAAATTGAATAAATTGTCATTACGACACGTTTGGTCTAGTGGCTAGTAGCTGTTAACCAAACGGTCGCGGGTTCGAATCCCGCTAGGGGCAAATGTTTATGTGTTAACAATTTTATCTTTGCACCTGAGTCATGGATGTTTTGTATTTATAATATGTATGTATTTAATATGTATCTAAGTAGTAAAAAAAAGTAATCTATGTAGTATATCAACTGTCTGGTATCCATAGTACAAGCATTAGTTACTTACTATGAAACTAAATGGTGCTGTGTGGAATGTGTGATAATATTTATTTATTAATATACTAGCTGGTGCCCACGACTTCGTCCGCGTTGAAAATATTAAGTAGCCTATCCTGTGTCCCGTACGTCCAAATGTTTATCTACCAAGTTTCATGAAAATCAGTTAATTCGTTTAAGAGTTATGAAGGAACATACATACATACATACAATACCTACACTTACAGATTTATTATTAGTATTGATTTCGTAGAAATAAGTTTGAGGTCTCTGTCTGTGACCAATTTTTTTTGTTTGTTTGAAAGCTGACGTGATCGAAATTGTTCATAGCCATAATTTATTAAGATCTGTTCAGACTTTTGAAGATCATCAGCCTAGTTCCTAGTTAACGAAGGGATTTCACTAACATCCACGTGTTCGATTGACGCGAAATTTGGTATACTGTTTAACTTGGTAACCTTGATCTGATGCTGCAGTATCAAGTTGTCTGCAGAAGCTTACAGCATATATAACGTGTTTGGGTTCAATAGAAAGTCGATTTAACTATATATAGAGCCTGTTATAATTAAGATGTATAAAATCTAATAAATAAGAAATAACTAAATTAAATTAAAAAATGGTTCTGGTTGTGAAATTAAGAAAAAGAACAAATTAAAAAAGAAAACAAAAAAAAAAGTAATGAAATAGATCATATCTAGAGAAACATAGTGTGTTCCACAATGTAAACATATTATGAGATCTAAGGAAATTTAATACTCTTGTTTACAATATTTATTGACTATCAAGAAATTTCGTTTACTTTAAACATGTTTTATTGACTATCAAGAGATTTTGTTTACTTTAAAAATGTTAAAAACTATAAGAAGGTTGAAACTCATACCTGTCAGTTCTGATTCCGTCCTTTAAAGCCAACTGCGTCCTGTACCGAGGGTACAAGGGATCTGCCTCATCTATCTGCACTCTGAACGTGTGGTCTATGTGAGCAGTCAGCTTCAATGTGTATTTCCACTAGAAATAATTAAGACAACAATTAAATAAAGGAATATTTTTTTTAAATTAATAAAATACTAAAATAACTAAACTTAACTAAAACAAAGGTTTAATCTAATATGACATATGGCTATAGTGTTTTAAGGAATTGAACTTAAATACTGGCTGATTTTAAATAGATTAATTTTCAAATAGGGAAAAGAAGGAAGTTGTTTTGTCGACAGAGAAAATTTTAGAAGTCAGTTTCGAGATATATTGTGGGAAAAAAATTTTGTGATGAGAATTGTTTTGATATTTGAAGAGTAAAGGTTATTAGTTGTTTACGTTTTGATATGTTTGGCTTTGAAATTAGTATAGTATGAACAGATAAATAAAAGAGTACTTATAACAATAAAAAAAGTTTTATTTATATTCTATACAGATCCCATGAAGTGAAAGAGCATAAATGGAAAATACACAATAACATATAGGACTCGTGGAAATGAGAGAGTTTGTTTGTTAAATCAACAGATGATCATTAAATTTTACATACACATTGTCAGGGATACATACAAGAACATAGATACTGGTCTCAAGCGACCTATAAAAGAGAAACAATTCTACTATACATTGTTATGTTATATCCCAAACGCATTAATCCAGCACTTTTAATGAAAGCTCCCAGACACAGTGGAGCGGTGACTCTTTTCTCTATGCTAATCCCTCATCTTTAATACTTTTATGGTTGGCAACGCGATTGCCAACCATAAAAGTATTAATCTGTGGCGTTGCTTGTGTTATAGACGACAGTAGCCTCCTACCATCAAGTAGACACAAAAAGAACAACCAAAAAAAAGTACAAAAAGTTATTTACCAAAATTGATTTTTTCTCATCTTCTAGGTTAACTGTGTTTACTTGGGCGGTCATAACACTTCCATGTACGTTGACCGTGTCCAAATCAAGAACATAATTAGACTTTTCAGGCTTAATGGCTCTCAGACGTTTACAGAATCCGGACTGCTCACACGTTTTAAAATTATTCCTGTCGACAGCGATGCTGCCGGTAAAGGTCATAACCACGACCAGAACAAGGCCTGAGGGCTTCATCCTACAAAATAAATTACAATTAATATATTTAAATAACTAAAGATGACAAAGGCCGGTATTGAATTACTAATTTATTCGTTTTACCTGGTCGACACTAAAGCAAATTTTTACAAAATATAATTTTAAATTCGCTTTAAAAGAACATATCAATAGTATTTTTGGCAATCAATTAATTTTTTCTACTATTTCTGTGATAAAAATGGTTAAAAAACACCTAGGCTAGAATTACGTGGATTAACGCGCCACAGACTGATGAAATGAACTGAAATGAACTACGACAGACCAAAGAGTATGTAATCACTGCGTTATACGACAGACACTTTAGTGTCGTGTTGCAGTCGAATGTCGTTTGAGTGCCGTAGTTAATCTTGTTTTGAGTTACAACTCAAGCCCAACACACACTGACGCCGTAGCGGAAGTGGTGAATTTTTTATAATGTGAGTTAATGTATGCCGAGCGTTTCACGGTGCAATTTCACGGCTATGACAAAATAGGCGAACGCGCGCGTTCCTATGCGGGAGCAGTTGAGATGTATGTTCTTTTGTACCTCTTACTTACCTCTTAATCTCTTAATGCGTTTTAATGTATATGGCCACACAGACCGGTAGCGGCTCGACGCGGGATTGAGCAGGATTTACCGAATTAGAGAGCTGCTTCCGTTTCGTTTTCCTACAGCAGTATTAACGGACATGTTTCTGCCAAGTGTCGATATTTTGCTTTAATATTTTGTGGGGGAACAACGTGTCGAAATGGAGAATTTGGATCACTGAGGAATGTTTAAACAGCAGAATAGTCTTTCTTATTTTTATCAATACGTTAGTATCTACTATTTAGTTTGTGATTACTAGTTATTTTTTTCATTGTCAATGTTCTCTGTGTAATGTGTTCGATGTCATGGCCATGTCATGGCAGTTATGTATGTTTCAATTTCAAGAGTCTGTGACCATTCTGATCTGAAGTAAATATGCTAAAACCGGTACATAAATTATTCAATCGTATTTTTCTTACTAAAATTAATATTCCTCTTTTGCCAAGAGTTACGAAAATACGCTGTAAATCAGACATTTTACCACAGAAGATGTCGAAGGCCTGGGTTTCAGAGAAAGCGAGAATTATGGGTTTGTCATCCGAAGAAAAAAGAAAACTGTACAAATCTGGATCGTATATTACTCTCAACACGATTGATTCGTGGAATATTTATAAAGTTAAAAATAATAACGACATTGTAAATAAAATACCCAATGGAGATGACATTAGTGAATTTGAAAAAATAAAAATTGATCCATTGAAAAATCGAGAGCTCGCTGAAAAGGTTTCAATATTTAGAGGAGATATAACGCATTTAGAGGTATGTTTGATCTCTTACAATATATTATTAAACTTTCAGTAGCCAGGTTTGCCCATCTTTCTGTAAGGTTTAGCTCAGGTTTGCCCATCTGGTTGTCCTATGGTAATCGCTAAGTAATGATAATGGTTACAATATAGCATGAATCTATGAGCATTAATCAGCACACACACATACTGTTATTTCATGGTGGTGTTTTGTAAGAAGGTGGTTACTGTCGCCAGACAGGCTGCCCAAATGCCAATTTCAGCTTTAAAGAGTTCTAAAGACAAGACCTATAATGTCCCATTGTAAATGCTGCAAACCTCCTCACATAGAAGAGGACTTAGGGCAGCAGTAGGATAATATGATCCTTTTATTAAAGCTTTTTTTTTTTGTTGCTAGGTGGCTATGGCTACCATCGCCTATAACACAAACAAAGCCACAGGTGTTGCCTACTATAGTAAGATAAAGGAAATGGGCTCTCGCATCCCTTACGCACTGACCGAAACACAACAGCACACATGCTGTTATTGAAGTGAAAACTTCTTCGCGTTGGACATTTTGAGATGGGGAAAAAACCATTGAACTCGCGACACTGTTACCGTAACCGACACCTCTGTATATAAATATTGACATATATTGTAAAATATTTCCTGACGATTCAAAAAATAAACACGTAATTGTTCAAATTTTCACTTCTGTCGGCACTACCAGAGTGCCACTGATTTATTTTTAGTGGTTTTCTGTAAGGCTAACTGTGAGGTTTTCTGTGACTGCTAAAGGCAGTGTGCCTTGCAACTAAAGCTAAATGAGAATATAATGATATCGAGTTGATATAAATTAAAAAATGTTACATTACAGATAGATGCCATTGTAAATGCTGCCAATTCAGCATTAAGAGCTGGCGGTGGTGTAGACGGAGCCATACATAGAGCAGCCGGACCTTTATTGCAGGTATACTTTTAATTTATTTACTAGCTGAACCCAGCCACACTACTTATATACATATAATACTAGCTGGTGTCTGCGACTTCATCTGCGTTGAATTATACATAGACATCTTCCTCGTTTAATGCTCTTTCCATTACTGAAAACCACATTAAAATCTATGGCATAGTTTGAATTTAAAAGATCTAAATGTACATACAGAGAGATAGATGGCGAGAAGCGACTTTTTAAATAAAATTTTTTTTTTTATTTTTCTAGTTATTCCTTATAAAATCAGCTATCTGCCAGTTAGTATGAACAGATTAAATATTTGTTTCATGCTAGCTTATATATATACATAAAGGCTTAATAATAAAAAAAGGTTATAATATAGAATCGAATAATGACTGTCTTGATCAAAAGAATTGATAGAATATTATTTAAAACTCAAAGTATAGATTTAAAAGAATTAAGTCATCATACATCAGATTGAAACTTTTTTTTTCTTACCTAATAGATGTCTAGTAACGACATTTTGTATTAAAATTTATCTATAACTAGCTGCTGCACGCGGCTTCGCCCGTGTAATTTTATAAAATATAGCTTATGTTACTAGCTGATAACATAGCTTCCCAACAGTGAAAGAATTTTTCAAATCGGTCCAGTAGTTTCGGAGCCTATTCAATTCAAACAAACAATCAAAATCTTTTCTCTTTATAATATTAGTATAGATTAATAGTAGGTATAGAAACATGTATTTTTTATGTTTACAGCAAGAGTGTAATACCCTCAATGGATGCCCAACCGGAGAAGCTAAAATTACTGGAGGATACAATTTGCCGGCAAAATGTATGTCACTCTTTTTTATATGTAAAGGTTGTCAGACGGGCTGATGCTCCACTATAACACAAGCAACGCCATAGGTGCAGTAAAGTACGTTGCCGACCATAGGATTAAGGATAAGGAAATGCGGTCTAGCATCCCTTACTCACTGAATCACAACATGACAGCAGACATGCTCCTGTTTCACGGTGGTCTTCTGTAAGGAGGTGGTTACTGCCGCCAGACAGCAGGCTGCCCATATGACTGCGAAACGCAGTGTGCCCTGCCACTACTAAGTGGCCTGATAATATAGTACTTAAGAATGCCTTCCTGATTAATATAGTGCTTAAATTAAATGAATAATGGTCGAATTTCGACCACTGGACTGCCACTACTATCGATAATAGTACTTACTTTAGGGGCCATGTTTGTGTTTTTAATCCTAGTGATTAAAAATTATCAGTTAAAACTTTTTTTGGACACATTGAGCACTTTTAGTATGGGAAAAAAACGGTTAACTCGCGCCATCACGCTTTGTAAGCGACACCCTCAACGACTTTTAATCGTATGAAATAAGCGCCATCTACCCAAATCAGTACTAGACTAGACACGTTTGTTCTAGTGGCTAGTAACTCTAGCTGTTAACCAAACGGTCGCGGATTTGAATCCCGCTAGGGGCAAATGTTTATGTGTTAAAATTTTACCTTTGTACCTGACTCATGGATGTTTGTATTTATAATATGTATGTATGTATTTACAAAAAAAAAGTAATCTGTGTTGTATATCAATTGTCTGGTATCCATAATACAAGCATTAGTTGCTTAGTGTGGAACTAGATGGTGCTCTGTGGAATGTGTAAAGATATTTTATATTGTATATTTTATTTAGTAAGATTAACTTCGTCAATAGTTTGTTAAGTTGTTAACATATGGCGTAGTTTTCACTTCTGACGTGAAGTCTTACAATAAGTTTTTTTTTTTCAGATGTAATCCACACAGTGGGCCCCCAAGACGGGTCTGCAACCAAACTGAGGAGTTGTTACGAGAATTGCCTGAAATATCAGCAGGAGTTTGGTTTAAAGTCGATTGCGTTTCCTTGTATCTCTACAGGCATTTATGGTTTTCCTAACCGTTTGGCAGCACACATAGCGCTCGGTAGTGCGAGGAAGTTTCTGGAAATAAACGGGGATATGGAAAGAATAATTTTCTGCACTTTCATGCCAATAGATGTGGACATATATGAAACTCTGATGAAGTTATATTTCCCTACGGATTAGTTGTCTATTTTTGATGGTCATTGTTTGTGCAGTTTTGTTGTAACAATGTACGTTGGTAAAAATTTTCAATAAGAATACATTTTTTGTATAAAATTTGTTTGTAAAAATAATTTTTAGTATCCTACCAATATAAAACCTATCATATCCCTTACCCTATGTACAGTTTCATTGTTTACCTTCTCCATTTAGGTAAATTTTCCCTGGAGGTACAAGATCTCAAGGGTGGTACTTCACCGCATCCAATTTTCCGCACCATTATCTAAAAATGAAATCCAGCACCTGGCAATACTATAACAGCAATAAATATGTCTGGCCATGGAGACTAGAGGTAAGAAGGATAAACTTACATGGATGTACTGAAAAAGTGGCAAGCTAAAAGCATTAATAAATGGTTCATAAATTGACCAGAATGGCGCTAGTACAGCATTGGTGTTTGATGATAGGTTGGTTGCGTACGGTTGCGTAGTTCATGAAACCACCGTTTAGTTAGTATTAGTATATTAGTATTTAGTTTGTGACCACCGTAAATGAAATGCTACTATAGTGCCACCCCCTAATTCTACTACTCGACGGACACTTTCTCAAGTATAGAATTAGACCACCTCCTTTAGTCTATCTAGCATTATATTTTGTCAGGTGTTACCATTTAGCTAAGTCGCGGGAACCAGCTAAATAAATGAAATAAATATGAACGATAATGTGCGTGAGATTATTTATTATTTTGGACATTTTTTTTAGATATTACACCTACCACCTACTTTGACCATTCAAGTAGAAATAATGGACTTGACGGGTATAAACAAAAATTACCCAAATATTTTGTAATATCACCAATCTGGACTTGACAAATAAATTGACTTGAAATTTTATAATTGTTCTGCGCACCAATTTTATGAGACGATCAAATAACCCTCGAAATATTACCATCTAGATAAGTAGGTAATATATTTACCTACCGTCTCCGTCGATATTTCTGTGGTTTGGATACACATCCTTCTATTTTGCTTGTAAGAATTGCACATTGGCTCTAGTGGGAGTTTATAATGACCGCACTCGCTAGCTAGAACGTAGAATATTAATCCTTATATATATAAAAATTACGTGTCACATGTTTGTCCGCTATGAACTCCCAAACTACTGAACCGATTTTGATAAAATTTCGTATGTATATGTAATTTGGTCCAACTTAAAAGATAGGATAGTTTATATCTCGTTTTGTTTATTATTTGCAAATTACAGTGAAAATCGGTTATAGCGACCTTCCATGGGACCACAAAATTTGGTCATAATAAACGGATTGTCATTATAAGCAATATTAAATCGTTATAGGCATTCAACAGGGACCTTGCAATTTAGTCGTTGTAACCGATATGTCGTTGTAAGCGAAGTCGTTATATCCGGTTTCTACTGTATATAATATTATTAACATAGCGCCATCTGTTGATTGAGTAAAAAATTGCACCCGTGCGAAGCCTGGAGCGGGCCACTAGTATTATATAAATATTTTTCGCGCTCGCTAGCGTAGCGAGTGTCGGCATTATAAACTCTACTATCACCAAACCTCGTGCTAGAGATTAGTTATATTCTTTGACCCCAAACACTATCACAGAACACTATTAGTAACAGTCAAGTATTGTTTTGTTGTGATATGTTTTGCCATTTCGGTAAACTACTTGGCGATTTGAATTTTGTTATCAATGTTAATATTTATTGTTGCAATATAATCAGGTTTAATGTTTATCTACTCGTGCTTGCATAGACATTTTAGTTCCGTTTCCTTGACCGTTGTTGATAAGCCTATGTGAAGCCGTTATTGCTAAGAAATAATCGTAAAAACTGCTTTGTATTGTCTCTTGCACAATAGCAACATATACATTTAAAAATGGAATTGCTCTCTACTGTTAATCCAATAAGAATAGTTAGGGAGCATATACGTGTACCCATTGAGGCGTTTATTCTACACCAGTATATTATATATAAGAGACGCACGTCTAAAGGCATAAATAGCGTAAAAGAGTTCTTATTCAGAGCAGGCTTAATATCTGTGTTTGCTTCGACGATTTTGTGGACATCAGTATTTATGTACGTTGTTTTCTACTATACTTACATGCCGAATGTTACACATATGAGACCAGTACATCTGCAATTCAAGTGAGTACAAAAAATTGGTATGTATAGGTATACAGTAAAATTTGTATATCCGGATATAACGACCCTCAAGGGACCGGTTGGCGTCTCCGCGTCGCATCACTATGTCGTACAAAACCAAATGGTTTCTTTGTTTTATAAAACAAAACCAACCAAATGTTAACTATTTTTGTGAGCCTAAGGCCCGATTTCACCATACTCCGTTAGTATTTGACATCACTGTTGACAGACGTTTACAGTATGTGAATGACAGCGCGAAATGACAACAGTGATGTTAAATACTAACAGAGTATGGTGAAATCGCGCCTAAAGATTTAAATTAAAAAATTTTTTTTTAGATCATGTGACGAGCAAATTGGAATTTGTTCTTTTCCATCAGCCCACGTTCAGATCACAAAGCGGAGTCATATGCTAATGGCGGCGCAACCTTACAGGGTGAGGTTAATGTTGGACATGCCCGAATCACAGATTAATAAGGATTTAGGTAATATAACAACTCAAATTATAATTAAATTAAAAAGTTATAGTTGTCGTTGCGCACTTGGCCACAAACCTCTTCGCAGCCAGGAATATTTCATAAGTTATTTTTATTTAGTAAGTAGGTAATATTTTGTTACATTTATACGTTCATATTTGCATAACGCATATTCAACAGTTATATATCAAACTAACTGTTGCGCGCGACTTCGCCTGCATAACTTTAAAAAAAAAATAGCCTGTTACTCGTTGATAACATAGCTTTCTATAAGTGAATGAATTTTTATAATCGGTTCAGTAGTTTTTAAGCTTATTCATTACAAACATACAAATCTTCTCTCTTTATAATATTAACATAGATTAAAGCTAATTTTTTCTGTACATGATAAACTACCTCTGCTTATCTAAAAGTGTCCTCCAATAGGGGTTGCAAGCTATTAAAGATTACTTAGAGTGAAGGAGAGTTAGAGCGCTACATCATTCATTAGACAAGGACGGCGATGGCTAGCTTTTTTAAAACCATTGCGTATGCGTCGATAGCCATTTTTTGCTGGCAATTTTACTGATTTTTAATATTTAGCCACCTCTACATGCTTGGTGTTTACCGCAAACAGAGATCACACCAACCAAAGCCCCAAACATCGACCAGAAGCACCCAACACAAACAGGCATCCTCAAGCTTGGCGAACGTGCTAGTATATTCCGAATCGGTAAACATGGCGGACAATGAGCTCGTGGCAGCTATTAGTTTCGGGTTGACGGGGGGATTCGGGTAACAATAAAAGAAAAAGAAGAAAACGAAGACGATAATATAATGGATGATCAAAATTCATAAAAATCGCACAAGATAACTGCAATCTTGTACCTTTTATTTAACTATCGCGTGTTATTCAATACTGATTGCTACTAAGCGTTTGGAGACATCGCTAAACTGTTTGCTGAACATCCTTTGATTTGAAGAAAAAAATCGACACCGACGCCGCCTGGCGTACACAAACAAACACTCATCCACATGTTCATATTTGTTGTTTGGTGTTCGCTGTTTGCCGTTGTTTGCCAAGCATGTGGAGTTAGCTCATCACGTTTGCAACACTGCAGTGACGTTATCGCGCGCTCATTGGTCAATTGAAATAGCGCGCGTAGGTGCTGCAAGTGCTTTGTCAACCATAGTAGGGTATTAGGGACGAGCTCTGGCATCCCTTACTCACTCACCAAAACACAACAGCACATAAATGCTGCTATTTCACTTCACGGGTGGTTACTGCTGCCCGACGGGCTGCCTAAATGACCAGTGTGCCCTGTCACTAGTCACTACTTCTATAGGAATTAGTTCTGAAACCTCTCTTTTTATTTCAGGGATGTTTATGGTGTGCGCGCAAATGAGGGCGAAAGGCGGAGTGCTTGTCTCAGCATCGTGTAGATCGGCAATGCTAAGACACAGGTACCTAATGATATTAATTTTAATAGTAATAATAGAATAATTAATTAAATAAAGCCTTTGTTGCTGTCATTTTACTAAATTTCTTTTCTTTATTATTGTTAATGAGTAACATTTTTCTATTATTTTTTTGAGAAGTAGGTACTGTTAGCACCCTCTACTTCGGGTTCATTAATACTGAACTGAGTGTGATACCTGATACTCTGCTATACTGAACTGATCTGACTGTGATACCCTTTTTATATCCTACCATCGAATGAGATTGAATGACAGAACAAATGAGTGAATCTGCATGAATGAACACCTCTTTTTGAAACTTCACAGAACACTTTTTAATCAACTTCAGTCGACATAAATAGCAGACGCTAACAGTACCTATTTGGTTTTGTTTTTCTGTGTCAGTTTGCCTTTTGGCAGGAATTTTTTCTGATTTTTCTCTTCATGAGAAGCTTATTTTGATTTCAACGAATATTTAAAAAAAATAGCCAAATCGGTCCAACCGTTCTTCTAGTATTGTTTTTGTGTTCGCCAAATTTATAAAAAAAAAAATTTCGTTGAAGGATGATTCTTAGAAGAGAAAGATTGAGAAAATTTACTGTAAAAATGAAAAAAAATAAAAAAAACCCATTTTTTTATAAAGTTACGCGAGCGTAGCCGCGTGCAACAGCTAATAATATTATAAAGAGAATATTTGTATTTTTATTTGCAATGTAAAAACTCAAAACCTACTAGATCGATTTTAAAAATTCTTTCACTTATAGAAGGCTACATTATCAGAGAGTAACATATAGGCTATATTTTATAAAGTTACGCGGACGAAGTGGCGTGCAACAGCTAGTATAGATATAAAATACATATCAAACTGAATATGAAATAACCTATACTTGCTAATAGTAAGTAATTTGCTAATATTTATTAGAAGGAGCTGATAGGCGCTATCTAATAAAATTATAAACATTTCAAGGTCAAAGTTGCATCAGTTCATTCGAACCCTCTTTTACGCTCCGATGCTAGTGTTTGGATTTTGTGAGGAGAAACAACAGCTCCAAGTGGAGTTGTTCGCTGACTTTGAAGACGATCAGGTTTGTGCCTGTCCATAATTTAATCAAAATCAAAATATTTATTTATCAATTAGGTTTCTCCTAGAAACTCTTATGATCGTCATTATAAATTTAAATTTACCAGGGTTTCGGAAAAAAGCCAAGATGACGACCCTGAGAAGAAACCCCGAAAGAGTTTATATTTTAAAGAGTTTATATTCATATTATTTGTGAAATATATATGAGTAATATAAAGCCTGAAATCTTTATCGCTCTGACGACGGGGCGCCATTTTTGTCATGCTAAGTACTGTAACCGAAATTTTAAAAAATGAAAAAAAAAAAAGTCAATTTTTGATATGGGATGAAATCATTGAACTGGCGACAGTGTCATGTTACGTAATGTAACCAAAATTTAAAAAAAGAAAAAAGAAATTTTGAGATGAACTTAAAATTTATTAAAATAATTGAAGTACAATTAACATACAAGTGTTTGAACTAAGATTTTTGAATCTAAATTTTTAATGAAATCCATTTTTTTAGTCTGCCAAGATGAAAAAAAGGGACACACTGCCTTAGTTTGGCTATCTCTCTCTGCTCAGATTGGCCTCTGTATAAGCCTAAATGAAAAATATACTTTAAAAACTATTGGTAATACAGTTAATTTTCGTAAATGCAATTTTTTTCAACTAAGCGGCCCCTTTTTTTTAACGTTGGGAAATCCTCTTGGATACCCGGCAGTGTAGGGGACACTGCGGATTAAAACCGACTAAAGCCCAACGACTTTCTAGCGCGGCCGTTGATGGGCGGGGTCGCGGGGACGTTATGACACGACTTCGGTGCCCCGCCACGGCTATCCAGCGCGGGGAGGCCTGTGCTCCCTGTTAAAACCTGGGCGTACCCGAAAGTGGAGGTACGCCGGCCATCTCGGGGGACCTTACGACGGGCGGCAGTCTCCCCCAAGACCACCGCCAAGGTCCCCAACTAAGCGGTCCTATTATATTATCTTACGTCTATGGAGACACCAGACATTCTGAGACACTGGACATTCTGAGACACTGACATTCTGAGACACCAGACATTCTGAGATACTGGACATTCTGAGACACTGGACATTCTGAGACACCAGACATTCTGAGACACTAGACATTCTGAGCACTGGACATTCTGAGACACTGACATTCTGAGACACCAGACATTCTGAGACACTGGACATTCTGAGACACTAGACATTCTGAGACACTGACATTCTGAGACACCAGACATTCTGAGACACTAGACATTCTGAGACACTGGACATTCTGAGACACTAGACATTCAGAGATACTGGACATTCTGAGACACTGGACATTCTGAGACACCAGACATTCTGAGACACCAGATATTCTGAGACACTGGACATTCTGAACCTGAGCCAGTGATTTAATTTCAGAATCTTCCAGTGACCGATGCATACGTAGAGGTGCAGTCGCGGTACGCGCAAGTGTACGCGTCTGAGTTGCACATAGATGCGCATTTCACTGGCCTCAGATACATCATGTTCCATTGGCCGAGACTGTCCGCTGGCATTGGTAAGAACTGGGGTTCAAATTGGGTTCATTTTTAAGCCCCAAGGCGAAAACGGGGTGTTATAAGTTTGACGTGTGTATCCTCATGTCTGTCTATAGAATCGTAGATCCCAAATTTGATCCGGTTTCTAAAGTGAAAACTTCTTTAGGCTAGGTTGTATCAGCTCTGGAATAAATAAGAAAAAAATAAACCAGATCACTTGATTAAGAAATTATATAGATACTAGCTGACCCGGCAAACGTTGTTTTGCCAAAAAAAAATTGGGGTGGACCACCATTAACATTTAGGGCTATGGAAAATATATGTTGGCCGATTCTCAGACCTACCCGATAAGCAAACAAAATTTCATCAAAGTCGGTCCAGCCGTTTCGGAGGAGTTTGGCAACAAACACCGCGACACGAGAATTTTATATATTAGAAGATACTTGAAAATGACGAAAATCGATACCCTGGACGATATTTTTGCGTATTGTTATCATACCCAAAAATGTCGTGAATTTAATACCTAGTTTATTTATTATTTTGATAATAAATTTTGCACATAACAGATTCTAGCTATATTTTTTAAGAGGTCGTATAGTTCGACAAATAGTGGCCACAAAAATCAAAATGTCAAAATCAAAAAGATATAACAGATATAAAAAATTTGTCTTGTGAAACATTCCCCTATGTAAACGTTCCTACTCGATGTTTTTGTGGGTAGTTTAAAAAAAATGTTTCTCTTTGCAGGTATAAGTACGAATTTATTTTTCGTGTCTCTAATATTCATATTAAGCTGGTATCACCTGCAAGATGGATTGCCCCGATTTGTTAAAGTGAGTTTTTCTTTCTTTCTTTTTTCAACCGACTTCAAAAAAGGAGGAGCTTCTCAAAAAGGAGGAGTTTTTTTTGTTGCTAGCTAAACTTTTTCACTTCTGAAGTGCAGCCCTATGTAATTGACATGTTGTTTTTTTTGTTTCAGAGCAAATTGGGAGCAGATATTAATATGGAGGAAAATATTGTGGAATCAAAGAAGCTGCTTCTCCAGAAACCTTTTAAATTGGAGCAAGATTTTAAGACTGATAAAGCGATTAAACTTGAAAAGAGTGGTAAATATTTTTTTATGTTAATATTTATTTATTTTTAATTAATTTATTTACTTAACTATAATTTTAAGGCTAATAATATATTAATACATGTAAAATGATAACACTAAAAACCACTGAGGTTTAAATCTTGTGGTCATTTCGAATTATTACTAGAATCTGCTTTAACTTAAATTTAATATTTTTAATCGTTATAATAACAAGCGGATGGTTCATTTGTGATTAATTTCTTCGTTTTCTGTAAAAAAATGATTGGGTATTACTTGTTTTGTCGAATCAAATGTAGTTGATTAGAAATCATGGTGATTTGCGAGTCAAAATACTTCATTTCGAATTACATATTATTATATCCCTTGGGTGGGATGTAATAATATGTTATAACAAGGGCTTTGGGAATGAAAACACGATGTCATCCAGGTGTATCAATGTGCGATGACAGATTAAAAAAAAAGTGTTACTTTTTTAAAGTCCGATGTCGCTTTAGGGAGTAACTTAATATATATTAATTCAGCTATATTTTGCTTTATATTTAATATTTAGCTAAATTTTGCTTTCTCCATAAGTTTTTTCTATGGACAAAATCAGAATTGAGCTGAACTACATTTGTTCATCGAAACTTTTGTCCATTGGAAAAATCTAAGGACTGAAGCAGAATTTAGTTAACTAAATTTAGTTATACCTTAAAGGTTCCCTCGGATCAAGAAAAATTAAACATAAACGCAAAACCTAAGATTTATTTACTTATGTGAACAATGGATCTGAGTTTGCGTAGGCGCATTAGATATCTTAGGCAAGAGTTCCCCTTGCTAAAAAGTAAAATTAAACATTTTTCATTTCAGATTTGGATTTAGAAGAGGATATCGATTTCAATGATCTTTAGTTTTCAAATTAAACTCGTTAATTCGATTTCAAATACTTTGAAAAATTATCTCTCTCTAAGAATGCAATTGGTCATATAAACGTTGGACCTTTTAATTTTGCGTGAATTTAAAAAATATATATAAAGTTTAAGTATTGGAGGAGACTGATGAAACTTTTTCGTTATGAACATTTTAAGAGTATATTAATTATTATTAAGTGATTAACTTTTACCTACTAGAGACTAACAAGTAAATGTTATGTTATACGATATTAAAATAAAACAAACTTAGGTATATATTTTTCAAAGAATTTTATTTCACAAAAGGTGTGATTACATTTCCTCCAGACATTCATCCTTAATGAGAGCAATTTTAAAATATATCTTATTACAACAAAAAAAATATGTTTTAAGAGGGGTTGCTGTATAAAATATAATTATCGTTTATTAAAATTAAATACTAAACAATAGGAATAGTTAAGAAATAATAAAAATCACATTGGCAAAACAAAAATACGTCTTTTCTTATTGCGATTTAGTATTTTTTTTTTAATAATTTTGACATTTATCCTCTAAATCTAATTAAATATACGTCTACTTTTTTATTACAGAGAATTTATTGAAAATTCGCATTAAAATTGGCAACCCCGATAATTAGCACTCGTAAAATTTTATAATAACATTTTGACATGTTGAAATGTATTAAATATATTATCTTAAGAGCGCTTAACAGTTTAACGCAGCGCGTTTACGTAATGACCGTAGCGTTATTCGCCCCTTGCGTTGAAGTGTATTAAAAAAAATCATATAAAATAGACCTTAGTATTTTAATAATAATATTTATTTATTTTCTTACATATAAGCATTGAAGTTTCATGTACTAAAATATATTGTTTTTCCCACATAAAAATCAAAATAAAAAACAATAGATCATTAAAATCTATTTTTTTTTGGACGAACGGTCCGAATTTGTAAAAATAGCACAAAATGCAACATTTCATCATTTTTCTTAACGCTTATTTTGGATTAAACGTTTAAAAATCGATTGCAACCAATAAAAGTAGAGTATATTTTTGTTATTAGGATATTTTTTAAAACACATTCTTAACAATTTTTCTAAGGTAAAAGTGACTTGATAAAAAATATAAGTCACTAATAACAGAATTTTACATTTAATAATAAACCATAATTTTTAATTGCAGCAAAATAATAGAAATAGAATTGTCTTATCCTGTTCTATTTTTGTTTTGTTTGTATTATTGTTCCGCGTAAACGTTGAAACTGTTATACCCTCTTAATGGAAAATCACATAATATACAAATTTAAAGTTAAATTACAGTTTAAAGTTAAAGTTTATTTTGGACAAAGTTTCATACACCGAAATTATCCTAACCTAATTTTTACATTATCTAAAAAATATAATATTAGAATTACATAATATAGCACCATTAAGTCGTGGCGATTGTGCGACTAACTAATGACCAATGATAGGATTTGTCCTTAATGTCCCTAATGATGTAGATAATGTCCCATTCACCAATATGTAATGAATCAAGAGCTTAACGTACCAATTTTAAAGTCTGTAAAATATATTATACCCTTTTTGACATATATGGAAATTATGACTAAAAAAAATTACTCTAAAAGATGTTTTTCAATGGTAAGTGGTCGTCGGAAAGGCTGACGGTCTACTTTATGTTATAAAGAGAGATTATTTGTATTTTTGTTTGTACGAATAAACTCATAAACTACTGGACCGATTTTAAAAATTCTTCCTCCTATGGAAAGCTACATTATCAGCGAGTAATATATGCGCCTTATTTTATAAAGTTACGCGGACAAAGTCGCGTGCAACAGCTAGTCGTAGATAAGTGGCTATTTTCGCAAAAAAAAAAGCAAAAGATATCGAAATTCTTTTCTGACATCCTTCACACAAGACATTATTTCACGTGGGTCATCCGTTAGGTCTGCCTTTTCTTGCATTTCTATCATTTTACTGACTCCAAATAAAAATGGTACGTCAACTCATTGTTATTTTGTCTTTTCGACGTGTCAATTTGCATTGGTCGTTAGTCGCGTGCGTCGATCGACACTAATTGATCGTTCGACGACTACACAGTGATTTTAGAGTAGATAACAATAAAACTACCAAAAATATAACAACCACACATTTAGATCAGACAGCAGTTCGAGGTATTGCAAACTATTGGGGAAGTTTTTTTTTTATGAATATTTCCCTTACATGTGACGTGAACGCTAAAACACAATAAAACAACAAAGAGCTAATTAACGTAGTCGATAAAACATTAATTAACGCCGTTGACAAAACGCTATTAACATTATTGATAAGATATTAATTAACGCCGTTGAAAAAAAGGGCTAATTAACGCCGTTGACAAAACACTAATTAATATAGTTCATAATAAATTAATTAACGTCGTTGACAAAAAGGTTAATTAACGCCGTTTATAAAAACATTGATAATACTTTAATTAACGCCTCTGGCAAAACGCTCATCAACGTCGTTGATAAAACATTAATTAACGAACGACATTGATAAAGTTAATTAACGTCGTTGACAAAAAGTTAAATAACCCCGTTCAAATCCGTTGATAAAACGTTAATTATATATTTTTTTTAAAGAGTTGCGATCCTGTATCCCTTTTAAACTTGTCTGATATAGAAAATATATCTAAACTAAAAACAATCTTATTGAATAAAAAACAAAAACAAAGAAAAACAATATTTTACACTCTTATAAAAAAAAACATTTGTGCACTGTTTTTTTTTTTAAATCTAAATGGAAAAAAATTCAGTGGGATCTAGTATGAGTTTATAATGACCGCTCTCTAAAAACTCATGCTGGACCTACAGTACTTGAAAAACATTTATTTTTCTTTTTAAATAGTTACATTATTTAATATTTTAAGCTCACTCAAAAATTTAGATTACAGACGCGAATGATATGCGCCTCACATACTACTCTTAGTAAAAGGACATAATTAAAAATCAGGTCATTTTTTTTTACTTTTTTAAACTTACACTTTGGAGAATTCGGTAAATATAAGTCTTTTTTATTTTTAGTAATTTCCAGTGAATATTTCATATTTATAAATTTTACACATTTCTTGAATAAAATAATACGATATTGATGACTTTTTGCATTTGGGAAATTTACAGTATTTTAATACTTTCAAACTTAAATATCTATGAAACCCCATTACCAAATCTCTATAATTTTAACAAAAGTTTTTTTTTTATTTATTTAAACTGTGCAGCTAAGTACTAATAGAATTTATATTTCACCAAAAAATATTTATTAGAAATTTTATTAGGATAGTTGTAATGTCAACAAAAAAAAACAATATTTTTTAACAAAAACTATACGTTTTTCCTTCATAATACCGTTAAGAATACTCTTAACTTATATATATGTGGAAAAAGACTAAAATTTAATAGTATTACATGTCGTATATTAAAAATATATGTATATTCTACGACCTTATTGGAGCAATAAAGTTAAAAATCACCATTAAAAATACAATTGACAAAATAATAGTACATAATATAATGAAATAGTAATAGTATATGAAAATAAATAGTTTTAATAGTGGCATTAAAATTTCTCATTGGCTATTAAAATTAAAACACAATATTATTATTATTATTTTCAGAATTTTATAATAATTATTATAGTTTTATATCACAGAGCAAGTAATGCACCGTATTAGAGACGGCACGTTCAACGCTTTCCATACTCCAGAGTGACGAGACCCTTTACCGTTTATTCCCACGCACAACTTAGGCATTGTTTAGGTTTTGTGTTCCGAGACAATCTTGATTCGCGTTTTTCAAAAGCCAAAAACTGCATTTAATTATTTAAATGTTTATTTATGATAACCGAGAATTTTGCATGTTTGCGTTTTTACTTTGATTATTACATCAAATCACAGCACAATGAGGCATTTCTATCGCTTTTTTGTGGACAACGTTTACACCACATCGTGCAAATAGAAAGTGGCGGCCATATGCGCCTCGAGTTGCGCTCAGCGCAATTTCAATTTTTACTGCCGTCTCTAGTAAAGGCCGGCGTGGCGATACTTTACTCTGTGGTTTACATAGAGACTATGGAGGGTAGAGGTAAGGAGGACCGACACTATGTATTAAAAAGTGGTCCCAGAATACCAGTTAATTAAGCCGGCACTATATAGCGTAGCATTGTGGAGTAAATTAGACAAAGACAGATAGATAGAAGATATGCTACACTAGCGCCATTGTGGCCACCTTTAGAACCCTTGTTTAGTTTATTGTGGAGAGAACCATTTTTTTCAGTTTGATTGTCATGAGTCGGTACTCCTTATTAAGAGACTAGCTTTATTTTTCGGATCGCATTCAAATTACATTTTAATTTTAAAAAAGTATCCCAGTTAAAATTTTAAAGATAAACCCTGTGGTTTGATGTGATACTAAATCGACATTTGCAAACTAGGTTTTGCAGTGTTGCCAATGTGGAAAATTCAACTCGCCGTTGAGGCGTATCGCGACAACTCTGGCAACACCATGCCTACGGCCTGGAAGAATTGTGCGAACTGTCATTAATTATTACATCACCGTTCGATCAATGGGAGCATTTTTCTGGTATGCTTGATTATTAGCGACAACAACAATCGAGAGGCTCCCACTGGCATGGGTTTCTCAGTCATTTGGGCAACCCGTCTGGCAGCGGTAACCACCCCTCCCCCACAGAAGACCACCGTGAAATAACAGCATGTGTGCTGTTGTGTTCCGGTAAGGGATGCCAGAGCCCATATCCGTATCCCTTATCCTTAATCCTGGCGGCGGTAACCACCCCCCTCACAGAAGACCACCGTGAAATAGCAGCATGTGTGCTGTTGAGTTTCGGTAAGGGATGCCAGAGCCCATTTCCGTATCCTTAATCCTGGCGGCGGTAACCACCCCTCTCACAGAAGACCACCGTGAAATAACAGCGTGTGTGCTGTTGTGTTTCGGTAAGGGATGCCAGAGCCCATTTCCGTATCCCTCATCCTTAATCCTGGCGGCGGTAACCACCCCCCTCACAGAAGACCACCGTGAAATAGCAGCATGTGTGCTGTTGAGTTTCGGTAAGGGATGCCAGAGCCCATTTCCGTATCCTTAATCCTGGCGGCGGTAACCACCCCTCTCACAGAAGACCACCGTGAAATAACGGCGTGTGTGCTGTTGTGTTTCGGTAAGGGATGCCAGAGCCCATTTCCGTATCCCTCATCCTTAATCCTGGCGACGGTAACCACCCCCCTCACAGAAGACCACCGTGAAATAACAGCATGTGTGCTGTTGTGTTTCGGTATAGGATGCCAGAGCCTATTTCCGTATCCCTTAATCCTTAATTCTACTGTACTCTTGCAACACCTGTGGCTTTGCTTGTGTTATTGGCGACGGTAGCCACTTACCATCAAGTGGGCCGTCAGCCTAGCCTGTCTGTCGATCTTAACATAAAAAAAAAAAACAAAAGGTACCTCACTCTGCAGCCATATCACCTTGGCTTGGGCTTTGGGTATAAATAATTTTGAGATATATATTGTACAAAAATTAATGATTAGAAAAGAAAACTAATCAATCTGAATGTATGATCTTTTTTTAAGAAAGTTAGATTAACTTAGGAAAAGTCAAATTTCAAGTTAAACCTGATCTTACCTCGTTATCAACTCTCTCCTCATCGCTTTGGTACTGAACATCCAATTCTGAACTGTTCACACTATTCTCCCAGTCTTCGGACGATTCTATAGAGGACGCGTCCAAATCCATGTCTGGAAATGCGTTGAAAAATCAACTAGATAATTATATATTACTAGCTGACCCGGCAAATGTTGTTTTGCCATACAAAAAAATATCACTTCGGGGTATGGAAAATAGATGTTGGCCGAATCTCAGACCTGCCCGATGAGCACACAAAATTCCATCAAAATCGGTCCAGCCGTTTCGGAGGAGTTTGACAACAAACACCGCAACATGAGAATTTTATATATTAGAAGATAGATTGAATTTAAATGAGGAGTCATCATCATCTGACGACCATAGTAAGACTATTGACCGAAGGACCAAATAGAACCAATAACAGGACCTCAGATAAAATAAGAACTGTATTTAAAATAAGAACAGGCCAAATAAGAACCGTTTACTGTATTGAGGTTTTGTATTCCAAGCTATAACCTCAATTTACAAGCACCTATTGCGTTGCTTTAGAGGAGACCGGTTCCTTAACATGAAATTTAAAAAAAAATTTTTTGTTAATTCTTTTAATAACATTCCAATGTTACTTTGTCAGAATGTTGACCTACTTGATATTTATAAAAAAAATATACTAGACACAAATAAGCATTCAACAATGGCAGAACAAAAAAAAACTAATTTCATAATCCGCCTAATATCACTTAAAGGTTAATGTCGAAATTTTCAATGAGGCATAACCTTGTCCTTTGTTTTTTTTTTATTCCTACGCAAACAATCGTTAGATAGATATTTCTTTTAACTTGTCGATTATGTTCTAATTATCGTATATACAGGTGATCAATCCAAATAAGTTACAGTATTATAGGAATTTCAACTTGAGTGAAGTGTTATTATTATTTTTTATATAATATATATTATATAATATAGATATTTATAGAACATTTATTCTTAACAACTAAAAAGAATTTTTTTTTAACTCACAAATAAATATTAATGGATATAAATATAAATACTATATTATATATTAATATGTATTGAAGCATATTGTAGCCAGTAACGCGTAACGTGTGACATTTGATTTGTACTCCCACAAATTTGTGGGCCCCGGCCTTATAGTTATATGAAAATCGATTCTTAAGAAGTAAACTCCAAAAAAGTATTAGTACTCACCCAAGATTAGAGGATCCGCATGCCTGGGTGCGGGCACTGCTGGCAGTCGGAGGGCAGTCGCATTGACTGCAAGTGCTTGGGCCGCATGGGCCCGGCTACTTGCGGCCAGTTCTGACAATGTTCCCTCCGCTGTGGGCTCATCGTTGTACCTAACTAGACAGTTCTCCTGAAAATGCAATTATTGCATAGGACATCGTTCAATACCAGACTGAAATAAAAGCATACGAAGCACCTGTGACTTTGCCTTTGTCATAGGCGACGGTAGCTATCTACCCATAAAGTGGACCGTCAGCCTACTAAGTTGTTTTTTGTTTAATGTGAGCCTGTAACTTCACATTAAAAAAAAACATTAATATGAATGTAAAGAAAAATGCTTTTTTTAGCATTTTTTTTACATAACATATTATTTTACATAACATACATAAATTCGATTTTAACTTTATTATGTAGGTACTAGCTGTTGCACGCGGCTACGTCCGCGTTCAAAATGTTATATAGCCTAAAGTCTTTCTCAATAAATGGACTATATCCAACACAAAAAATTTTTCAATTCAAACCAAGTTCCTGAGATTACCGCGTTCAACCAAACAAACAAACAAAAAAACTCTTCAGCTTTATAATATTAGTATAGAAAACATAAAATTTGAAAAGATTGAGATAAAATTTCTGTAAGTGTGTACATTTCGTTACGACATTGTTAGACATTGTCTACATTTGCTGAAAAAAATTCTGAAAATACTGAAAAATCAACAAATACGAGTAATTAAAACTCTGTACCTACAAGAAAAGAAAAGAAAAAAAACTTATTCAAAGAGGTTTAACTCACCGGATGGGGCAGTTCACATATTGGGTTCAATCGTAGATCTATCATTTCGAGTCCAGGTGTTTCGCTAGTATTAAAACCATCCGGTAAACTACATATCTAAAAGTAAAGTTATTGAAAAATATTACCACTCACATAACGTCTGATATCTTTTTTGCTATTACACTTTTTTCAGATGTTAGTTTTCTTAATTTTTAGATATCCCTCGGGAACAATTGATACTTTTATCTGGATGAAAGGTCATGATGATCGGTTGAGCAGTTGAGGCGTGAAAAGGTAACAGACAGAGTTACATTCACATTTATAATATTAGTATGAATAATTAAAACAGAATTCATGCAGTGCAAGTCGAAATACCCTTATGGGGTCAACTGTAGTTTTAACTCGACTGAGTGGAAAAGTTAAGAACTGTATCCGTAGTTGCGGATGTGGATACTAATGATCCGTATTCATATCCGGATATAACGGATATGAAATATAAGGTAATATACAAATTACCTGATTATTTGTCAGCTGCAAAAACATAAGATCGGCACATTTCAATATGGAGATGGGAAATTCTCGAATACGATTATTCTTCATGTTACAGTGAACTAGTGCTTCCAATTGGTCCATTGTGTTTGGCAAACTTTCTATTATATTATTCTCAAGGGTTAGCCATCTATAAAATATATAAATATTAAATCATATATTTTTATTTTGTTTTATAAGGTACACAAAACAGGACAGTGACATTAAATACATTGAATAAATATAATTACAGTGAAGTGAACTAGACAGAGCCCAAAACATGTGTACACAGCATGTCCAAACAAAACAGTGTTGCTTACACAATACAGAACAAAACAAAAGTAGAAAACGGAAAAGAGACAAACACATAAATTATTATTTTCTTAATGAATAACACATTTTTTTTGTTGTTATGTGAAGGTCAGCAATGTATCTTTCCATAGGTAAAAGAATTTATAAGAGCTATCTCATGTATAGAGTTGGTTTCCTTTTTTGAAGTTTACTCCTTTCATATATAAGCTTAGGGTATGAAAATTTATGGGAGTAAAATCAAATATCACATGTCACACGTTACAGGCTACAATATGCTTCAATACATATTAATATAATATAATACATATCGACGGTCCCTAAGTAAAGTATCGAAACTTAATTTCGATACATTATATTTCGATACATTCGATAATTAACTTTAGTTAATTTTCGATACATTATGACAGAATGCATTCTAATATTTGATTATGTATGTTACGAAATTACCAGAAGTATTAATAAATAGACAGTTTTTATGTAAAGTATCTAAAAAAATGCAATAAAATTAGGGCCATTTAAACAAAAAAGTGAAATTTGCATATTTCTCATTTTCGATAGTGTACATAGGGACTGTCGATATAATCTATATATGTATATATAAAAATCAATGGTCGAGAATGGCTGGACCGATTTTAATTCCGTCTTCACTTATGGATAGAGGGATAATCAGGGAAGGTTTGTAGGTAAAAAAAATAGGTCACCGGGCGAAGCCGGGAGCGGTGACTAGTATATTATATTAATATGTTTTAATTATATTTATTAAATTATTTATTTATTTGTTCGTTCGTATTTATTAAATTATTTATTTATCGTTCGTAAGGAGTAAACTCCAGTCGTGCGTCGGAGCTGACACACACACTTTTTTCTTATGGCAGACAGGCTTTCAGTCCACTTGATGGTAGGTGGCTACCATCGTCTATAACACAAGCAACGTCACATTTGCTGTAAGTGTGCTGCTGACCATAGGAGGATTAAAGATAAGGGATAGTGGCTTTGACATCCCTTACACACAGAAACGTAACAGCAAATATGCTGTTATTTCAGTAGTGTTTTGTAAGGTGGCGGTCATCAAAAATTTTTTTATTTATTTAGACAGATACACTAGCGACAAGATCACTATAGGTTCCTACAAAAATGTTTAACTTTTGCTAAATCCTAGACTTAACAGATATTTAAAATAAACAACTAGAACTCACCTTAATTTCGCTAGTCTGGTCATTTCTTCGGGTACACTTTTAATTTCATTGCCTCTGGCGCCAAAAGTGTCCAACTTTGAAAGTTTCCCTATTTCTTTCGGTATCTCCTTAAGACCTATTCGATTGCACCAAAATGCTTCCAAATTTTCAAGGTCCCCTATTTCCGGAATTAGTATCTGCAATGGATTGTAGCTGATGTTCAGATTCACTAGGTTTTTCAGGTTGCCTATTTCCGATGGCAGAGAAGTTATGTTATTATAGTCCAAAGTTAAGGTAGTTAAGTTATTCAGATCGCTTATTTGCACTGGTATCGTTGTTATTTTGTTTCTATGCAAGTAAAGATGTTCGATCTCCCAACAGGTGTATAGCAGACTTGGAATTTCGGTGATTTCAAACGCATTCAGCGCGAGCCTCGACTTCTTTTTCGCTATGGCCTGCTCTATGAGGGCCAATATGTGATTTTCACGGATAAATTTTAAAATTGCACTCATTTTGGATCTATTTTTGGTTACATTTCAAATGGCTATTGCGTTTTGATTTGATTGTGAATTTTGTTGCAAAAGTGACAATTTATTTGTGACAGACAATAATAAAATAAACCATGTCACACCACTGTCACACTATGTATCACTATGTAACGTAGTGATCTCGGACCAATTATCATAGTAGTGATTATATACTCTGTCACTATGTATGTTGAAAAAGTGAAAAATTAAAATGTCAACTCAAAATGAATGTGTCATAACATAATGCTGACAGCTGTGACAGTGACAACATGTTGACAACGAAATGACAATTTGCCTTTAAAACATGGATAGGTAAGGAGCTAGTTAGTCTGTGGTAAGGAGGCCCAACTCTATACAACAAAGTATCCGTCGAATACGCTCAGTTGGGCGGCGCCGCGCCGGCGCTGTAATAGAATTTGGGGCGTGGCGCTCTAGTAGCATTTTATCATATTTTATCTCAGAGTAAATATAAGCAAGCTATATTTTATTTACGGTGGTTTCATGAACTACGAAACCAACCAATCATATCAATTCACCAATGCTACACAAGAGCCATTCTGGCCAATTTATGAACCACTATTTTATGCTTTTAGCTTGCCAATTTTTCAATTTATACCCATGTAAGTTGGTCCTCCTTTCTTCTACCCGCCATATTGTAAAATTACAAATAAAATGCCTTCCACACGATATAATTTAATTGCAAGTCAGATTTTAATTTGTGTTTGCACATATAAAAAAAACGAGTTTCAGTTTTACTTATTGGTCAATCTCAATCCATACGATATTATTATTTCTATGCCTTTGTATCGTGTGTAGCGTAAAGTTATCCGGCTACGTTAAGTTGGCGAATAATTTTTTTTTTTAAATTTCACCAATGTTATCTGATTGTTGATGATTTGTTGATTATTGTTGATCTAATTTTATTATTTGTTGATAGTTATTTTTTTTGTTATAAACTATTTAAAATTTATCTGTGAAGTTGGCTAATAAAATTTTTCTTTTATTATTTTCTTATTTTTTTTTATCTAATCGATAGAAAATCATTTGTTGACCACATATCACACTGCAATTACGTTTGTTGATTAGTTGTTTATAATAAAAAAAAAAGGAAAATAGAGTTTATATACGTTTGCTCACGCAAGTTGGTCGTCTGAATGGCGGGACAATTGAATCAATCCAATGTTTAAAAAAAGTTCTTTATTCATTGATTATTAATTTATCATCAAACTTAATAGTTCATAATTAATAATTATTAAATGTCTAGTAAGATTTTCAATAATAACTACTTCCGATGATTGGGGAGTCTCAATACACTGACGATTTGATAATCTTTCTGTGCAGGTAAATCATCATAAATCGCCGAGGTTATTTAACGGCGCGGCGTCCTGAGCCAGTTACTTAACAGGTTATTATACCATTCAGACGACCAACTTGCGTGAGCGTACAGACTACAATGTGACGTGTATATAAACTCTAACTATTTCCCTTTTTTATTATTATAAACAACTAATCAACAAACGTAATTGCAGTGTAATATGTGTTCAACAAACGATTTTCTATCGATTAAATAAAAAAAGAATAAGAAAATAATAAAACAAAAATTTTATTCGCCAACTTCACAGATAAATTTTAAATAGTTTATAAAAAAAAATAACTATCAACAAATAATAAAATTAGATCAACAATATTCAACAAATCATCAACAATCAGATAACATTGGTGAAATTTAAAAAAAAATTATTCGCCAACTTAACGTAGCCAAGTTTTCCTCCCTCTACGGTGTGTAGGCTTTTTACACCGATGTTGCTTGATACTAAAATGCAAATTTCTACTAAACCATGCTCCCACCAAAAAAACAATATAATTTTCAAATATTATATAAACGAAATAAAACCTAAAAATTGAAAATAAGATACCTAATAAATTTCAGATTTATTGTAAATTGGAGTTGGCATCCACTACTTGTCGTTCCTTCAAGGGGAAAGAAACGTCAGATATTATTGATTTTATCACGACAAAAATGGTTTTCAAGTCCTCAGCAATTGATACAAAAAAGTAAACAAAAACGTTTGTAAGCAAGGCTAGCAATAAGCGTTAGAATTCATTTAAAAAATAAAATGTTACCAAAGTAAATTTATTTTGAAGAAATTTAAATAAAAGAAAAATATGGATAACTCAGTTCTCAAAGTATTATTGTCGACAATTATTTTAGACCAGTGTTTTAATATTTATACGAATGGTAAGTTTTATAATTATATATAGGTATATATATTTATCCCCAATGAACATAGTATTATTTATTATTAATTTAATCACAGTTGTTGAAAGTTTTTTTTATTTTTTATTATTAGGTTCTTAATTTGAATTTTAACCACGTGTGACATATTTTAATTCAATAGAAATAAGAAGTAAGTATAAACTTACTAGTATTTAAAAAATAACTTTTTGCAATCTTATCTTCTAGCTCTTCAAAACAGATCTGGTCGTCACGTGCGTAGTAGCGAAATAAAATATCCTAGGACTCGACATCTCCAGTTCCCTCCAGAAGTTCCAATAAAGTTTCGTAAAAAATCTTATGCGCGGCCTGCTGATGCAACAGACTACGATTCTTACGATACGGAATGTGGTGTTGTATCAAACTTTACGTCCTCTATTTACGATGACAACTCACCGCTCTACCCTAATCCGGAATTTTTGGCAAAAAGTAATCCAGGTAAAGATGGAGTATGCTTAATTTGTTGAACCCATTTCCCTATTTATTCCTAATCCCTCATGATACTTAATCCTGCTTTGGTCGGCAGCAGACTTGCAGCATCTGCGGCTTTATTATGTTAATTGGCTTATTATGTTATAATATAAGCGACGGTAGCCACCTACCATCATGTTTACCGTCATCCTAAAAGTCTGTCGCCCTTAACACTAAAAATACCTTAACAATATCCATGTTCTTTCATGAAAGTAGGATTTGTGAGAGTTTATTTGTACATATAGAATTTCATAAATATAAGGCTAAGAATTTCGTAAATATACCACGCGGTACCACGCGGAACTACTAACAGCGCGGTACAAGAACAAACTAAACAGTGTCCCTTGTCTACATAAGCGCGCGGTACAAGTTCTACAAACGTATTGCCCTGTTCAGTTTGATCCGCGCGGTCATGTGTTTCAGGCCTTAGACCGAACAAAATTTTTATCAAATGAGCGCAACTTAATAACCTTTGAATTAAGGCAAAATTGCACAGCGAACTTCTGTAGTATCGGAGATAACCGAACATATTTAAAATTCGAATATATATATTTTTTAATGTTGTGTAAAGTATAAAAAAAGAAATAAAAGTAGCCTATTAAAACTTTAGTACAGAACTTAAGTTGATCAGCTTAATCCACACTATTATAGGGAACGGTAGCCACCTACCATCAAGTAAACCGTGACCCTTCCATAAAAAATCAGCCATTCTGTGACTAAGTAAAAAGGCAAAGTAGGTATTTATGTTTCGGGAATTTTGACTTAAAAAAACCAAAATGAAACCTAACGGGTGATGTAGGGGTGAGACGGGCTTTGGTATACTTTATCGAGTGAATGGACTACTCGCCCAAATTTATCCGACTTGAAACCAATGCATAACAACACTAAAGACTTTTCATGTCATGATTAAATGTGGAAACAAACTATCGGACGCGTCCGACAGCCGCGGCTGACGAATGGGGCTGGCTGGTATCCGAATAGTACAAATGCACTAAGCTGTGAAAACTATCGGACATAAGTTGCGGACGTGACTTTGAACCGTCCTTGAGCGTTCGGACGTTCGATAGAAATCTGGCGCACTGGATATAAACGACCGTGCACATTCGTCAGCCGCGTCCGTCAGCCGCGGCTGTCGGACGCGGCTTAATTTTCCACCTTAAATTAGCACCACGTTTTTCAATAGCAGTTAAAACACAAGAAAATGGGATCCCGGAGCAAGAAGTCGATATACCCGATGATTCATTAGCAGATGGTGATCTTAAAGAACACAATATAATCGACAGTGTTACGTATGTTTATGGTTTCACAAATTGTCAAGGAGACAGGAATGAATGGATAATTCTGGTAAGATTACTTAAGCTTAGTTTAGAAAATCAATCTTTTGATTTTAATTTTATTTATGACTATTCGATGCCCGCAACTTCTTCGCGTGGAGTTCTGTATAATCTTACAAACAAAAATTAATATTTTATTCTATTTTTTTTTTAATTGTGTAGGTCACATTAGAGTTCGTAAGGTTGATTTCTCAGTTTGCTCACACCACATAATTTTTTAAACTTTTTTATGTATCATCAATAGTTTTCGCAGCGCACGCTCAATAATCACTTTTATAGTCAATTCCGTTATTGTAATACCAGTGGTGATCTTTATTTAAAAGAATAAAATAAATTTCAGCGTGTTAGTCGCTAATAATGTAGCGTTCTACAGGCGAATCAAATATTTTTTCTGATTAATTTTAATGTAGATTATTTCAATAAAAAATTCTGCCTCCAGATTTTTATAACGAACGGAATCGCTGTAATGTTATTAGTCGGAGCAATAATGTGGCTGATGTGGAGCGAATACGCCAGCGATTTTCGCCGCAACAGCAAACTCTATCCCATCAACATAAATTTATGTTGCTGCCTAGTTGCGTGCACTCTTATATATACCCAAGCCATTATGGTAAGAAACTATATTATGAACTATTTAAAAATTCAATAAGTTTAGTATATTAGGAGCGAATTGTGAAGTTGTATATTGTTCACAGGGCGTAAGGTCACCGGCACAGTGTGAGCGTGTAGCTTTAGTACTACACTATACTCATATTTCCTGTGCTATGTGGATTGTAGCTTTAGCTGCAGCAGTAGCAGAATATTGCGCCTGCGACTCTATGCTACCTTTAAAATACAATTACTTGCTTGCTTATGGAGTGCCAGCTATTGTTGTTATGGTAAGTCTTCGAGTCTCGTCTCGTATCCGTCTTTCGAGTATCATTTTGAAATGCAGTTTTTTTTTATTATACGGAGAGGAAGGCAGGCTGGGATAACACTGACTGGTAAGGACACAAGCAACACCAGGGCTGCTGCTGTTGCACTGCCAACCCTGCAGAAATTTGTTTACGGTTTACTTGAAGTGCAGAAGCCCATATTGTAGCTGGAAACACTTCAAAAGGAAGATTGTTCAAAAGTTCCGCGGAATAAAGTTTCTACTCATCCAGACTGTGCGCAGTGGCACCTTATCCAAGTAATGTAGATGACCTTCATATCTATAGCGCGCAGTATGGTGGTAAAAACTTAGGGTAGGTATTAATTGAAACAACTCATCAGCAGTGTACAGCTAGTAGAACACGCAAAGAAAGGCTACGTCCCTTCTTTAACTAAGGGGTTCCAAGTTCTAACCGTGATTGTGTGAGCCGCTGTGTAAATAGGTACCTACAAAATCTTAGAGGTAATGGTGGCCATAGAATCAAGTTTAGGGTGTCTTTTTGAAGTGAAACTTCTTTGCCTGGTGCGATGAGAGTAAAAGTCCAAGGTCGAATATCGTGTGACGCTTCAGTGTAACAATCACATGAAGCTACTTATACCTACTATAAATTTGATCAAAGAATTTGCCAAAAATAGTGAACAATGTACATTTATTTTAGTTTAATTACGCGCTTTCAATGGAGCACTATGAAATAAAGCACTACTGTTGGATGTCGATAGAAAAAGGCATGGTCATGGGATTCATGGTGCCAGCGATGATATTAATTTTTATCAACACGGCAATCGTAATACTCGGGCTACAGAGCGCTAACAGGAAACAAGCGGAAATGTTAACAGCAAAAATACAAGAGTTGGTCGACCAACAGATTGCGCATTGGCCTAAAATTGAACAAACTTTGGAAGATCAGAACGGCAGCAATGATACTTTGGATAATATTTATTCGCCCGGAAGTAGTAGGAAAAATACAGACAGCAGTGACACTTTGGATAAAGAGTACAACTACAGCGAAGATGATTGTCAATACGCCATTGACATTTCGAATAGTGATGGAAACGATGACGGCGGGAATGAGGTTAGTGTTGCCAGGGTTTCTTTAATTTTATTTTGGTAGATTTCCAAACTAAAAACTACAAAAATAATAACGTCATGAAATTTAACAGTTAAGAAGAAAGTAATATTTATATTATGTACTTTATGGTGACTTTTTATTCATTATTTTTAAATCAACTAGTATTTTTATTTGTTTAGGTATTTAGTTGATCGTATTCAATCCATACTATCGAAGGTATATCTAGATTGCTTTTGTCCGATCCTATTGGAAAATTATAGGAGGGAATATCCAATAGTGGACGACCTACAGTACAGCTGATGATGATGATTTAATAAACTCTTATCTACTTCTTATTTATTTATTTATTTATTTATTTTATTTTAGGGAAATTTACAGGTACAAATACATAACAATAATCAGAGTAAATAGCTTAAACCTAATAAAAAAATTCCACTTATAGATACAAACTATATATTACAAACTAGTCTAAAACAACGATAATATTATAGTTGGCCATTGAAGAATTTATCGGCTATAATATTTTTCGTTTTAACTATGGAACTGTGGAACAGGTCAACATCTGTATCCTCTAATAAAATTTCATTAAAAAGTCTACACGAACGAGACATGAATGTATTTTTTCTATAATTAGTCTTACTACATGCAGCAAAGAAAAGCAAAGAGTTCTTATGAGTTAGGCCAACACTTTTCCTAATCATGCAATGAGAGCACATTTCCATATTCTTTTCCAATCTCACATTCTTATCCTACTATGGTTGGCGGCGGGCTTTGCAGTGGTTTTGCTTGTGCTATAAGCGTCAGCCTGTCTGAATAAGGATCACAAAGAATCGAAAACACGCTAGATAAGATAAGAGTTGAAGACAAAATAATATGTTTGTTGTAATTTGATTTGGTTCTTTTATTTTAAGCAAACGCCGGCGAAATCGCTGCCCGATAAAGCGGTCTTAAGTCGCCTTTACATGGATAATATATCTTTGAAATGGGCATGGAACACGGAAGGGAACGAGTTAAAAGCCTACCTCAACCTATGCCTGGTCCTTGAACCGTTCTTCGCTATCAATTGGGTGATGGGTGTTGTTGCAATAGAAAACGCCACGCACTGGTCGACACCTACCATCTATTTGATACTCGTCGTTGTAATGGTAAGTCTGTTGGTAATTTTTATATAGATCCGGCTCGAAGGACCAAGTTTCATTATTGTAGATTGTAATACATCATAGGTACTTTTTAATTGAAGTGTTTTGTTGAAGAGTGAGTATAAGTGAACCGTCACGCTCGGGTCGGTGACGCACTGAATCCTGTATATGTATAGGTATACTCGGTTCTAGTCGTTATATTAGGAAACACGATGTTTTTCCGGAGCACATAGATAATTTTAATGGTATAATCTTTTTTCTAGTATGTGTACTTAACTGCAACGATTTGTACAACGCTGCCGATGGTTCGAAACAACACACCGACTGAGCCGTGCTGCGAAGAAATCGTCACCGAATCTACTATCACGAGGAACAGGTGATTTCATTTCAAATTAAATAGGTATTTTATATTTTAGTGTTTAAAAAAAAACTCACCCCAACGCGGTGATACAACAGCGCCAACTTTTTAATAGTGACCGACTGACACTTTAAGACTTTTAAGTCGACCCTCCCTACCTCTACCTTTTGGAGGGTAGAGGTAAGGAGAACCGACTCATTTGACAATTAAACTGAAAAAATGGTCATCTCCAACAATAAAATAAGGGTTCTAAAAGTGGCCATAGTGGCGCTAGTGTTGCATATCTTCTATCTATCTATCTTTGTCTAATTTACTCGATAATGCTACACTAGGCGCTAGTGTAATCTTAATTTACTGGTATTCTGGGACCACTTTTTAATACATAGAGTCTATCCTCCTTACCTCTTCCCTTTATGGTTGGAACCATGGAGATGCAAGAAGGAGGGCTAACTTATATGGATGTTAAATTATTACTTGTAGTACTATTACTTATTCTGAGGTTAAATTCAAAACTGTGGTTCATAAAGTGGCCACGCTACAACAGCGTCTTCTTTTTTAATGGTGACCGACCGACATTTTCTCATGTATAGAGTTGATCCTCCTTTTTTATGGCAGAAATACTCCTCCAGACAGGCTGACGGTCAACTTGATGGTAGGTGGCTGCCGCTACCTATAATATAAGCAACACTATAGTTGCTGCAAGTGCGCTGCCGACCATAGGAGGATTAAGGATGAGATGGGGTGATGGGCTCCGCCATCCCTTACTCACTCACCGAAACACAACAGCACAAATGCTGTTATTTCACGGTGGTACTGTGTAAGGGAGTGGTCACTGCCGCCAGACGGGCTGCCCAAATGACTGCGAAAGTGACAGTGACATTTCGTTTTTCAGGACCACAGACAATATACCATTACTGGATCCGACAGTTCAACAGCCAAACGTGACTCCAGCACCAGCAGACACCATAAGCACTATCAGTTTCTAAAAAGATAAAATTCTTGATCTGAGAAATTCATAAGCGTGAGATAAACCATTTATGTAAAATGGTGTTTTTCCAATAGATGACCTTTCCAGGAATTGAATCCAGGTCTCCTGTTTAGGAAATCTAACCACACGACCATCAGACTCGTCAGAATTAAGTGACGTTATAAAATTAAAATACATTAATTTAATTTAAATAATATATAAAGGCGTCATTCATTTAGTAAGAACGTGGATGACCATAAAACTTGGTAGTGTCTATGTTTTCTTACTTAGCTGTCAAATAAACCCTTTTCTCCTAGATTCGTCTCTGCCTTTAATTAATATACTGGAAGTTATTAATTAAACTTAAACTAACTATAGAAATTCTTTTAAAAAATAAAGGAATTAAAAAAAAACAGTTGCACTCCAGGAGTGCCGACAGAAGTGAAAACTTGAACAATTACGTGTGTATTTTTTGAATTGTCAGGAAAGTACATACTTATATACAGAGGTGTCGGTTACGGCAACAGTGTCGCGAGTTCGATGGTTTTCTCCCATCTCAAAAATGCCCAACGCGCCTAAAGATGTTTTCACTTCAAAAAATCAAAAAAAAAACTACGGTTTCGCAAAGCGAATAAAATCTCTAAATTTTTCTTAGACAACGCTTATAAGAAAAATCTTATATTGTTAGGATAGAAAATTTTAAAAAAAATATCGTGTGTGAAACTTCTTTGACGTTCAAATATAGGTAAAGTAAGCTGTAGATGTCATGGAGAATCTGAGTGCAGAATAAATACAATACGTTACAAAAAGCGTCACGTGATCGTTACACTGAAGTGTCACATAAAATTTGACCTCGAAATCACACACTCATTGCGCGCAAAGAAGTTTCACTTCAAAAAAAAATTAGAGATGTTATTAATTTATATTTAAGGTAATAGCAATAAAGTGTGTCATCACTTCAAAGTTAAATAGAACACGATTTAAGGTAGAGACAAACTGATCCCACGTAGGTACGCAACGTATGTGATGAGACGTAATCCCTATCCTTAATCCAATTCGTTGATTGTTCAATCCAATCCTGGCGTTGATTGTTGTTATAGGCGACGGTAACCACTTACCATCAAGTGGACCGTCAGCCGGTCTGTTGAGCTTAACATATAAAAAAGATTTCATAATAAGGTACGTGGGAGCACCTTGCCTACATTTATTATTGGAATAAGCCTTTACTGCCAACGTAGTTTATTTCTTTAGTTAGAAGAAACGTTGAACGTTGTCACGTGTGACAATTTTTAGTCACTTTTGTCACACCCATAATACCAACGGCGTGACAAAAGTGACAGAGATCGCGTGACAAAAGTGACAGTGGAAATATTAAGATGAGATTTGTCTATGTCTAATAAATTAGATTTGCCCAATGGTACCTATGTTAAAAATATAGGTAGGTACTTGGTCTTTACTCAAATATCAAATTTGAACGTTTAATATTATAAATTCCGTTACATCTATCTCTATCGTGAGTAGGTATTATATTTTATTAAACATTACCTATATATATTTAAATACTGCCTGTAATTTTAAATAGTTTAAAAAATTCTATAGTTAAGAATTTAAAAATTGAGACAAAATCCCAATAGACTAGAAAGGCAACATTCTAATACCAGTTTTTTATACTTTATTGTAGGCAGTGGAAGTTTAATATTTTCTGTCAACCCTATTTTTAAATCACACAGTGTAAAAAATGTTTACAAAATAGAAAAAGTATAAAAATAAGAGACTCAAGTTTTTAGAGTAGGTGAAAGGGTTAATTCGTTGTTACATAATCTCTCTAACAATAAATTATATTAACCAAAGATTTAAATCTTTGATATTAACTACATATTACGGTTGAGAATTTTCGCACAAAAATATCACTTTTGAAGAAATGTTTAACTTTTAAGCGTTTATAGTAATATCATCGATAAAATATTTCTTAACTGATTAGGTAAGTAATGTTTTATGTATGGTAATAGATACCTACAGAGTTATTATGATTAAATGTTTATTAATATTTCTGAATAAATTTAATGCAAATTATTGTTTGTTTTATTTTATCGTCATTATAATTTTCCAAAAGGACCGGTCAGAAACAGCCTGGGTACCTACACCGTCAAAAAATCTATACAAATATTATAAAAAGATTTTTATTTTTGTTTGCAATGAATAAACTCAAAAACTAGTGAACTGATTTTAAAAATTTATTCACCCATAGAAAGCTACATTATCAGCAAGTAACATAGGGTAAATTATATAAAAAGTTACATGGACAGAGTCGCGTGCAACAACTAGTATTGAATAAAAATTATGATTTTAATTGTACATTATACGATACGACTTATTGTTAGCACCCTCTTGGGTACATTAATTAAACCACTTTATGTTTAGTCCCAATACTTTCATTGTCCGACCGATACATTAGAACTACAATTCCAACCATAGACACTATTATACCGTATGTATAATAGTATATGAAGTATAATAGTGTCTATGATTCCAACTATTAAGGTGCGCGGTTCGTTCAACTGACTGATACCCTTTTAATATCATGTCACCGAACGAATCTGAATGAATGAGCACCTCTTTTTGAAACGTCACAGAGCATTTTTCAATCAACTCAGTCGACATAAATAGCAGACGCTAACATTATGATCATTGCTCGCAATCTTGTGCGAAAAGATGTTTTCGTTCGTTCTGTCTTTTGTTTACTACAAGTTTACTATAAGTAAGAGAGTACATAATATCCGTATATCGAAGGTATACTAATCCCGAGCCCATTTTTTAATGCTTCCCTTTATGATGTCATTGGAAAGTATTTTAGTTCTATTTACTGACCCTATCAAAGACACTTTTTTTAAGTTGTCCTATCAAAGAAAACAAAAAAGTTACGCTTTTGCTTATAATTATGTTAAAAGTAAAACGTAGTGATTATATACTCTTTGGTTAAAAGTCCAACTCGTTCCATGCTTATATGTTATGTTATACTTTTATGTTTATCGTGGGTACTGAATAATTTACAAAATGTGACAGATAGTTTGCTTGGGATATACAATATTTTTGTACTTAGGGTTTATAACTACTGCAATGGATCGATAATGAAATAAAACAATATTGATTTACTTAAATCCGAGTTTATTTCTGGATAAATTGGTTATAAAACACTTATCCATCCGCCTGCGCAATCAAACAGAGCCGTGGTTATCAAGATTCACATAATCTATTTTTTATATATAGGCGACGACGGTATAAAATCGTATCATATTATTATATTACATTCTAAATAGTATAAAAGCCGACCGGCGTTCGCCATGCTGTAATAAAAAAAAAATTGTCATCACGCCTCACTGAATTTATTTTGAGCTTAATCTTACTCTTTAGTTAGGAAAAAATATATATAATTATTATAATTTAAATTATTACATAGAGAACCCTTAATTGCTATAGGCTGTCAGCAGTGCGGCTTTTGTTCTTCGACTGTTAGGGAGTGATCCACATTTATTCAGCTTCAGGACAAAATGAGCACCATGCTCAAAATGTACAAAATGAGCATCGTGCTCAAAATGTAAAATGAGCACCACACTCAAAATGTACAATGAACACCATGATCAAAATGTGCATCGTGCTCAAAATGTAAAATGAGCACCACACTCAAAATGTACAATGAACACCATGATGAAAATGTACAAAATGAGCACCATGCTCAAAATGTACAAAACGAGCATCGTGCTCAAAATGTAAAATGAGCACCACACTCAAAATGTACAATGAACACCATGATCAAAATAAACAAAATGAGCACAATGCTCAAAATGTACAAACTGAGCATCATGCATAATGAAAACCATATTCAAAATGTACAGTCTAAGTTTGGACATATTTTTTTTACATTTCGCTCTGAAAGGATTTATTCGGCTTCAATTCCTCTCTTGTTCACAGAGAAACCCGTTCAGCGGAACAAACGTGCACGCATCTGTATACAAAATGAGTTTTTTCTATGAAACAAAAGCTGAATTTAATTAAAAAAAAAAGTAATTACTCCCTTACTGTACAAAAATTAACCGCACCATGATCTAGACTCGACTGCTTAGAGAAGCTTCAGGATCGTACATACAAAAAAAAAACCATGCGAAATATTGTACCCGCGCGACGCACTACCAACGTAAAACAACTGACTCGAAACCAAACATGGCCTTTGTGATTGCAACACCATCTATCGACACTTTAAAATATTTTAAAACAAACACTAATTTGGGAAAAGAAAAACAATAAATTTTTAAAACAAATAATTATGAAAAGCAATTTTTTTTTTGTTCAAAACAGTAAAAAACCTAATAAAATTGTAAATCAGACAATTTATAGCTTAATTAATTTTTATCGACATCGACATAGCGTAAATCCGACGCGGTGTCGGCCTCCATCGATATCGATAGTCGGATTTTGTTCGGTGTCACATCACTACTGGGCGCGCGTGCGTGCGTGTGATAGTGTTTCGCGCGCGCACGTCGGTCGTAGCGTAGTGTTGGGATATACAATATATAAATAAAATATATATATAAATGCTGCGTCTATTGGCGATCTGTGGCGCGCAATTTCTCCTCGACAGCCTCCTGGGAGGCCTCCGAGAGGTCGGTCGCCTGGATGTACTTCTGCACACCGACCAGGGACTTCTTCAGGGCGTCGAAGGAGCTGAAACAAATTCGTATGCACACTCAAATAACTATGCACAAGATACTGTTTAAAATTATAATAAACTAACACCCTGACTCAATAGGAGTGTCCCAACACGCTATAATATCTGCTCCAAGTTGCTGAGGAGTCAGGTGTCCATCCCGCAGACTACTTGATGCTGCAGCATCAGTACAAGGTCACCATGTCATGGAAATACCACCCGAGTGAGAGTATACCAAATTTCACATCAAGAGAACCATTGAGGATCAGTGGTTAGGGTGTTTGCCCTAACGCTCTGTCTCAGAGGTCCCGGGGATCAAGTGCCGACCGAGTAAACTATGAAAATGAAATTTTTAAAGTTGACTCTGGTCTGGATTTGGAAAGTATGTAGGCGACGGTAACCACCTACCATCAAGTGGTGGACCGTCAGCCTGTCTGCCGACGTTAACATAACCATAAAAAAATGTGTGACCGACCGGAGAGACATGAGAGACTTATATCATCAAAGAGTAGAACTGTTTAACATAATATGGTAATAACCAAATTTGATAAGATTTTTTATGGAAATAACTTGAATCCGACCTATCAAACAACTAATAATAACATTCAATCTTCAAAAATTAAAAAAAAAAATTCAAAATAACTTATTTGCTGAATAATACATAAGTTGTTGTAAATTTGAATAGATTTTGCAAAGGAAATATTTCGTTTGTTAAAAAATAACCGGCTATTTAACGACGATGACGTCGTCGAATAGCCTTCAGTGTGTATAAAATATCACATCATTTTGTCTTGATAATCACATTAGCTATCAGTTCTCGTAACAACACGAGGGCTGATAAGGTCTTGTTGAGTGTACACTATTTGTGGATAAAATTTTATGTATAGTCAAAGTATATAGATGAAAAGGCCCCACTTTTATTCTTGAGGATGATATAAAATTATTTGCGGACACTAGTGTTGTGTCACAGCACTAGAGATTGTAATTTGAGAAACAATTTGAAAGATTCCAAGTCAAAACTCCCGATTTTTGAACTTAATTTTGATTAAAATCTAAGTAGTTGTTAGTACGCTTTTGATTGTTGGTAGGTGGCCACCGTCGCCTATAACAAGCAATGCCATAGGTGATACGAGTGCATTACCCTATCCTTAATGGATAGATAGGGTAATCGGCTCTGGCATTTTTTACTCAACACTGAAACACAACAGCACATATGCTGTTATTTGACTGTGATATTCTGAAAAAGCTTTATATTTCTATTAGAGATATATATGAGCTCCTTCTACCCTAGGGCTCGGTTGTTTTATTTTAATATTAAACCCGAGTATAATTCACCATTCATGGAGGTTGGTCCTTCGAGCCGGATCTTGGCCGACTTTCTTTTAGAGCATATAAATCACCATTTATCACTGTCCGTCCATTGCTACTTCTTGTTAATTCTTTTGAGCTTACACATGTCGAGAGTTTTGTTTCTTTGGCGAATTTCATATTTTCTGATTACAAATTTTACATTGAATTATCAATAACAAAGGTCCATTGGCGAATGGAATTTTGTTGATTCTCTTACCTAGAGTACAACATCTTCTTCTTGACCTTGGCGGTATCCGGGCACCATGACATGAGGAACAGCTTCTGTTTCTTGCTAGCCTCGGACGTGCCCTGGCACTGGTGCGTGTATTCAAAGTCAAACAGGCCATATCTGGAAATAAAAAATAATCGAATCTCAATGTCAAGTGGGAAAAGATCTATATTAAGATTTCAAATGAAAAAAAAAAAAAAAACACGGAGGAAACTCTTCTTTACGACAGAGAGGACTAGAAAAATCTATAAAAATAAGTAGGTCCTGTCAATACAACAAAGTAGTAGTTGGTTGCTATGCCATTGTTCAATGATCTGGAACTATTTATTGAGTACTGATTGTATGATAAAGGTTTTTTTTGTTGAAATAACCAAAATCAGAAGGACATAATATAATAAGTTTTACTTGGTATAAAATGTAGTGAAGCTTTAAAATGGATAATAGATTCAAAATAATGGACACATTAAAGATTTCGGAGACTTGATAAGAAAGCTGGTGAATGAATGTTTGTGTAAATATAACTATCGCCAAAGAGGAGATTATTTCTTTTGCAGACTTTGCATATAATACAATCAAGTCTCTGTTTTGTTTAGACCGAGTTGGGTTCAGTACCATCACTTATATCATCATGCGTATCTTTACCTGCATTCGCCGGTTCCACCCTTCTGCAAGTCCTCTAGGAATTGGTCGTAGAGCGCGTTGCGTTCGCCTACGGTCTCTACGTCGATCTGTTTCTCATCGCGGATGTAGAACACCACGTAACGGTGTTTCTTATCCTTTTTTATCTCTTCGTACGTCGTCTTGCAAATGTCCGACACTGTCACACCAGACGCCTGAAAACAGAATGAGGTTTTTCCATTACACATTGACACCTTGTACTCGAGTCTAATTGAACGTACGAGGAATACAAACACACTGCAAATCCCGATCTTAGGATATAAGAAAAGTATTGAGAGGTTTGTCAAAATAAAATCTCTTCACATTTTTTTTATGTTATGATGAATAGACAGGCTGACGGTCCACTTGATGGTAGGTGGCTACCGTCGCCTATAACACAAACAACTATGATGCTAGTGTGCTGCCGACCCAAAGTAGGATTAAGGATAAGGAGAAAAAAAAAAGTTAGGGTAATGGGCACTGGCGTCCCTTAATGATCACTCACCGAAACACAACAGCACATGTGCTGTTATTTCAGGGTGGTCTTCTGTAAGGGGGTGACCCGTGCCTAAATGACTACGAAACACAGTGTGTGCCCTGCCACTACTTTCCAGACCAGAATCAACTTTGAAATGTTCATTTCCAAAGTTGACGAAAATCGAATACGAGGCCCCTAAGACAGAGCATTAAGGCAAGCACCTTAACCACTCTTACAAGGGGCTAGTCTGCTACTATGGACCATTTGGTATTAGATCATGTTGCTTATCACGGTTTGCTTATACACCATTTTGCTTTTAGGACTTTATGGTCATAGGATGTATTAATCAAAGGTCCTTCCGATATGGAGGCGTCTTTACTTTGTTGCTTCGTACATTTCAAATTTTCTTTAATTGAAAAGTTTCGTACAAATAATATACCTAAGATAAAAAATGAATATTGTTTAAACAATGACGTTATTATCAAAGTTGGTGTGGTGTAACGTAAATTAGATAAAGGATATATAAAGGTTTTTATCTATGCGGTTGATAAATAGTTAACATGACTTTCAAATATGTAATAGGAATAACGTTACGATTTTCATAGATGCGACTAAGACTACGCAATTATATTTCTTATACTACTGTGCTAGCGACTTGTACGCGCTGTAGTTCGTATTTTGAAAATTCTATAGACACCTAACATTTTTCCAGGATAAAAAAGTAACCTATATGTTAATCCAGGAAATAAACTATCTGTGTGCCACATTTTATTAAAATCTGTTAAGCCGTTTCTGAGATTATCGTGCAACAGACAAAAAGTCAACAAATTATTTTTTGACCTCGGTAACACGTCATGTACAAAATTGTTGTTGTTTTTTTGTTAACATTTACTGTCTTACTTATAAAAATCAACTAATCATCTTCTTAGCATCGTATTAACTAATCACTACTTATCTTCTTAAGTAGTGTTTGACAGTTCATTAAGACATTGCTAAGCAACAAATTAAAGTTAAGCAACGTTTATAAGTAAAAAATTTTCTTAAGTGGTTCCTAAGTATTACTTAAAATTTAAGTAACGTTTATAGGTAAGGCTGTTAATGTTTACTCTCCTATCTAAAAAAAATCAACTTCGATTACGAAATAGTCGCTTTTCCTATAGCGTTATTAATCACCTATAAATTACATAAATGAGAAAAACAATTTGTCTTTTTAATTTTTCTGTTTATCCTCAAAATAAATTGGTACCTTTGATAAATAATACACCTGGTACACATAAAGTCTTCATCTTTTGATGAAATTCAATTGCTTTTGGGCCCTAGTAGTTATGTATGCATTTAGCTAGTAAATTATAAAATTCTGATTTTTTAATAGAACTTCAAAAGACTTAATTTAATTTTCCCAGCAATGATGACAATTACCAGATATTACTGTGTTTGTTTTGTAAAAGGCGTGCGACATATTGCGATATATACATACAGTATATAAGTATTGTCAATGGAATGTACGATACCAACATTCCAAGAACCGAAGGGGACTACTCGACTTTCCCTCCTAGAGCTGGATAATGTCGACACGTGTTCCCACTTCCCATCCCATACGAGTTCACGCGCCGAGTATTTTTAGTTGCGCGGCCAATGTCTCTCGTTTGCAGCCGTGTGTGTGTGTGTGTCTATTTTTAATCGCCCACACGGGAATTTATTATTTGGTGGGCATCACTTTTACTTTGATACGACGAGTTCACTAACGAATTTATGTTATTCACTTTTCTTAGGTACTTCAAATTATATTTTGATCCGAGTGACGATTTATATAAATTAATACGTCATTCTTTTTTTACATATGTAAAAAAATCCGATTGGATAAGAATTTAAGTTCAGAAGAAATCAACTATTTAACGAATGATTAAACCAAGACCAAGTATTCATTATAATGTGAAAATTACGAGAGTTCACATAAACATGGTGGTTCTCTGTGTAAACGAGGATCGTGTGTGCGCTGCCAGAACCAGAAAATGATATATTATGTGCGCAGTGGCGCTGCAGTGACGCCAAGCCATTGGACTCCCACGCCACCTCCAATTCCAATTACATAACGTGATGCAATAGTACTATATATATATTTTGAGAATTATTAATTCATTATAAAAATTTATTTTTTTAATCATGTAAATGATTAATTATTTACAGAATATTTATTACTTATAATTAGCAAAACCGCCGTTATCTTCTCTTTAGCATTTTAAATTTCTTTTTACTATTATTTAAACTTGTAGAAGACGCTTTCCGTGTCCTGTCTGTGTAACCTTTAACTTTTCCTAAGCCACGCAAAGGACGTGAATAAAAGAGTAACTAATTAAAGAATGATAACTTTTGAACCCAAAACTTTTATGCCTAGAATGTTCAGCATATTGATATTGATCTATGAACCTATGAAGATGAAATATAGTGTATTCAATAAGTCCAATAATGTGCAATTGAAAGCCTTGCATTGAAACGAGAATGTTCAGTGTATGATAGTTGGGTCTCAATAGAACATAAATTAAGAGTTAATAATTTAATCTACAATATGTCTGGACTGAGACTGGCTACAAATTCGAGATTCGGAAAATGATGCAATTTATAAGTTTATAGCAGTGTTGTTGCTGAATTTTAGACATTCGCGGTTGCGGATTTAGGTTTTTATAATAGATTTGATTTTGAATGCAGAAATAAATTATTGAAATTAATCATTTTAAGAAATGTTTTATTAAGTAATCAAGCTTTTAGTAGAAAATTGAAACAATTTCATAATTCGTCCTGCGTAAATCAGTCAGATAGATCCAGCATACACAAAAGATTCGCATTTGACGACACGTTTGGTCTAGCTAGTGGCTAGTAACCCTAGCTGTTAACCAAACGGTCGCGGGTTCGAATCCCGCTAGGGGCAAATGTTTATGTGTTAACATTTACCTTTGTACCTGAGTCATGGATGTTTGTATTTATAATATGTATTTACAAAAAAAAAGAAGTAATCTATGTATTATATCAACTGTCTGGTATCCATAATACGCCAGTCAATGCGTCGTAAAAAAGAACGTAATCTACATGAGATGGCGTAATTTTCTCAGTAGTCTGATTTGATAAAGGGGTGTATTTAGAGCATAATGGCAGATTTGAGGGGTCGCCCGAGTGTCAGTGGCGCCACTATCGCGAAAAACGCGTTTTAATCAATATCTCGAGAACGGTTCATTTTACACAAAAACTATAGATACCTTTTCTCTTATAAATTAAATTTCCTAACTTTTTTGTATAAAACTTTTTTTTGTAGCATCAATATTTTCCGAGTTATTATGTCCGAAATGCACAAACTTCCCTATTTTCGTCCGTTTTTAGTCTTTATCTCACTAACCGTTCACTTTTATTGAATTTTACCTATTATTAAACTTATTCATCATTTAATTAGCTACAACTTTTGTCTAAAACTTTTTCCTGTACGGACAATACTTTTGTAGTTATTGGGCAGTTTACTCATCGAACTCCGCGCTATCGTCGATACGCGTGTTCGACGTGCCATTACATTGTACCGTTGCTAAAGGGACATCTGCTCCACTGTCCGTCCTACTCCACACAATTCTGTGGGTGGGGCCTGGAAATCTATTTTTAGCCTAAGAAGGGACTGAAGGGAGGTGAAAGTTGAATTTTTGTGAGCATAGGCGTCATTCGTCAGTGTGTTCTCGGCTACAATCCAGTGAGGAGTATAAGTTTGGACATTTTATATATTTTATATATTTTGAAAATATGACGGCCACATGAAAAAAAATGGAAGATTGTTTTGTATGTGGAAAAACGTTAAGTGAAGGAGACGTGATTACTGTGAAAAAAAAACGAATTCAAACGCTTATAAAAGCCAGTGTCATAAGAGAAGAGAAAGAACATGAGCGCATGTTAACACCTCTGTCAAGTCTAAGGTAATATATTTTTCTGAATTTCAAATTTTTTTAAATAATCAAATCTCCTGAAGAAGCTGTTCCCTGATATTATTATTTTTGCTTCAAAAATGTATATCGAATTGAACCCTTTGAACCATAATTGAAGTATTACAAGTTTGTGCAAAAATTGTTATTTCGATTTGCACAGTAGATGAATAAGAAATGATTTTTTTTTCATGAAAAAGTAAAAAATTCTACTATTTGTTTATATGTGTCATTTGTGCAATTAACAAATAATGACTGTTCAAATATCATAGAATGAAAATAGTTTAATATTAAACGCCATATTTATATATTCTATTATCCAGTTCAGATGTATATTCCTTTTTTTCTTTATTAGGGTGCATAATGCATGTCAACAACAATATGGAGATGAAAGAGCTGCTACAGCTGCTGTACGGCGAAGACTGTCATCAGAGTCTCCGTCGTCATCGCGATCATCTACACCCTTGCTCGTCCATCCACGTCATGGGGTTAATTTTTAAAAATAATTGTCTTTTTTGTACTAATAAATGTGTGAAACAATTTGAATCATTAATTTCCTTCCTTTTCTGATCCTCAATAATAATAATATTAATAATAGCAGTATCATTTACACAATATGCCAGCGCGTCCGTGAACACGCGTAACGACGCACGGAGGGGTATTTAGGCAATCTAGCTGGCCAAAATTATTTCGGGTGCTTATATGCCTTTAATGTCTTATAACATATCATTTATGCAACGTAACATCAATATTTTTAATTTTAAGTGAGTATTGATAGTTTAAGATAAGCAACTCCGTGCGCGGGAATTTCTCAGATGGGTTACCCTACAATGTCATATTTTTCTGAGTTTCTCATGCTTAGGGCGGCACATTTAGCCGTTGATCCTGTAAATTTTTGTCTTTGACCTTAATATTCGTATTAGAAAAGTCATTAAATGTCTTTGAAAGAGGGTTCAAGTCACTAGCCCGTAATCTCCACTAAGCCGCACTAGAGCAGGTAGCTTTTATCCTAAACCTGATCGAGAACCCTATTATCTTACCTAAGTAGGTAGATTTTTCTTAGCTATATATAAAAAAATACAAGTTTTCAGTGATATTGTTTTATTATTATAACATGAAACAAAACATTGATGACATAACATTGATCACAGCAAGGCAAAAATAAAAGTGCTATATATTATTTTATAGCACTTTATTTTGCATTTTGTGCCTGGATTCGATCGAATATCTGTTTTCGTGTCAAGACTTGAATCACGGCAGAACCTGAAATTAATAAAAAAAATATTATTTCAAAACTTGCCTGCCTATAGCTTTGAGTAGGGAATTTTAATGGAGAGGGCACATCGCAAAAAAAACCGCGCTAGAAGATGATGTCAAAAAATGGCTGCCTCCTAGTAAAATGTACTAATGTGAGATACGTCTCAAGATGGCGGATATGCAATTTTAAGCGCTCGATGACAAATAAAAATGTATGAGAATTTATCTTGTGGCATCTCCTTTACAATTCTTTATTCATTGGCCTATAGAGACTGTTACCTCCAAATAACAATGAGTTGCCAAACAAAAGAAACTTCAAAAGGATTAAAAGAGTCGCCATTTTTTACCTGCGCTGCGTAGAAAAGGTTCCGAGATTGACAAACACGGGTCTAAGTGTTAGGCATGATATCTCAATCGACAGATTAATGTCAAAGCACTCTAAATCTATGTTTAACATGCAATCCGTGCTCTAGACTTCTGAATTAAAGTCTATAGCTGTCATTTTCTGTCACATATTGACAGAAATTGACAGCTATAGACTTTAATAACCATTAACTTAAGGGAACGACTCTAATTGCGGCGGTTAGTGTCCATTTATCTTAGTAGTAGTTAATTTGGTACTTTTTTTTTTCTAATAATAGGTTTTCCATAACTGTAATATATTCTTAAGGGGGACGAAAGTGGTGGGGATTTTTACTGATATTTGTTGTAGGATAGTTATTGTATAAGATCCTTTAAGTTTCAACACAGGAACTCACTCCAAAGTACAACTTTTACCTTCAACAAGATGAAAGTAAGTAAAAAACAAAGGAAAAAAATAGCTCTATCTTAAACACGCATAAAATAAAACATATTAATTAAAAGATCATGGTTTTTAATATATTGTAATGTCACTTACCTGGTTCATCCATAGCAGTCACAAAAATTAATAATATCTCACGAGAAATTGTTTAAATTCGCTGTTAAAGCAGTCAAAAATCTGTAGTCGCAAGGATGTGCACACGCGCTCAGGTAGACGAACAGAAGCCGAATGCCGGGGTGGGGTGGAGGGACGCTAGATGTGTTTGGGAGAGCTTCTATTGTGTGCTCCTGTTATCTAACATTGTTATTAATGCGATTTTGTTTTGTTTGCATTGACTTTGTTAATACCTATTTTGGCCAGCTAGATTGCTTATATAACTGTACGTGCGACGATAGCGCGGAGTTCGATGAATAAACTGCGCAATAACGACAAAAGTATTGTCCGTACAGGAAAAAGTTTTAGACAAAAGTTGTAGCTAATTAAATGTTGAATAAGTTTGATAATAGGTAAAATTCAATAAAAGTGAACGGTTAGTGAGATAAAGACTAAAAACGGACGAAAATAGAGAAGTTTGTGCATTTCGGACATAATAACTCGGAAAATATTGATGCTACAAAAAAAAGTTTTATACAAAAAAGTTAGGAAATTTAATTTATAAGAGAAAAGGTATCTATAGTTTTTGTGTAAAATGAACCGTTCTTGAGATATTGATTAAAACGCGTTTTTCGCGATAGTGGCGCCACTGACACTCGGGCGACCCCTCAAATCTGCCATTATGCTCTAAATACACCCCTTTATCAAATCAGACTACTGAGAAAATTACGCCATCTCATGTAGATTTATTCACCTATTGACTGGACTATAATACAAGCATTAAGTTGCTTAGTGTGGAACTAGATGGTGCTGTGTGGAATGTGTGAAGATATTTATTATTTATTTATTATTATTAATTATTGCGGATGCGGATGTCTAATGGGTGCGGAAGTTCCGCATTTGCGAAATATTTATTTACTGTCTAACACATATTTCTAAACAAGATAATAAGATAAGATAAGAAGGATGCTAACGCGTATATCCGCAACAACCCTGGTTTGTGGACAATTTTAATTTATATTACTTTAAATTATCAAGATAATCATAATCAAAAATCAATTCTACTAACTTGAATTAGTATGAATATTTGTCTCGAAGAGGCTCAAAGTGGTTTTGATTAAAAAGCATTGCCTTGCCTCCACAGAGGCCTTGACAGAGGGATATTAAATTGATAATGTATGGATATCAAAAACGTTGTTGCTTCTATCATAAGAATAATAAGCAATATATTCCTATGCTTCCATTATACTATACATTAATGTGATATTAATTCGTGTTTTATGTAAATTGCTTGTTGAATTATTTATGTGCGCTTATGAATCACGGGCAGAGGATATTCATCATAATTACAAATTAGGCATCTGACTGGACGTTATAAATGGGAGGAAAATATACTAGGAAATTTGTATAATTTTTAACTTTCCAAATTTAAGTATATTAATATCTGATAGTAATCTATTACTTATAAAATCGTTTGTCCTGACTGACGATCAACGCCATAGATAAAATAGTACTTAACAAGTAATAGGTACATTTTATCTATGATCAAAACACAGCCAAAAGTGTTGTCTAAAAATCTGAAATTTGGAATTTTTGTTTTATAAGGCTGTTATAAGTCTGTTAAGGATTTTTGAAAATTTCAACAAAGAGAGGTGAAATGGGAGGTGGAACTTATTATGAAAGTTTTATTAGTTAGCAGTCCAGGAAAATTTACTAACAAATCAAAATTTGAGTTCCTTGGGGGTCTTGATATGTTTCTAGAATATATGTAATATCGATATGTTCAAGAAAAATATTGTAGAGAAAAATTCTCTACAATATTTTATCTGAAACATTTTTTTTGTTAACTCTTACCATTTTTGTTATATTTTTTTCCACCCCTTCAACAGGTAGAAATCGAAAATTTCTTTCACTCATCGAAATTACCTATATTCTAGAAAATTATATCTAAAATTCCCCTGAGGGACTCGAATATTGATTTGTCGAATAAATTTTCCTAGCCTAATGGACTGATTCTGTGGCGACAAGTAACAATGTGTGCAGTTATTTATACCAAAGAGATGGATGAATGAAAGACATAGCACAAGTGTAAAACGGTGTCTTTGGCGTAACTCCAAACAGTCCGACAGTTACTGTTATGCTTCTAAATAACCTAAATGTCTCATTCAATCGTTTTGGTTGAGATTAAATTTAACTGTCACTTCCAATGCATACTCTAATCTATATTTCCAACTATTGAAATTCGGAACACTATTCTTTGGAATGAGGGTTGTTGCAGATACATTTACATCTCCAACCGTATTCGCAACAATCTATGTGAATCTTTTGCGGATGCAGATGTGGAGCTAGGTATCGAGTGGTGTATTTTAATTTTGGATGTAGATGACAATATATGGTAGAAGAATCAAACTTTATCCCTCGATTTGTACCCCCTTCCGCCCCTGTGACTAAGCGTGGTATTTTGAAAACCCCCTCCCTCCTTGAACGGGTCACGTAGTATGGGTATGTTCCCTTATCAGTTTGAAGAGTGAAAAAGAAAAGTTGAAAAACTCATCTCAATTTTTCTGAATAGCCTCCCACTATGGAAGCGAATTTTAAAGACATATTCATGTCCAAAAAGTAAGTAACACAACATAATCAGCCACATGTCTTTATCAGTTTGCAGGCAGAGTGAAAAAGAAAAGTTGAAAAACTCAAAGCTCAATGCCATAACGAGTTAGTTATCAAACCGTCGTGGTCGTCTCGACTCGACATCTGTTTGAGGTGGGGAGATGTGAATGACCTCAACCGATATTACTCGTTTAACTATGCGTCATGCGTCCATCTGACTCAGGTGTCCGTTGGTGGCTGCAGTCAATGAAAAAACGGGCAGTGATATTATAATTATTGAAGGACAGGTCACTGGCAAACACGTCAACTAGTCAACTGTCTTGACATTACCTTCAACTAAGGCTGTATGTAGGGTTCTACGTTCAACAGTTTCTCTGTTTACAATTTGACATCACTAGCGACCCACTTCCGGCTTCGCTTGGGATTCCATTTTTTTATATGCACAAACCTTCCTCATTTATCCCTCTTTCTATTAGTGAAAACCGTATCAAAATCGGTTGGGGGGTTTAGAAGTATAGTTGGACGAGAAATAGACAAGACGGGGAGAGTTTCGGCGACTTTAATGTTTTTTTGTTTTTCTACTTACATAAAAACTTAATTGGGTTTTATATAAAACTAGCCGCCCCTGGATTCGTATAGTTTTTTTTTTGGTAATTATTTATAACAACCTTCTTCCTTTAATGATTCTAAGCGTATATACAGAGGGACAGAGGGCGGGAAGTGACTGTGTTTTACACTATGTAGATACATATAAACTTTTTTTAAACGTTAAGGTTGATAGACAGGCCGACGGTCCACTGGATGGTTTAACACAAGCAACGCTATAGGTGCGGCAGGGGATGAAGGGATTAGGTTATGGGCTTAAACTAATTAAGACCTTAATTCTGTATACCATAGTTAGTAATACCCCACGATTACCCACAACTTAAAGTGATAAGTTTACACATTTGAGATTTCCACCTCCAAAATTATCTTTCAAGTGCAGTGTCGTGAATACACTGAAGGAAAAATAAATAGAACACATACACACAGATTGCTCATACCCACCTCATGGTTTAGAATTAATAATTAGTAATCAACTTAGGTAGTCTATTTTATTAAGTCCTACATAATGAAACCCTGTAATTGGCAATGTAGGTGGTAGTTAATATTGTATTTATTGTATGTTATTTTGTTTTGCTGTAGGGTTTTTGTTGAAAAGAAAATGGATAAATAAATAAAGAAATCCCTTTTTATCCCTTATTTTAATAAAATAAAAAAATGTATTTTCTGTACCATTTTAGCTAGTCATACACGGTTGAATCATTAAAACGTTTATTATAAATCGATATTACTCACCAAATTACTAACACAGTTAACACTACCTGTTTATCATACATGAATCATTATCTGTGACCTTATGATACACATAGTGATTACACACACACACACACATACAACATATTATTAGTGTAGCAAGTTATTTTTTATTACCTATATACAGAAATAAAGTTGAACTTTGGTTGCATTTACAGTAATGAAAATAAAATGGCATCCGCGGAAGATCCGAGTCATGATGATCAAGATCATCAAGACTACAAGCTGAGCGGAAACCATTTTGGTACACTTTTTTTTATAAATTATACCAATTACTTTACAGTGTACCAAATAAGCATGTTCTTTCTTTCTTTCATTCTATCTATAATACTAATATTATAAAGATAACAGATTTGTATGATATTTTTGTTTGTAATGAATAAATTCAAAAACTACTGGACCAATTTTAAATAATCGATAACAATAAGGAAGATTGTTATATAATTAAAAAAAAAAATCCATGCAAAACTGGGGGTGGGTCCGCTTATGTGTAATTTTAGCTAAGTAGAAACTTATATTCAATTAAGTAGTGATGACCTAGCTAGATCTTCTTGAGTCAAATAGTATATTTAAGTAATGACTTAAATACAATTCTGCAAAATATGTAAGTAGCATTTTATATGTACATATATAGGGTTATTGTGCTGGTTTGCCGTCCAGTTCCACTATTCGTCCATTTGACTGAGCTGCGACAAACATTTGCGTAAAATTTGAATACAAACCAACTTTCCCGCGCCAGTTTGGATTTGTTACCATCCATAAGGTCTAAGCAACAGTTCTACTAACATAAAAATGTGTTTGTACAATTAACGACTTCAAAAAAATTAACGTCAGTGGCCACTTCGCATCCGTGCCTTGCAGGCGTCGTCGCGGTAGAAAAAAAAAGTGCTGACGGAAAAAGTTCATGGTAAGTTTTGTTATTATTTTAGCTAATTAATTTAATGTTTTTGACATGTATGTCTATTTAGAAGCATAATGAACACAACTTTAAGTTTTTCTTATAGTTTTTTTACAGAAATCTTAGACAAATTAAGTGGACTAATACTAGCATACCAATTTTGTAAAATATTTGGTTTTCGCCCACGTGGACGGAAACCCAAACAGCGAAGTGAATATTTGTAATGCTCATTTTACTTCAACGGACCTATAAAATTCTAAATATTTTCACCTAATATGATCTTTATTGTTACTAGATTAGACATTTTAGTTTCCGTCCATTCCTTTGTCAGTGACGCATGTAATAAAATATTTAAAGGACGTGGACGAAAACTAAAAATAGCTTTAAATTTTGTTTTAGTTTCCGTCCACCCCAGTTTTTTGCATTACTTTTACCTAAGACCAATGCAGTATTTTTTTGTTTTATTATTTACTTACTGAACTTACCCTAAAAATATCTATTTGTTTTTAGATGGGGATGGAGGGAGCATTATGAAATGCGAGAACGATTAAACAATCTAAAACAAGAAGAAACTAGAAAGAGAAAATTTGAATGCATTGAAAGACAACAACGAGCATAAATATTAAAGGAAAATAACTCAAAAACTAAAACAAATTTAAATTATCAACCAAGAATTCTGCGCAGGGTTCGCAAAGAAAATTATGTTGTTCCAACAGTGATTATTAACTATGTTGTCCAATAGTTAATTATCACTGACCACCTTTTGTACAACAAGATTTCCTTTTAAATTTTTATTATAGTCATTGTAGTATGAATGTTTAAGACTGAAAAAGATTCATTTTGTTAAGCTGTTTAATTATGGCTAATATAAGAAGCTACTATTAAATAAAGGATATTACCTATGTCGATTAAATAAAAGAATATGATATATAATTGGTTTTTAATTTAATAATTCAACTGCACTCCTTTTTCTGGTCACAATGGTCGAAAACTAGCTCACCCTAGGACGAAAACCAGTTTTTTTGGACGAAAACTAGCAAAAACCCTACTTTTGCAAAAAAATAATAATATAAAAAAAGCCGTGAAAATGATTTATTGTTACTTAATATTAACCTAAAGAAGACTTTATAAGCACTAAAAGCAAATATGATACATTTACGTAAGGTTACTTTAAAATAGTCGTTTCTCATTACAAAGGTGGCAACTCCGATAATTGGACGAAAACCAGCGCAATGACCCTATGTCTTATGATTAAAGACTTTAAGATCGTCGATTTAAGGCATATTTTGGAAAATAGAAAATTGAAAAGGTGTTATGTATACAGTTAATTCTAAAAAGCAAAAAGTGCAGAATAGCTTACTGTTGTTAATGAAAGAAGGAGCTATGTTCACTTTAAAAAATAATAATAATAATAAAAAATAATACAAGTGCTTAATTGCTATCATACCATTAATATTTTAGGTTGTTTACACATCTTCACATCATAATTTAGTACAAAAATCATTTCTGTGGTGACTTATCTCAAAAATTAAAAGTAAAACTTTAACCTCGATTTACTCAAAATTGGAATTAAGCGACTTATCACCTTCACATTCACCTTTATCACTCACGTCTTCAATTATCAAATTACTTTTTGAATCAGCTCCACTGTGGACTGTTGCCGTTAAAGACCAATTTAATTAATAATCTATACTTATAAAATCATTTGTTCTGACTTATTTATCAAAACTCCTAAATTTAAAAAAGCTGAAATTTGGAACATAGGTTTATTTTATAACGTAAGCAACTGCTATAAGAAACGATTTAAAAAAAGTTAACTCCATGCAAAGCCAGGGGCTATTTTATTATAAATTTCTTTTTCTCATATGGTGATCAAATTCAGTATAGCAACAGTTTTTCACAGAACATAAATGAAATTGGTAGCAAGCTGAATATAACTATATGTCTATATAGATAGGATGTTACTTCAATTAGCGGTTTTTCCCACTATGTTAGAAAATAAAGAATAGTGCAGTGCATCTTAAGAGTTTCTGAAGTTGTTGATTTAAACAAAAGAGGTAACATATGAAAAAGCTAATCTGTGAGGCAACAAAGGCAACAACAAGGTTTAACCTCTAGGAATAGTCTACCCACTAAAACCTAACAGTTGAGTTGTTATACTTAAATGCCCAAAGATTTGGGCCTTTTAGGCAGGCCGAGTGTCCATAAAACATTTCCTTTCTTTAGTAAAAAAAAAGTACAGTACTGTATAATAGTGTTCAGCATCATGATTATTTTAAAAGAGTATAAAGTCAATACAAGGATACTGCACTAATCAACACCGAGTTACAAATAAGGAAACAAGTTGGTGACCTAACCAAATAGGTAGTGACTGACAAGTGTGAGTCACTTAACTACTGATAACAGTATTGCCCTATATGGTGGCGATAATAGTATTATATATTTTTATTTTAATGTTAATGTTGACAGACAAGCTGATGGTTCCTTTGATGCCATGTGGCTATGGTCACCAATAATGTTAATGTCAACATACAAGCTGACAGTCCATTGACCACAACAAATAGATATTTGTATGTTATTTTTTTTTAAACTATGCTCCACTTTTGGTTAAAAGCCTCCTCCATTCCGTCATTTCTCTTTGCTTTTACCTACATCATCATTAATCAGGGCAGGGCACACTGCTTGCAGTCATTTGAGAGCAGTCCATTCAGCGGCAGTGACCACCCTCTTACAGAAGACCACTGTGAATAACAGCTTGTGTGCTGTTGCATTTCAGTGAGTGAGCAAGGGATGCCAGAGCCCATTTTCCATATTACCTCTCAATCCCTTATCTATAATACTTCGGTAGCGACGTAGCGATAGGTGTTATAAGCGACGGTAGCCACCTACCATGTGTGGATGTGGACCGTCACAAGGTTTGTTGACCTTAATACTTTTTTTTTAATTAAAATAAAACTATGTTGTGTGAGGATTTCACTGTCAGATATAATTTAACACCACAATTGTTAAATATAATAAGCTTATACAATAATTGGCGATGGTAGCCCCTACCATCAATTGGACCGTCACGTCAGCTTGTTTGTCGACCTTAACATGAAAAAAATTCAATAACTTCGTCTGCCTAAATATCGTTTTATTTCCTAGCATGGCCATTTAGTTGGTCCACCTTCGATCCTGGTATCGCGATATTCAAACAAAATTTCATTGCATTGTTCTAAATTCAAATGTAGTTTGACATTAGGGGTTAGACACGCAACCTCTTGGAACGCAGAACTATCTAGCGCGAGTATTGCCGGCCTTGACATTGCATTTTGCGAGAGCATTAGCCTCTGCTCTCATCACTCGAACTAAGGGGACACGCCTAAAAACATGTTGCTTAGCTGTTTACCCCGAAATAGACTCGAAATGGACGCGACAAACGCCGCGACTACTATACCATATATGGTAAACTTAAAATGCGATTGCGCGACTGCAATCCCTCCCCGGTTCGTTGCCCGCGGTTGCACACAAATTCTCTCTTACGTAAAATCTCTAGCGAGCAAAGAAGTTTTTATACCTCGTTAGCTAGCAAGGATTCTTCGTCAAAAAAGGCGTTGTAGCAATCTCAACCATTCCATCATACGTGAAATTTAACACCGATGCAACCACCGGCGATCTCAGAGACATACACTAGCCGCGTTATCGGCAATCGGCGCGTCCGAAATTTATGCATTTATAAAAGCACTACACGTGGCATAAAATTCACTGAACGTTGAACAAACTATATTTAACGAAAACGCGTGCGAACTCGGAGGGTTGTGCAAAATATGGCGGGCACCGGTCACAAAAAAATTGTTGATTTTGTTTCATTTTAACGTTCCCACATTAAGTTACACCACTGTTTTTTTGTAAAAAAGACACCACATTTACGAAACACTATAATTTATTCTCATCACTTACCATTTTTTGATGTTATACACCTAAAATTTCCACTAATAACTTCACAGACTCCACGACAACGGGGCGACCGGAACGACACTAATCCGCACAGTTGGCTGCACCGTATTTAGTGACACCGGCCAATGAGCGCATGTGTCAAAATGACTAATGCTACTCAATACACTGTCTTTTATAATTTTCAAATTAATTTACAAATTATGTTATTTTCAAAAAGACAGATAAAATATTAATTTTATTTTTAAAGTCCGCTGACAGTTTAAAAAAAAATTAAAATCACAATAGAATGCAAAATTATGCAAATACAACACGACCAAGTTGTATACGCGACATTGAATAAAATAAAATAAAATAATAAAAATTCAATCTTTATAATGATGAGATAATGGAAAAAATCGCAATTAACAACTAACGATATGGTACTGTTATTTTGTTATTGAAGATCAGTTTATCTCTGCAATGTGACGACGAGTTCTTTTTGACCAATCGCAATCGAGTACTGAATAAATTGCCATTTATGGTCTGACGGAAACAACCTCCAATTTTGAACTTTTAGCGGGATTTACTATTATCGCTTTTGCTTTATCTATTCAGTGGTGTGATGATTTCGGTTTAAGCCAATGATAATTTAAAACTAGCTGAATACATTGCCATTTATGGTTTTTATGTACAACAAATTGGCATCTATTTTGTTTTTGATTACAGTTCAGTGTTTTTTCTGATTTTTTTTCTTTTTTATTCCGATAAGTATTCATCTAACTTTATTCTATAGCTATATATCGTTGTATTTATTAGTAATCGTAATAAATGAATCGCAACACAAGACTTATTATCAACGTAGACCGCGAGAGACAAATATATTTCCAATTTTAAATTTAGCGCTATTTCTGAATATTTTTATGAAGTAAACCAGCTTGGAATCGTGTGAAATAGTCTTAATGTTTTTTCTCAGCTATTGAATTGTTTCAACGTTTATAAAAAGTGTTGAAAAGGTTACAAACCAGAACAATTTTTAACGCCGATGCCCGACGCAAGAGGGGTGTTATAAGTTTAACCTGTGTATCGGTCCGTGGCATCAAAACTTCCAAGAGGATGGACCGATTCGGTTTTTTTTGAAAGCTGACGTGATCGTGATGATTCTTCACTATCTATAATTTATAAAGATCTGTACAGGTATTTGAAGAACATCAGCCCATATTCTAAGTTAACGAAGAGATCTCGCTAACTTTCACAGTTACAATTGATTTGAAATTTGGTGTACTGTTATAATGACATTGGTAACCTTGATCTTTTTCTGCAGCAACAAGTAGTATGGATACCCAACTCAACAGCAACTTACACCAAATATAGGTTCAATTAAAAACATGGGTTAGTTTGTAATTATTAATTTTATTTATAGCATATTATATTGTAATGGAATAAAGGAATAAGAAGAAGGAAATAAAAAAATTACAAAAACATTATTATCTTTATTTAAAATTTTAAAAATTACTACATTAATAGGTATGTACAAATTTCGTCTCGTAATAAAATGTAAAAACATTCTTTGATACACATTTACCGTTACACATTTACCGTCTTATGTATGTTGTATTTTTAGTTTTACCTAACTTTATTTTCTTAAGACTTCATGCCTAAATATAAAACGAAGAACTGTTAAATACATTACAGGATCCATAGATATGTCTTCCTTCACATTTATTTCCTTTTTGGAGTTTACGCCTTAAGAATCGATTTTCCTATATAAGCCCGGGGTATCAAAATTTATGGAAGTCAAATCAAATGTCACACGTTACGCGTTACAGGCTACAATATGCTTCAATACATATTAATATTATATTTACATATTTATATTGATATTTATTTGTGAATTGAGAAAATTAACAAACTAATAAAGCTAACAAAATGCATTATTTACCCTCATTTACTAATCTATGTATTTTATAATCGTTCGTAAAGAGTAAACTCCAGTCGTGCGTCGGAGCTGACACACACACACAATTTTTTTTACCTAAGAATTTCCTACATATTTATGATATTTTTTATACATAGAGTACATATTTGTCATTGAAATTTGTCCTGGCGCACCGGCCAGTGCTCTTTTGAGGAAAGCCATAGAGAATGACGAGTCTGAAGCCTGTATTAGGAGGGCTACGGAATTCTCTAGATGCTGCCTTATTAGCCTGGTCGGTGTTGCCAGTTCTAGACACGAGCATATATCTGCTACCGTGTACGCGGCTAGGCGTGAAATGTGCTCTTTCCTCTTGCTTATCGACTGTGTTAACCTATGAAGAATAAAATGAAACGTTTGAATAGGTGAACATGCTACGAATAAATAATTCTCAGGAACTCTAACTCGGAACAAATTCTACACAAAAAGTGGCCCTACGTGGAAACAAAACGACGTATATTCAAAATACCAATCAATTAAAAGGTTATTAATACACATGCCTAGTGATTGGTTTAAATTCAGAACGAGAGCAGGGATTGGTTCGCGAGCGTGCTGCAATGTCAGATGGTAGGCAGTTGTCATAGCGGCGTGGACGATGTTATGGTATAAGTGAAAAAGACTAAGTCAATAATAAAACAATATTTTTTGTATTTAATTATAATTATTTGTTGTTTATTAAATACGAATGGATTCTAAAGTATTTAAATAGAAGTATGTATGTAATCATTTTATTGCACAAAATTATAAAAAGTGTAAACTTTATATATTTATAATATTTTTTGTTTTATAAGCTATTAATTTGATTTTTTTATTTAATTAATGTTTTCTTAATGAGACGTGAGAGAATTATTTCATGTTTTTTTCCGTACTAAAGCTTCATTCCTAAAGCTATAAGAAATGACACACACACACACACACCCATATATATATATGTCATTTCTTATATGCAGTGTGGAAAAATAAGTCGGGCCCTCGAGGGAAACTACCTTAAATCCTGAAGTTAGCTCATTTTACATAAAGGAGACATTCCTTTATTTTTAAAAAGAAACAAAACTGCGTTCAAAGATTTTCTGAAACTAGCTTGCCTCGCCCGGGACTCGAGCCAACTAAAATTGAAAAAAAAAACAAACACTCGCTATTTTATTATACTAATCGATAGGATTATTATTCTGGATAAAATTTCTCTAACATTTGGTCTTAAAAATAAAAATGATCATAAAATCTAACAACTTTATTTTTTTATCAATTTGTTACACTTAAACTATTTAACTGATAAATTGTACGAAATGAGCCCCTTCGTTCCGGATACACAAATTTAGTCTCCGTTGAAATCCATTTCTTGTAGCCTTCAGCACAGTGTTGTGGTGTATGCCCCTAATAACATTTTCTACCGCAACCTTTAGCACTTGCACAGTTTCATAAATAACATTTTTTACATGACCCCATAAAAAGAAGTCCCGGTTCGAGTCCCGGGCGAGGCAAGCGAGTTTTAGATAATCTTTAAATGCATTTTGTTTCTTTTTAATAATAAAGGAATGTCTCCTTTATGTAAAATAAGCCAACTTAAGGATTTAAGGTAGTTTTTCTCCAGAGCCCGACTTAATTTTCCACACTGTATATATGTACAATGTATATTCTTGATAAATATACATTTTATCAGGAAGAAAAAGAACCTACTGAATAAAGTCAAAAATTGACTGACTTCATTTTGCATAATATTGACCATCCCGATTTAATAGCGTATTTGAACATTTTTGATAATAATTATAATTTAGCGACTATTTACGAGTGAAAAGTGATCCCTGAACAGTTAAATCTCGTATGGCTCTTGCACCACTTCACAACTCAACCTGGCATGATGATTATAACTGATTTACATTGATAAAAACGAAAACTTACACGAAGATTTGACGTGTGCTCTCTTGCAAGAAAAATGTCCGACTAGTGGAGCGCTGTACACAATTTTTAAGCCCCGCCTACTTGTACACAACTTTCGTTGGGTCATTTTTTGAGCGCAGTTACATTTCCTGAGTATTATTTATTCGTAGTGAACATGCTATAATTCATAATAAATTATTTATAAGTATTTTTTGAATATAATTAGTAAGTTTTTAAGTTTTTATGTTAAATTTGTATCTTCATTTAAATATAATTAAGTTTAAAAATGAAATTTTACAAAGTTCCAAAGTGGGTAGGTAGTTAAATAATTTAATAAATTCATAATAATATTAATAGGTACTAATAATAAACCTGTAAGGGTCGGTCATGGAGTAATTTACTTTGTTTTCAGAGATATCGTGTTTATAGGCTCTATACGTGATACTGAAACTAAATTGATGATTTTTAGAATTTTTTTCTGTATGTACTCGTATGTTCCCCCATAACTGAAACGAATTAACTGATTTTCATGAAACTTGGTAGATAAACGCGGACGAAGTCGTGGGTACCAGCTAGTTATAAATAAATCTTTATACATATCCATACTAATATTATTAAAAAAACGAGCTAGTGCCCGCTAATTCGTCCGCGTTGAAAAATAAAATATATGAGTAATAATTATTATACGATATCGCAAAAACAAATTAAAGAAGCAGCTTTCCGAACAGGTGGTAGTTTGTAAATGTAAAATAATGTTGACGAGGGTAAATGTTTTGTAAAAAACTTACATCTAATAATAATAATAATAAAAAAATCAGTTGCTATTTGCGCCATCTGATGGGATGAAAATAAGACTTTTTGTCACTGCAGTCTGCCAGAATTATATCTGATGCCACTTTTCATTAAAAGATGGCGCTAGTTGACGCAAATCAAAATTATAATAAACTCACAAACAAACTCTTCAGCTTTATATAATAGTATAGTAAGTAAGAAAGTATAATACTCTGTCTGTCTGTTACCTTTTTACGCCTTCATGTTGGTTTGTGTATGCTTCAAAAACTCGAAAACTAGGCGAAGGATTGACATGAAATTTTTACAAAATATTTGCATTTAAAAACGCCTTAATTTAACGTATTTAATTCGTCCGCGTAACTTTATAAAACATAGCCTATGTTACTCGCTGATAATGTGTAGTTTTCTATAGGTGAAAGATTTTTTTTAAATCGGTCCACTAGTTTTTTAGTTTATTCATTACAAAACATACATAAATACAAATCTTTTCTCTTTATATTATAATATTAGTATAGATTGTGCTTAAGTTACTTACTATACTTAAGTGCCATACACTTACTTTTCAACCGAATGTGCTACTTCGGCCAATTTCTCTTCGATGAGTTTCTCCAGTTGAGCCTCCGATGTTGATTTCTCGCACAGGGATGAGATCAAGAGTTTGTAACAATGCATGTAGTTGGGCCATCTGTGAAAAAATAATAACATAGATATTTAAAATCTAATACCAGGTTTACATGTGGCTAATTTCCACGGCCATGAGCATGGGAAATAAAATGGGCAACGCGAGCATGTAAACAGGTCGCTTCCCTTGTCGCTGCCGTTGCAGCTAGCGTTGCCCTGCTATCCCCTCAATTGGGAATTTTTCGTACGGACATCATAGGGCCGGCAACGCGAGAGCGAGAGTGTTTACATACTGCTCTCTCGCTCACTTGCTCTCGAACGCGCGAACGGATTGCAACGCGAGCGGCCATGTCAATGGCCACATGTAAACACTCATAGCCCTTGACGTTGCTACAGCAGTATTTAAGGAGATAAATACGACAACGCGAGCGGCAATGTCAATGGCCGTATGTAAACGGGGAATTAGACATGGAGGGAATGGACTGAGTGTTACTGTCCACATGTAAAGTAAATACGGACAGAAAAGTGTGAGAGAGACGAAGCGATCGTGCGGCCAGTTCTTGTTGTTTTTTTTTTTTTTTTTTTTTTTTTTTTTTTTTTTTTTTTTTTTTTTTTTTTTTTTTTTTTTTTTTTTTTTTTTTTTTTTTTTTTTTTTTTTTTTTTTTTTTTTTTTTTTTTACTAATAAAACATAATAAAACATAATAAAACTATTACTAGGACAAACTGTTAGACAAAAAATAGAGGTCGTCTCATCCATATCTGTTCACCAGATGAAAAGTTACATATTTTATCAATTGCTATCTATGAGGAAATAAATGGCGATTGCGTTGCATATTCATGAATGTTCATGAATATCCTTAATTAAAAAAAAAATATCACACATCTGCTTTGGCTTGCTCCGACTTTCAAATTATAATCAAATCAAATTTTAACAAGCAACATAATCGCGATTTATTAACGATTGATAAAATATAATAAACAGATGGGTAAAGGACGACGACCTCTCTTTCTGTACTATATTACCTGTCTTCCAAAATTTCTTCTCTCGACATCAATAGACTGTTTAAAACTGTCATAGTTCCCTCGTACAGTTTCAGTATCGATTGCCACGATATATTAAACCTTGTGTTGTTCGAGTTATGGTTCAAAATGTCAAGTATCTGGTGCAGTAATATAAAAACGGAGTCCAGGAATTTGTAATCGAGCGATATCTGAAATTGGAAATAATCATATTTTATTATTTTAATCAATATAATTTCATGCCCCCCCGTTTTTGAACCCCGTTTTTGCGTCGGGAGTTAAAAAGTAGCGTTACTACTCACCTTTTTCGCCGACATGATTACTTGTGAAATAATTTCCAAATCTAATTTTAACACTTCGCAAACACAGTCATCCATTGTGACCACACTGAACTGTTTTCTTTCCACTTGGTCTCCGGCGGCCATTTTGTCTTGGCCGCCATTTTGTGATTCGCAGTGTTGCTGCATCCAAGTTCTCAGGCTTTTTATGTTCCTATACGTACACCTGGACATGGCGACGCATTTTTGTCCTACAATATTCGATATTAAACATTGTGTCCACAAATATTTGGCCGTTTTGTGAGACGCGATCGTAGTGTTCCTCAAGTTTTCGTCCTTTGAAGTTAAATCCTGCGTATTATTAAAAATGTAATCTTTGTACATCACATAATAACATATTAATTTGATTACGAAATGCGCAGAGTACATCTCATGTTCTTTATAAAAGACTAGCTGTTGCACGCGAGTACGCCCGCGTTTTTTTTAAATTTTTTTTTCATAAAATATAGCTGATAATGTAGCTTTTTACAGGTGAAAGAATTTTTCTAAATCTGTCCAGTTGTTTTTGAGTTTATTCATTACAAACATACAAATCTTCTCTCTTTATAATATTAGTATAGAAGAAAGAACTGAAAGGTGTTATTTAAAAAAAAATGGATGGTAACATTATGATCCATGATAATAATAATGATATATTACCTTTAAAGACATTAAACCGTTCAATTCCTCAACAAAATCCGAAGTAAAACATTCAACCGAGACCAATTCGCAAGTATACTTCAACGCGATCACCATTTCTTCTGAACACCTCTGATTTCTCTTGTCATTGTCTCTGGTCTTCAAGCACTCTATGACACTCCGCCATATTTCACAGAGTAGTTTGTCTCTCTTTTGGAATATTTCGTGAGACTCTAACTTCTTAATGTGACGCAATGTTACGTTTAACAAGTTAATTGAGGCGGTCACGTGTTGCGGTTTCGATTGTGAACTAGACAGTGTGTTTATCTGTAAAATAAAATAATAATAGGACAAGTTGTAATTTTTTTTAAATCTTTTTAAATTTTGAGACTTTTACCTCACGAAGGTATGTAGATAACATAACATAATGTAGATTACATAGCGTGACAATGCTTAAAAGCTTCATTGAAGCATAAACATATCATCTCTATATATATATGTTATAATACTAATTCGAGGAATTCTTGTATGCCACGACGATCTCGCAAACGGCTCTAACGATTTTGACGAAAATCTAGGGTTAGGGGTTTTTTCCATTCGTTTAAAGGCTATCATGCCACAGACAGACACAGACACAGCCCTAACATAATATAACTTAGGTAATCATTACTTTCAATTACATTGTCTAGTGTAGGAAAAAAGTCGAAAAAAACCCAAAGACCTAAAAAGATGATCTAAAAACATATAAGTTTTGTATATGTTTTTAGATAACCTTTGAGCATAACTAAAAATTATTACTCACGGCATTACGTAGAAAAAAATCCAAGCCGGACCACAGACAATCCAACTTTTTTATTTCTGCTGCTTCACTCGTTTCGCAGTACTTGGAGAGAGTCAACGTAAACGCTTCTAAGGCGTTGAGTGTTGCCAGTGCGTTCTCGGACGCCTCGGTGTTGCCCTCGTCGACGGATGCACTCGGTAATTGGTTAAAATCTGTAGTTTTAAACGCCTCGAGCATAGTATTGTGTAACCTCTCTTGTAAATCAGCCAAAATTGATCTATAAGCGCTTGTTGTTATTGCTTTTTTCTCTTTAGCGATCAATGGCAGTATAGCACAGCTCAACTGAAATACTGGCTGGCTGAAATAATCCATTTTGGTAGTTTGGTAGATTTCTGTTTGACCCTTTAACAATATTTCCACAATTTGTTTGACAATTTCACTGTTGGCCTTAACTTTTTTCACTGCTAACTCCATAAGTGTCTTGACAATCATCATTTTATCCGAAGTTTTAATCTTCAAATGTAACAGATCGATCAAAAACGAATCATCCGTGGAAAAAATTATTTGGACTGGAAATATTTTGTACAAATCCGGACATTTCGGGCTCAATTCAAACACGCTAAGCAACAAATGATCAATGCCTTTTTTTAGTTTTTTATGTTGGCAACACTTCTTTAGAAGAAGAATCACAAAAACGACTGTCAACTGTACGTTTTCCTCTAAGTAATAAATTTGCAATTGCCTCAGTATGTCTACACATATCGCGATTTTCTCTTCGTGGTTTTCTTTTAGTTCGATTTTATCGAAATATTCTTTTAAATTCAAACTGTTTGAAAACGACGCCATATTGAAATCTGTTTCGTTTAACGCTTCCATTAAATTTTCTCCATTTTGGCAACATTTCAATATATTCTCCAATACTTTCAAAACTAAAGCATCAACAATGGCTTTGTTGTTTTCAAAAGAATCCATTTTCAACAATCCCACATCACCGGTGTCGAGACAACGTTTGACCAAACATTTGGCCAACATTTTATTTTGTTTGCGGTCCAAATGTGCAAACAACGATTTGGTGAAACAATTTCTATTATCAAGGGACTCTGCGTACATTGAATATTGTTTGATTAGGTGAGTCTTTTTTGGGGTCAAAATATCTTTATTTTCTTCTATCATCAAATCTATGAGTGTAGTGTTGAGTAGTAAGAGATTATCCTAGAGAAGAAAGTTAAAAATTACATAAATATTTGAAGTACGCGTTGGACATTTTTAGTATGAAAAAAAAAAAAAAACATTGAATTGGGCCTTTATGCTCCATGAGCAACACCTTCAGTGACGTTTAATTGTGTAAAACAAGCGCCATATACCCGAATTAGTGCGTACTTGTTGGTTCGCACTAATAAGCTTAACTTCGTCAATAGTTTGTCAATAAAACGTAATATAAATATCAATTAAACGTTAACAGATGGTGATGAAATGTTCGAAGGTCATAGCGGTAATGTACCATAGTTTTTACTTCTGACGTGCAAGCCCTACGAATGGCGTTTTTTCATTAAATTGATCTAAATTTGACATCCACCTTAGGTTAGCTGAAATATTAGGCCTATAAGATTTAGTTGTTTAACTTTTTTTAATAGGTGGCTATTGACAGAATGAACGTCATAGATATTGCAAGTGCTTTGCTGACTTAGGACAAAGGATAAACATGCTGTTATTTATTACATGGTGGTCTACTGTAATGGAGTGGTTGCTGACGCCAGACGGGCTGCCGAAATGTGTGACCTACTTTTTAGTATAATAAGACTCAATCATAATCACAATACATCACTAATGAAATTTCTTACCAAAGTGAGAATTGCATCCAACTCCTCCACCATTGTGCTTATCCTCATCCATTGCTCGCTTTTCAAGCATGGCAGCAAATAGGACAAGTCGTAAACTTCCAATGTATCGTTAATTTTGGGTAAATTGACTTTTATGTTTCCATACTTTATGTTCAACAGTTTCAACTGGGAGAAACTCTCACACAGTTTTAAGAAGGATAGAAGTAGCGGTGGATTCTGGAAAAATAAATACATATTTACTGTAGAGTTTCCATTCATAAATAATGTATAAAAACCTTGCAAGATAAAATGTGCAAATGTGAGTTTACTATGGGAGACTTGGTACAATTCCTAATCAGTGAAAATCGAATTCAAATCGGTTAAGCCGTTTCAGAGATTAGCGCGCACAGACAAACATTCTACAAACTGTTTTTTTGACTTCGATAACATATAAACACAAAGACGAAGTGTGCAAATGGTTTTTTTAAAAATATTTAATTTACAGACACGGCTCGTTTACGATTGTATTATATGTATAGATTTTATATATATAGGTTGTCATCGCTGGCAACATATATTGGTCGAAAAATTTTGATTTTGAAGAATTTTGAACGAGAACAACTCTCGGAGTTTCCAAAACGCTATCCATTATGATTATATTATTATTATTGATACAATATTTCACTTACATAATTAAGCTTCAATATACATTCCCCGAATTTCTTCACGCATACAACTTCGAAATTTTCGTACGCCGTCCAAAATCCTTCAGCAACGTGTCGCGGTACCGTGTGATCCGCCATTTTGTTGTGCCGCCAGTAGTTCGACAAAATGGCGGCAAACACTTCCGCTAGTATTATTATCGATGGACCTGTATATGTTTTAAGCATTCTCTTAAAGCACTCATCAAAAGAAGTGATGAACCAATGCTTCGTTCTGTCTATAGCAGACGACAGACACACAAAATTCTTAGTAATGTACAATATATATATATATATATATCAGAATTCCCACAATACCAGTGGCATAATTAGAAATGATGACAAAATAGTATTCTTAATTTCTTACAAACATAACAACTTGTATTTTCCTTATTTTTAAAATATTTATTTACAAATTACATTTTAAAGTACTTGGCAACTGTTAATATGTATAAAAGAACTAAACAATTTTGAATAGTCTGTAGAACAACTCATAGAGGGTAAGAAGTAACAACTCATATGCAATAAAACTTAAAAAAAAAATGGTCCTCTCCAACAATAAAATAAGGGTTCTAAAAGTGACCACAATGGAGTGAGTGTAGCATATCCCCTATCTTTTTATCTTTGTCTAATTTACTCGACTATGCTACACTAGCGCCGTTATAATTTACTGGTATTTTGGGACCACTTTTTAATACATACAGACCTTTACCCTTCATAATTAAGAATAAAAAAAATCACTCACTAACAAATCCATCTTCGAGCATCACCAGGCAATGTTCTTCGAAATCTTTTTGCAATGAAACAAACAATTCACTGTTCTGTCTAAACATCAACTCTGAAGACAATTTTCCATACATTGCCGCACATTCCATTGGGAAAACGTCGTTTCCCGTGATGATTTTATTTTTTATTTTCTCATTATCTGTGCCGCTCACTTGTTGTCTCAATTCAAACTGCTCAGTGTTGCCAGTCTCCAAATGCAATTTCAAATGTGGTACAATTTGGTGTACAAAAAGATTTCCTCTGCTCAACTTGAACAGTGTTTCCATTAGAAAATTCAGCATCTCCACATAAGATGGCAATACATTTGCATTTTTCTTCGATGCCATAATTGGTGGGAAAATCTCGTTAATTTTCTCCTCAACTATCACTGGGTCCAATTTTAAGGCTGTTTTTATTATATACATAGTTGTTTTATCGGGTTTCCCTTCCAACTTGATCTGCCCCATCATAGTAGCTTGCATGAAATTCATGAATTTTACGCTAGTTTCAACATCGTTTTCCACAAGAGTTGTGAGCATATTTAAAAACAAATTTCTTTTGATTTTATCATCATTTTCGTCATATATAATCAGAGGCATTGAGGTCTTTGCGTTTATGTAACTTTGCACCATATTTAGAGAGTTACAGACCAATATGTAAAAGTAATATACAATAGAAGTTTCAGTTTTGAAACATCCTACAAAGATTTGGATAAAATTCTTAATAAATTTCTCGTCTTTTGTTACTGTATCATCAGGAAACTTGAAGATGGCATTCATAATTTTTATAACAGAGAGCATTTTATCTCCACTTTCATTCGCCAGTTGATTAAATTTATATTTTTTCACTAAAGTCTGTAGATAATTTAAAAAGAAAGTTTTCTTGCTTAACGGGAACAATATAACACTGCACGTCTCCAAAACAGTATCACGTACTTCTGTGTCTAAGTAAGCGAAAATAATATCCAAGTTTTCACCTTCTAATATTTTTATTATAAATTCAAATTTCCTTTTACACTCTTTGTAATAAGTTACCAAATTGCTCAATAATCTTTTACCCAAATTTACATTTATTAATGATCCATTAGAATTCAAATGTTTTAATACAGTCATTACTGTATGTAAATAATCATCAGTATGACTCTGTAGGTGTATAGAGATGTTTGAATTTTCAATAAAATTTAGTATATGTTGGATTTCATTTCCTTTTATGGGATTTCTTTTAATATAATCAGCTACAATCTGAAATTGCATAAGAGAAAATTTATAATTAATTTTGTTTTTTGACTAATGTAGGGGTTACTATAATGTTTACAACTAACTATTGGAAAAAGTATTTATTCTCACTGAAAATAAGTACTTACTGGCCAGTTAACATTACATACATGCAGTTACCATAGTAACAGTATGTTAGAAAAATGTTAATAAAAAAGAAAGGTTTGTTTTTTTTTTGTGAAGATTCATTGTGCTTTGAAAATGCTGCTACATAACTAGTTTTGTGTATATATAGCGTTTATATTAACATTACTAACGATCCGCTCTTGGATTTGCACAGATGCAGATTACAAGGCTTTGGGTATACAAAGTAGATAATAATATGTTTCTGACAAATACAGAAAATTTACTCCAAATGTTTAGTCAAACTCAATGAATAGCCTGTCTCTAAGTGAATACTCCTTTCAATAATCACACAAATTATTTTTTATAAGTTAAAGTCTCAAATTTTAATGGCCTGTGGCGTTGCTTGTGTTAATAGGCGATGGCAGCCAACTACCATAAAGTAGGCCGTCAGCCTGTGTGTCGATCTTAACATATAAAAAACACATACCTGTATGAGTTTACTTTTCAATTCTCCAGTTAAATCGTCAACGTAATTCAACCAATTGAGCACTTTCATTAGTTGACCACCGCCCAATTGGTTATTTTCTGTTATAAAAGTTAACCATTCGGCAACAATTCGCTCTTTAGGGGCTGCCGGGAAGTAATGTGATTGAACCACATTTTTAGCAAGACACAGCCGCTTGGGCAATGGAACTGTGCTGTCATCTAATCGGCGTTTAAGTTCTGCAAAGAACAAAAATGTCTTATAATATCTTACATCAAAACATTAATAAATGAATCAAAGAAACACACGAGAGTAGAAAAACATTGGTGTTTTAGAGGTTATGTAGGAGAAAGATTTTTAACTCACCGTTTAGTGGATTTAAAGACATGATGTAATTAAAAAAGATAAAGAAATATAATATTGGGATTACAAGAATAACGAAATGTAATTAATATTCAAAACATTTTGTATTTTTGTAATAAAAACAAAAACCAAACAAAAACCATGCACGGAATTTGTAAAATCCACTGAACATTGACGACATTTGGACGACATTGACATGACATTTGACAATAAACACAGGTAGAATTTTATTGTCTTTTTGTCTGTGCCACAGATAAATGGTAGGGGAGCCCACGATGCTAAATGTGGAGTTACTCGAGCGTCGTGGGGACCTTTTGGATTTTGAAGATTGGATGCTAAGAAGAAAAAAAGGTTATATGAAGTTTTTCATTTCAACGGCGGGGTTTATAAGTTCAACGGGTAAAAGTAAATAAAACCTGTCACATGCAGGTCACATGGACATACTCGAACGCGTCAGTCAGATATTGATAATGGATATTCCTCACGTCCCCGATGACGGATGTATGTTAATCTATTTGAATTGTGGGATCTTCCGTACGGAAGCGTTAAAAATGGAAAAAATGTATTTACTCGAGCGCGTCAGATATTCAGAGGGGATGTTAAGTGAACCCAAATTAAGCTTCCATTCAAAAGACTGACGATTCGGATGTGACGCAAGCTCGTGGCAGCTTTTTGAAAATGCAAAAAAAAATCGCCATGTTAACATACTCGAGTGCGTCAGATTTTCATACAGACGGTTCAGCATACAAATAACACATTAATAAAACAATTTCTTGAGGTTATTTTGCCCAAAAAAAAAACACACACACACACACACTTGAAAATACCGTAAGTCGTCGTTGTAGCATACACAATTTAATTGGTAGAACTTAAAATAGAACAAAGTTGCCATACAGAGCGCTGTACATATAATACCACGAGTGCTGTTATCAGCTGTAATGGCAACGTGGTGTCATGGCTGGCGTGTGGATATGGTGCGAGAGTGAAAAATAGAGAAATAGTGAAAGGGAGAGAGAGAAAGCGGAGTAGGAAATACATGTTTTCCTGTATATTGAAGATATATGAACTTAAATAGGTTTGTACATAGGTACTGGCATGTTCTGTATATATCAATTATTTGAAATTAAGAAGTTGTGTTAAAAAGAAGATAACTATAATTTTTGACTCTGTCTTGTGTTGTCCTTCTGCTTATGTTTTTTCAGTAAATGTTTATTTACATATTGTTTTATTTCATTTTATTTAACGATCCGCTATATTTTCCAATATGGTAGCAGAGCGTGGTTTCTCTCTGATCAAAGGGTTTCACGTAAATAGCGACAGTGCGGTGAGGTCTTCTGGGAAAGAACACTCGTTGCCCAGCCCGGTCCACAAAGTCCGAATAGTCCATCGTCCAAACTCTCTTCATGCCGACCTTCTCGCATATTCTTTGGGTATATTGGCTGACAGCAACAACTGAAACGACCGGATGGCGCAACTCCAGAGCATTGTGGAGGGCAGTTTTCAGCAGTAGTGCACCAACACCTTGCGCAGACACCTCAGCCGCTGTTCCTATGATTTCAACCTCATAAATATAATCCGTATTGTACTTTCTGAACAAGTTGGAACTCCGAATGCAATGTGCTTGAAAATACATTCGGTGGCGTTCTGGTTTCGACTGGGTGTGGTGCGCCCATTCTTCTAACTCGTCGGCTGCCCACGGATATATCTTGTTAGCTACCGTCACCCCCACCAACTTCCTTTCCTTAGTCCTATCCATAAGCTCAAACGCTAATAAGCGATCTCCAGTATTGGAATACTTCTCGGTAAGGACTTCAAGGTAGGGACTATCCAAAGACATCCATAGTCCGACGACACTTGGTTCTCGCGGCCAATAGTGAGTGTACAGAAAGGACCTAATGAATTTGGCATGACATCGATTGCCACGCTCCACGATCACTTTGCGAATGTCGAAACACGGTTTTTTATCCCTTGGAATCAAACATATATCGCATGATGAAGATCTTCCATATCTCTTCAATATAGCATTAGTTACTGGATTGGAGGCAACGGAGTTCCGCAAGAGATTGTAACTTAATATTCTTATGGAGTTCATGTTTTTTATTTTTATTTTTACATTTTTTAAATTTTTTGGTTATGTATAGAAAATATAAAAATTAAGAAGTTGTGTTAAAAAGAAGATAACTATAATTTTTGACTCTGTCTTGTGTTGTCCTTCTGCTTATGTTTTTTCAGTAAATGTTTATTTACATATTATTTTATTTCATTTTATTTAACGATCCGCTATATTTTCCAATACTGTTGCTGTATGAGCTAAACTTTATTTTTGTTACTTTGGCTTGCGCAAATAGTCAGATTAAAGTTTCTTGTTTTCTTTGCATTATTTCCTTTAAAATACACATAAAAATTTGACCGCCCTCGAGAATGTCAAGGTAGGTAACGTTTTTCTTGCAACTTTGTGACCCTCGTACACCCTTACGTCACGTTAAAATCGTCAGATTATCTTAATCTGACGCACTCGAGAATGTCAATTCGAGAATGTCGTTTTTTTTGCATGTTTGTGACCTTCCCCATTTCCTTTCGTCTCGCTCAAATAGTCAGATTATTAAAATGCACACTTTTCAATATGTAATTAATTTACCATACCTCAATCTGATATGCTCAAGTAAATCCCAAAATCCCCTCTTTGGCACCCCTACTAATACAATAAGTAAATATTGTTGCCACCTAATTGCGTTGCATATAATCATTGCAACATACATTAAACGCTAATTAAACGTTAGTACTATCAGTACCAATTATTTCCTCATTTTTTTATTCTCCCAACTAACTAATCGATCACAAAGTATGAAAGATAAATAGTAAAAAGTGATTTTGTTCATATAGTAGGTAGTCAAATCTGGAATCGACACAAAATTCCAGTAGGCATAACTCTGTTAAGACCATAATCCAGTAAGTACAACCCTTCCAAATCCCTCCTTAATCCTTCTAAGGTTGGCAGTGTTGTGAACAGGCGACGGTGGCCACCTACCAACAAATGGACCCTCAGTCTGCCTGTTAACCTTGAACCAAAACAATAGCCTGGTTTTGAACTACTTATATCCCTTATTCGCGTCAAAATATTTAATCCAAAACAGTTGCCCTAAATTGAGTGAATGAAAATTGTTCATTTATTAAAAATTGCTACTTACAATTTTAATGCCAAATTTCGTCGCGGTCACGTAGAGCTGTTGAGTCATTATTATAGCTAGCTCTTGCCAGCGAATTTGTCTGCACCCCTTTTTCTTAGTCTTCTAAAAGTTTGTTCAATATTTATTGCTCATTTTTTTTTGGTCAGGCCAAAAATAATAATATAATATTATTTTTGGTCAGGCCAAAAATAATAATATTAATATTTCATTTTTGTTTTTGAATAGAAAATTTTTGTACTTATACCCAGCTGGTAATTTGTAGGGAAAACATTAGATACATAAAGTTACCAAACAAAAAAAACAACAGTGACACTCCGGGAGTGCAGACAGAAGTGAAAACATGAACAATTACGTGTGTATTTTTTACAGACAAACAAATACATACAGATACAGAGGTGTCGGTTACGGTAACAGTGTCGCGAGTTCAATGGTTTTTTCCCATCTCAAAAAATGCCAACATGCATGTGTGCAATATGCAATATTTTCATATACGCAAACTTTCTCGTATATCCCTCTTTCCAGTAGTGAAAACCGTATCAAAATCCGTTGCCTAGTTTTGGAGGAGTTGGCGGATATACAGTTAGACAGACAAATAGACGCGGAAAGTGACTTCAATTTATACTATGTGATTTGTATGTGAAGGATAAAGATAGATATACTTTATCTAGGTGCAATAGGCCAAGGTGTTAACAAGAACTTACATGCGCATGCTCAAGAAAATTGATTTTTCGCCACATGACGTCACAAAATGTCTGCCATTCGGCAAAGTGGCTCGGTATAAAAAGAAAAAAATCGTACTCTCAGCGGGTCAGACGAAAAACCGAGCGAGTGTTTAAATAAATTTCAAAGCGTTTAATATGGAAGTGATATAAAATTTAAAAAATAAACCGTTAGGCGTTATCTTTGCCTGCCAGTGTTAACGCAAGAAAAGTGAGATGGATTTCAGAATTCTTTTGACAACGCTCGACGTTACGAAGATGACGCTTCTCAAATTAGTTTTTATATGTGAGTACATATAAAATTATTAAATTTATTAAATAAAATGGAAAATATTTAAAAATATATTAGTAGTTTCCAAGTAAGTTAAATTTTCAGATAGACTACGTGATCTATGAATGAATTTACATTTCGCACTTAGACACAGGTTCCATTACGTAAAAATAATTGTTCTTTTTTATATTTATAACTGGCCAGCATCTTATGAACTTATTATAACTTATGAATTTATTCTGAATATTATACAAACATTTCTCGTTTACCGCTCGTTCTATTATTGAAAAGCGTATCAAAATCTGTTGGGTAGTTTAGAAGTAATTAGCGGAAAAACAGACATGCCGAACGATTTAATTATAACTAGCTGGTGCCTACGATTTCGAACGCGTTGAAAAAGAAAAAAGTAGCCTATCCTGTGTCCTGTACGTCTAAATGTTTATCTACCAAGTTTCATGAAAACCTGTTAATTCGTTTAAGATTTATGGAGGAACATACATACATACATACAGAAAAAAATTCTAAAAATCGTCAATTTGGTTTCAGTATCATGTATAGAGCCAATAAACACGATATTTGAAAACAAAGTAACTTACTCCATGACCGACCCTTACAGATTTATTATTAGTATTGATGTGTAGACATAAATAAAAAGTTAATAAAAGAAATAGTTACTGTCAGTCAACCGTAACAGATAGAGATATGCCATCGCGTACTTTGGAATTTTCGAAGAACTACAATTCTCTAGCTAGTACATCATTTTTATGTGTCTTAAGGTTTTGCCTACGAACGTCATATAAATTAATTTTTCTGCAACTTGGATGCAAAATTTTATTTCTTTTTACTACTTACAATTTTTTTTTTTACCACTTCAAAATCCTTTAAGTTGTATAGGAGGAGTTAGCGGATATACGAATGCGAAAAGCGACTTTGTTTTATAAATTCTATATGGGTGTGTAATGTTATGCAATTTTTAATTTGAATTTAGAAGTTTAGAACATTCTACTGGGTTAGAAACATCAATTAAGTAATTTACACCAATTAATGTTACCACTTTATGGTAGAAAATTCCAATTAAATATAATTTCTTTTAGGGTGCGTGAAAGTGATGTTATAATTGCTTTTGTTAACACAAATTTTAATACTTATTAATTCTCTAAAATTAGCTTCTTTTTATTAAACCGAGTAGGTACAAAGGAAGAAGGTATTAAATGAATAGGTACCATAGTTAGTGCTTTTTATTCATTCATTCATAAAAAATAAACAATATTATAAATGTGAAAGTATAATAGTCTGTTACCTTTTCACGCCTTAAGTACACAACCGATCATCACGTTGCACACACGTTGATAAGTATACAGGAAAAGCTTTCATCCAGAAATTTTCCGGAAGAACCATCTATAAGTCCAAGTCCAATGGTAAAAGTATAATAACAATAAAGATGTCAGGCGTTATTTTGCTCAATATTTTTTGTCAGACGTAATCAATACTAATAATAAATCTGTAAGTGTAGGTATTGTATGTATGTATGTATGTATGTATGTATGTATGTTCCTCCATAACTCTGAAACGAATTACCTGATTTTCATGAAACTTGGTAGATAAACATTTGGACGCACGGGACACAGGATAGGCTACTTTTTTCTTTTTCAACGCGGACGAAGTCGTGGGTACCAGCTAGTCTTATATATAAAAATCTCGTGTCACGATGTATGTTCGGGATAAACTCCGAAACTACTGAACCGATTTGGATAAAATTTAGTAACTATATGTAATTTGGTCCAACTTAAACTTAAAAGAGAGGATAGTTTATATCTCATTTTGTTTATTATTTTTTTTGCAAATTATATAATATTATTAACATAGCGCCATCTGTTGATACCTATTCAATGCAGGAAAATTATTTGTTAAAATTATCTGTGAGTTCCATGACAATCTAACAGATGGCGGTGTAAGACAATCTAACAGATTGCACCCGGGCGAAGCCGGGAGCGGGCCACTAGTACTTTTATATTTCAACGCGAATTCAATATCTCCTCATTCCTGATTCGATCTCGCAGTGTAACCCCGAGCGTAGCCTTCTCTATAGCTCGTTGAAGGACATTGAGATTTCTTCTGAGGCCCACAACTTAAGAGACTACGTTTCAGCGTAATTGGCAACACACGTCGAGTCCATAGTACTTAAGCATTTATTACACTTTTCAATTTGTAGGAAACCAATTTAGGAACCTAAGTAGTGAACTAATGATCATTATGTAGGATCACCACGGGTGGAAAAGGTTCTAAATTACATGACACAGAAATGATACTCACAGCAATAGCAATCACCCTTTTTATTATTCCAAATCACACCCTCCGACTCTCGTTATACTTCTTGATTACACCTCTTGATAGCAATATTACATTATTTCCCCTTATCAACAGTATAGTAGGAGCACTTGATGCAAACTATCCCATGTACCGGACGGTATCCCTTTATTTCAAAAGTACAAAACCCCGACTCGTCTTTACCCTATCGTTCGTGCGGTAGCTCTCTCTCGTTCGCGGCCGGCCCGCCGAGCTCCCCCCGCAAAAACCCCCGCTCCCGCCGATCACGCCTCCCCCCGAGCACGTGTGTCTTTCTTTTTAATACAAAATGTAGCAAAAATTCAAGTAAAATACTTTTAAATTAAACGAAACCTAACAATTATACTAAATTGATTTCTAAATCGAAGACATAGAATTGAAAATAGATTAAAATCTAAATTAGATCCAATCTGTTCTAACTCTAATTCCGATTTCCTAAATTGGTTTCCTATAAATTGAATAGTGTAATAACAGCTTAATTAGATTACTTTTAATGTTAAGGTCGACAGACATGCTGACGGTTCACTTGTTGGTAGATGGCTACAGTCGCCTGGCCTATAACACAAGCAATGCCCTAGATGATGCAATTGCACTGCGGACCATAGAAAGATTTAAGGATTAGTGATAAGGCCCTTCCTTTTCACTAATCCTGATAAACTCTGGCATCCATTACTCACTCACCGAAACACAAAAGCACATATGCTGTTATTTTACGGTGGTATTCTGTACGGGGGCGGTTACTGTCGCCAGACGGGTTGCCCAAATAACTGCGTAACGCAGTGTGCCCTGCAACTACATAAAACTACTTAGATTTTTTAATTGTTAACAAAACGAAAACACCCATAATTTCACACGGTTACCATTCTATGAAGCCGTTAAAAGAAAACAAAAGCTCAACGCGATACTACTATTCATTCAAATCGTAAGTAGGTACCCACCGCGGGTAGTTTGCAATTCAAAATGGAACACGCTCCAGATACCCTCAAAGCCGCGGAAAGTAAACAAATATCTCGCGTTCAGTCGCTTGGCTTCTCGCAAATTATACTTTTAAATATTTCACAAGAGGTCTTCTTTCGACAATCTTTTAAAGTTGCGGCTTCATTTGAAAATTCTAATCTTGACTTTTGTTCGAGCGGCTTACCAATTCCACGATGACTCATTAGTTATTGGTCGTAGCAATACATGACATAAAAAATCATGACATTTCTGAGACATAATATAAAGGTTTGCATAGAAACAAAAAACTGGAGTTAATTTTATATCTAGTGTAATTAATTTCTAAAATGTGCAGAATTTGTGACATAGGTAGTAACGGGTTAAATTCTCGTAATTACTGACTAAAAGCCAAAAATGTTTTTCCATCAAAACATCCTAGCTATAATGTGTACATTTAATATTGTTTGTCTAAAAAGACAAACATAAAGATAAATCTATAAAAGAATAGACATATTGAACTCATTTTAACCAAATAACGATCTAAATAGACTGTAGTTTTCAAATATATTTCTATACCTACGCAACAATATTGGCTTATAATACGTAGTTGGCATCGTGACGCTGTATTCATAAATAAATGAGTGACGTCATCAGTACATGCAAAATTAATTTGTCACGCAAAGGTTATACAGGTTCAAAATGTTGGTTCAATCATTCATAACTTGAGCCTATTTAATTATTCAATAGTTTCTAAATAGACAGGAACAATCTATTATACTCGTACCTATGATAACACATAATTTACCTATGAATCCATTGTATATACAAAAGTATATTCTATGAAGGCGTTGAAACGTGCTCTTACTATGGGCCTCGTAAGAAAGCTCAACGTTGCTCAACGAGCTATGGAGATCTAATCCAAAATGAGGAGATCCGTAGACGTAAGAAAGTTACCGACATAAGCCGGCGGATCAGTACCTTTACCATGAGTTTACAATGACCGGACTCGCTTCGCTAGCGAGAGCGTAAAAAATTCATATGGAAAACTGTCAACTGTCAATGTCAAATGTCAACGTCAATATCAAATGTCAATGTCTACTGTAAGTTGAAGTGGTAGTGGGCAGGACACGTACGCAGTGCATTGGGCCGATAGGGTCGGAAGGTTCTCGAGTGGAGGCTACGCAACGGCAAGCGCAGCGCAAGACGTCCACTCACAAGGTGGACAGACGACCTTATAAGGGCCAAGGGTCGACGGTGGATCCATGCTGCTTCTGACCTGTCTCGTAAAATTACGGAGTGGGGGAAGTCCAGCAGTGGACATCCTGAGGCCTGAGATTATGATGATGACTATTACTATATAGCGACTCGCTCCCGGCTTCTCACAGGATTCAATTTTATATATACGTATACAAAGCTTCCTCGTTTATCCCTCTTTCCATCAGTAAAAACCGTATTAAATCCGCTTTGTCCGGATTTATCCATATTAAAATTATTAAAAAAAATGAGAGTGATTTATAAAACGTAGAGTTAAATGTGTAATGAAAGAAATGATTACTGTGAGTCAACTGTAACAGATTGAGATTTGCCATCGTAGACATTTCTTTACGATATTAACTGTATATTTTACGGTTTAGCTTAGAATTGCTAGTTTAAAGTTATTATTATTATTATGGAAACTATGCCAGGAACTCCGTGTTGTGTAGAATCGTGCGTACATATGAAAACAAATAAAATGATCTCGACATTTACTTTTTGAGTAGAAGGTCTTTTATTGAGCGAGTGCTTGATGATCTGCACCCTACTCCGAAATGACCTGGTCCTCTCCACTGAGCAGTACCATACACACTCAAACAGACATACACACACACACACACACACACACACACACACACACACACACACACGCATAATGTATAAAATGTTTATTTAATTTTAGATACTTATATATATATATTTTGATACCTTTTTTGTGTACTTATAAATTTTCATATGGCTAACCTTGTAATAGGCTATATATATATTTTTTTTAATTTATTTGTGAAACGTTACATGCTGTAAGGTTAGCTACTAAATAAATCTATAATATAAAAATGAATCCCTAAATGTGTTGCTAAGCGCAAAAACTGGAGAACGGCTGGGCCGATTTTAATTCTGTTTTCACTCACGGATAGAGGGATAATCAGGGAAGGTTTTTACGTAAAAAAAAATGCACCCCGGGTGAAGCCGGGAGCGGGGATATAATGTCGAATGGTTATTGTTGAAGCCTTTATAAGTATAGGTAATAATTTCACTAGTGACACGGAGTTTTGTCAAAAATCTCCGTTTCATAAAATATCGCGGCTTTTACAATAACACTGCTACAACATATATACACTTTTGGTGTAATAAAATCACAAGTAAGCCCATTTTCACGAGCAACTAACTCCCTTTTGTAGGTGTAATAAAAACGGGAAACTCTCGAATGTTCTCTCAACGGGAGATGCTTTGAAAATTCACATCAGACACTCCTAAACATTACTGTTCAACGCCATGATTAGCCGGGGACGGGGAGTTAAAAAATACTTTCTTAGCGGACGCTTATTCTTCTTTATATAGTACTAGCTGTTGCACGAAACTTCGCTCGCGCAATTTTATAAAATATCGCCTATATTATTCGCTGATATTGTAGCTTTCTATAGGTGAAGGAATTTTCAAAATCGGTTTAGCAGTTTTTGAGTTACAATCTTCTCTATTTACCGGTCCGGTAAATTCGCCGGATGGGAGTAATGTGAACGAGCTTCTTCGTTATTGTTATTGACCTATAAAAAACTGCAATTTGTAAAATCTAAGCCAGATCGCGCCAACTGGAGCGTGGTGAAATTGGAAATCTAAATCGGTGATATTTTTCTATTTTTTCATTAAATTGTTTTTGTTTTTTTTTTTCGGATTAGTTTCCGCAGATGTCGGTCAACCATTTTGTTTGTTTTTCAGCATACTTCTAAAGTAGGTAGGTCGATTTTAATACGGTTTTCAACATAGGAATCTGCAATTGACAATATTGCAGAGAAAATTCTTTCTTTTTTTTTAAGGTCGCCAGACAGGCTGACGGTAGGCTATGGCATTTCTTACTCACACAACAGCACACCTGTAGGTACCTAGTTAATTCACGGTGGTTTTTTGCATAAGGGTGTGGCTACTGCCGCCAAACGGGCTGCCCAAAACACTGAGAACCACTGACCAGAACCAACTATGAAATTTTTTTGTGTTTGTTTTTATTCTGTTTTCATCAGTTTTCTAAATTGTCCATATTTCCCATAATTAGTTTTCTAAATTAAATTTGCTTCACGTTAAAAAGCTAGATTTCTTTTTTGCTAATAAACAACATATTTTCCTCTTCATCACAAAGTGGCCATCACTGCATAACAGACGGCTCCTCATTCTATTCTCAAACGGTGTGTTCTACATTTTTCCATTGTTAACAACTGTTGAATAGTGTTGCGACACGGAATGGTCTTTTTTTCAATTGTCGATAAATTTGCATAACCTATACATACTACATATAATTTCCGGAAACCAAAACATGTATTATAACATTCAACCATGGTTGGATGTTATCTTCAAAATATAACATCCAACCATGGATCACAACAGGCTTAATTATGCGTCATAGGGATGCGTCATAGGGACCGCCTACACATGTTGGCAAGGGAAAATCCGGACAGTCCGACGGCAAGACTCGTTTACACTAGATACCGGAATTTTTACACCAATGTATTGCGGATGATAAAGAACGACGACTACGACAATAAAAAGTTATTGGAGAGTAAAGGTAATTCCAAAAAACTATGGCGATCCATAAAAGATATCTGCCATATTACCGAGAAGAGATCAGACCCGATAGAACTCCTTACCATGGAAGGAACCACCAACCCTAACCAGTTGCTTAACAAATGTAACAACTACTTCTGTAAGGTTGGACAAAATCTCGCTGATGTGATTCTCCGAAGGATGGGAAAGGATGAAAATTATCTCACCACAACTCTCCGCCCAAAAGCGCCGCCTTTGAACTCCTTTTTCATGCGCCCTACTGACAATGCTGAAGTAGAATCATCGATTATGAATCTGCCTAATGATAAATCGCCAGGTATCGATGGACTTAATAACACATTTATAAAGCTAATCAAAAACCACATTGTCGAGCCATTGACTACCATTTACAATATGAGCCTGTCATCTGGTATTTTCCCTAACATATGGAAGACTCCTGTAACCACACCTATTTACAAACACGGCCCTAGAGAGGAGCCTCATAGTTACCGTCCCATAGCTCTTCTAAATACTTTCGGTAAGGTGCTGGAAAAAATTTGTAATCTGCGACTCACTCAATACCTGGAGTCAAATCATCTGCTTGCGGAATGTCAATTCGGATTCCGATCGGAGAAATCTACCAATGATGCCGTTTCTCTCCTGACTTCCAAAATTGCTGAACATCTCGACAAAACAAGACATTCAATTGGGGTCTTCCTGGATCTTGCGAAGGCCTTCGACACTGTTTCCGTCCCGATTCTACTCAGAAAACTGGAGAACATCGGTATAAGAGGCACAGCTTTGGACCGTTTGAAAAGTTATCTCACGGAGAAGAGGCAGTGTGTTAGGGTCAGCGAGCACCTCAGTGTATATGAAGATATTCGTTTTGGGGTCCCTCAGGGCAGTATACTGGGACCTTCCTTGTTCATACTATACATGAATGATATCCACTCCTTGCCAATAAAAGGAGCCGACATAATTTGCTACGCAGACGACACGGCGCTGATCTTCAGTGGTTCGGACTGGGACGAGGTTGTGGTGGGGGCGGAGAGGGGCTTAGCGGTGGCACACGACTGGCTAACTAGGAACCTCCTAACTCTGAATGCAAAAAAAAACACAATACATCTGTTTCCACAAGACTGCTGCATCTTCCCCGCTCCCTCAAATTAGCTTGAGGCTCCACTCCTGTGGTGCTGTGTGTAATGTTTGCGGCTGCGAGACTTCAAAGGGCTGAGGTTGTAGCACGATTCAGTTACTGTTGCTTAGATAAGTTCCTTGTTTCGAATTGTAATTCACAGTACGGGACCCCACGATACAGGCATGCCTAGTGTAGGGACCGGGGTTTTGTTCTTAAAATTGTAAATCTTGTGAAATAAATTATTTGAATTTGAAATTTGAATTATATAAATTGAGTTTATGTACGCGACTTCGCCCGCGGCCCGCGTCTTTTTCTGTACGCCTGAGAACGTGTATGTCAAAATTCACGATGGTTTAGTAGTTAAGGCGTGAAAGCAGAACAAATAAAGAAACTCACTTTCGCATTATTTAGTTAGGTTTAGTTGGAATGACATCTATATAGATCTATGTGTAACGTAACTCTAAACCACCCAACGGATTTTGATGCGGTTTTTAATAATGGAAAGAGCGATGAGTGAGAAAAGGTATGCTATAAAATTGCCTCCGTGCGAAGCGGGGCGGGTCGCTAGTCTGTGCTAATATTATAAAGAGGTAAAGTTTATATATCTGTATATGTAGGAGGTAATCTTGGAAACTACTCATCCGATTTTAAAAAAAACCTTTTTTTTATCGATAACACTAAGAGGAGCATCACTACGCAAATCATATTGCTCATTTTATCATTGCTTTATTACACGTCAGGGTCTAAACAGAAGTTTCTTTGTATTTCTTATTTGAATTTGGAATTCTAATAGAATTCGTGTCTTATGGGCCTCCAAAGACAATATTCTTTTGTTTTTTAATGCAACGGCATTAAATTATACAGCCATATAATATTTCGATGCATTAATTCGGACTCTATGTTGTGTGTTTTGGCAGTGTTGGTGATATGTTCAGTGCAAAGTCTACAATTAGAAAGTCAAGCGTCAACGCGGAGGCCGAGAGTGACCAAGTACAGTAAAATAACGCCCGCCCCTGGCGGTACTCAGGTACGTATCGGTGATCAGCTAAAAACTTGGTATAGACAAGGTCTAGGCATAGACTAGACAGCCAGTGTGGCTGCAGTAATAGCCCGGGAAATAACAGAATATTATGTCACTGTGCTGGTTGGTTTCGGTGTATTAGTAAGGAATGTTATAGATGATAATTATACTTTATTATATTCACTTTATTCTTCTAATATTCCTGCTACTATACTGTTATTGTGAGGACGCCCCACGAAAAGGTGGGAAGACGAGCTTAAAAAACTTGTAAATAGCGACTGGATTAAGAATAGCCCAAGACAGGGAAATGTGGAGAGAGATGGAGGAGGCCTTTACTCGTCGAGAGGTCCTTAATAACTAGATTAGTAACTAGATTTATTAAAAAAAAAAGTACAATATTGTAAGTGATGAAGGAAATTAAAGGCTTTATTTATTTATTTATTTTATACTGTTATTGTTGCCTGTATTCCTAGGCGTCCATAGCCACCTGCCATAAAAATTGTACTTGACGGCTGTTGCCCTAATTGTCATGTTTTAAAATTTTTTAACTAGGCTAAAACTCCGAGAAAGAATCGAACTGCTCAGGGCCCTACCAAGATGCAAACGCAGTGCTTTCTACAGTCGTAAACGCAACGCTACGCTAAGAGAAAACTTTGTGATTGGTCAGTTTCATGTGGGCGTTACAACAACCAATGACCAAGCTTTCTCTTAGCGTTCTCTCTTCGTTTACGAACTACTCAACGAAGCGTTTGCATCTTGGCTAGGCCCCCTGTACTTAGCGAAATTATTTTCCGTACGAAAGATTATTTATTCAAAACTTGCTTGCTTGCTTATTATGTGACAAATTATTATGTGACTTTTAATATACAGCGAAAATCTCAAAGTTAGTCAGTGTTTTGAAAATTTATGATTTCATTACATTTTTCAGGAAGCACAAACGGAGAGGAGTTTGAGCACAGCGACGTACCGCCTCATCGGTTCAAGTGGTGAAACCTGCATATTACTTACAGTGGACGCTCTCATCGAGATTTCGTATCTAACTAAATTAGATGAACGGGATGTAAGTTTTCAAAAATAATTATTACAAAGGACTATTGTTTTCTATGTAATCATATGGGTATCCGCTCACTGCAACAGTCGAGGCGGAGGTGCGCTACGCCCTTCGTGACGAAATAGTGCTTTGTTTGCACGTGTTGTGTAAATTGCAAGAAGATCTTGAAAATTGTTAATGAGCGCTTCCTTCGAAGCGACAGACAGATTACTTGCAGTAGAGTCGATGACGGCTTTCTGTACAGAAAATCCACCATGAGCCGCCATTATTTAATACAATTGCACACGCTGCATTATGCAAGGGTTCTTAAGGGGTCTGGAGGAAGTTATGGCCCACGGGAAGTGTCTCGCAGTGTTGAATATTATTTTGTAATAATATTCTACAAAACGTATACATGTACATGTAGTTACTCTATTGTACACCCCTTATCCTTGTTTGTGTTATAGGCGGCGGTATCCACCTACCATTAAGTGAACCGTCAGCCTGTCTTCATTCGACCTTAGCATAAAGAAACAAGTATAAAGATTTGCCTTTAGAAAATAAGTAAAGTTAGTCCTATTTTTACTTTTCTCACTTGCTAGCTCTAAATTGGCCATCTACTTCTTATTCATTCTTTCCTTACCAACTTACCACTACCAACTTTTCATTCTTTCCTTATTTGATTATTATATGTATTTTTCAGATAGCAGATACGTTCATTCCAAACAATGCTGGTGTCACTGGAAAGTGTAAGGACAGCGATGCCGAGACTTTGGTGCTAACGTTCAAAGATTTCTCGCTAGAATGGTCATTCGCTAAAGTGAGTGAATTAATTTATTTCTAGATACTAAGTTCTGTTTTTGCGCACATTGTTCTAAGTGATGTAGCAAAAGCGTATACTTAACATAAATAGATTATGTTAGGAAGTATGTACTTAAGCTTACCCGAACCAAGCCCGTATGATACCAGCGACAAAAAAGCGGTGCATAACGCATTCAAGTTTCACCATAATGGTTCTGATTTTTTGCACAGTAGACATCTAACCTCACATCGTTACATTTGTGTATAGGTTCAACAAGCTTCAAGGCGCACTGCTCTCTAGTGCAGATCAGTCATATTATGAGGCATCCGTAAAGTTTTTTTTATTTTAAATTCTACCGATTTGTTGCAAATTGGTCATTGTTGTATGCTAACATACTTAAATTAATGGTTATCTACCTTAGTAATGGTTCATTCTTAAATGCGAAGTTACCACTACGAAAACAGTTAAGCCAAAAGCAAACAGTGCGACCGTTTAATTGCATATTGAAAGTTGTATGTTTACAAATACACGCACGTATAGCGCCGCGCGCCAAGATGACTTGAACTACATATGTACGTCTATACGATTATATGACTTTTTTAATTTTTTGCATAAAACTCTACATTGAAAATAATGATTTTAACTTCCAGACACCAGGCGGCGAACGTTGGTACGCTGACAGCATCAGATTGATGTACAACTCTAGCGCCAGAATGTTGGAGCACGCGGCCAACAAGAACCGCAAAGTCACGCTCACAACTGGGACGAGGGCTCTGCTCTTCCCTACACCAGTCGGAAAATCATACTTCTGTCCCGACGAAACCATCATAGAACTAACGGAAGAGGATCCAAAGTGAGTTAGACTTTTATGTAAAGGTCGTCATACAGGCCACTTGACGATCCACTTGATGGTAAATGCCTATCGGTCTATAACACAAACGACGCCAATGGTGCAAGTGGGATTAATGATGAGGGATTGGAAAGGGATAGAGTAATGGACTCTGGCATCCCTTACTCACTCATCGAAACACAACAGCACATATGCTGTTATTTCACGGTGGTCTAAGGGGGCGTCCTAGTTGGCCACGATTGTACGAGCAAACGATACGTTTTCGTCGCACGACGAAATTAAACACACAAAAAGCTTAAAAGTCTAATTGAAGCTCGCAAGTCATCGTGCGACCACAGAAAATGCTTCAAACGATCGTACGATGGAGAAAGGTCGTGCGATAAAGTCACTAGCGCCATTCTGGTCACTTTCAGAATCAATTATCACGGCGCCGCCGCGCCGTTGCGATGACGTCATCGTACGATGGGCTCGTACGATCGTGTCCAATTAAGACAGCGTGTTGGACCATTGTACGATTAATTCCATCGCACGACGAAAACTCATCGTTTGCTTGTACGATCGCCGCCAATTAGGACAGCTAAGCTGAATCCGGCCAAGCTTAAAAGTGGCTTGAGCATGGAGCGCGGTATTTTCTATACTTACTAATACATATTATAAAGAGGAAAAATTTGTTTGTTTGCATGGAATAGGCTCCGAAACTACTTTTACCGATTTGAAAAATTCTTTCACTGTTGGGAAGCTATATTATCAGCGAATAATATAGGCTATATTTTATAAAGTTACGCGGACGAAGTCACGTGCAACAGCTAGTTTGAAAATAAAAGTAGCTTAATTTACTCCTTATAACATTAGCTATATACCCAAGTCCGGTCAAAATCGGCTCAACCATTTCGGATATTAGCCGGTGACAAACGCTTCTTATCCGTGGTACTATCGGTGGTACCAAGGGTATTATTTTTTGTCCATAGTACTATTATGCTGTCTGGTAGCATCACGGGAGATTTATTTTTACCTCTATGAATTTAACGTATAAATCAAACAGACAGACAGATCGGGGTTACTTCTCAGGATCGTCATCTTGGCTTTTTTCCGAAACCCTAGTAAATTTAAATTTATAATGCCGATCCTAAGAGTTTCATGGAGAAACCTAATTGATAAATGAATATTTTGATTTGATAAAAAAAAAATTAAAATTGTATTTTTTCAGTAACAGCAACGCCGCTCATCGCGCCAAACTGTTCCTCCGTCAGACAAGATTGCAGCCGTTCATGTTCAAACGCGACGGTCAATTCGGGCCTCCGTGGCACTGCTCGGACTCCACACGAGCCAGGTCCGAAGCGGCACCGGTAGCCGTCGGAGCCGCTTTAGCTATAGCCACCGCTGGGACCCTCCTTGGATACGCGGTTTGGCGATATTTAAAAGTCAAAAAAGTACAATACGACACCATGGAGTAAACGTTCGGGGCCGTTCTGAACTCGTTCTTTTTTTTTTCAAAAAGGTACACCAACAGCACAAACAAAAAACTTACAATAGGTATAGGCAACAAACACAAGGCAATTTTAAGGCATACAACACACAGATAAACTAAAAACTAGAAATTGAGACGAAGAATAACATACGCATAGCAATTAAACAATAATTATTAATTATCATAACTGAAACTTAACTTAAATTATAATAAAATAAAACAATAACAAAAAGAAAGAAAAATGAAAAGAAAACCGCTCAGCTAAACAGTATAGGTATATATATTTTACCTGAATTATATCAACAAATTTACGGCGAAGACAAACTAATGGGTAAAGGCCGGTGTTCACTGATGAAATGGCACGGCAAGGCACGCTTCGGCATCCCGCGGCATGCCTAGGCACGTCCTGGCATACCTAGGCACGTCACGGCATGCATCGGTACGTCGCGGTATAACACAATACGCGGCCGTGTCATATACAGTCGGTCTTCCTCATCTCTACTCTTCATGGTTTTTATTTAAAAAGAATCACGTTTGTTGTTTAAACATTTAGTAAAAATTCTTTCAGTTAATATTAAACAAATCTGCATACCAATGCTACCATTAAAAAAAAATTACCGGTAGTAGTCACGTCTGTTAAGGCCAGGCCCTATGAAACTAAGGGAACTTTAAATAAATGTGCTGAGTCAACCACATATCTGATCAATGTGGAATTTACATATATATATTTTGAGACCTTTATCTGTAGATTATCAAGTCAGAAACATAATTAGGTGATTTTCATTCGATACATTTTTTGATCGAAATCGGCGCCTTTTCCGGAGAATATTACATTTTTCTACTAAACGGCTTGAGTTATATCGCCAAAAAACTGCTCGTAGCAAGGAAACATTGTTTACCAGTGATTGTCAAAATAAAATAAACTTAGGTTTATTTTTACTCCTATAATTAACGAAAACAATTTTGAGACTTACGTTGTTTAGTTCCGAGCTAGTGCATACCAAATCATGCTTCAAATAATGTACGCAATATTCAACCTTACGTAAGCTGTATCTTGCGATATATTAAAAAAAATCCTAGAGAGCCGCCGAGCAACTTGTAACTCTCGGGTGGCGGGACGTGGGCGGAGCGAGCGTAGGAATTTTTTTTGTGGGGCCTGCTCTTAACCACCTTGTAACTTCTGTCTATTGTATGAGAAATTTTGAGTGTTAAAATGCTTACGACATCTTACTTTGCGTATATTGGTAGTCAAGGCTGATTAAAATAATTAACTTGAAAACAATTTCGCATTTTTTTTTAATAATTAATAAATGACACATATAGTACATAAATTTTAAACTGTTTATTAACCGCGAGTTCAGAACGTGTCATGGTTAGTTATGCTAGTGATTTCTCAATTATGTTTGCCAAGGATAGCTTATGTGTGGCCACAAAATTGGCGTGATGTTTCGGAAGCGGTCACAGAGTCAAGAGTAGGTATACTCTGTTTCACAGAGTAAACGGAGGCACAGAGTAATACTAAATCTACTATTTGCTATGCTTCATATAGTAAGCCTTCGAGTTGAATTAAGTACAGTCCGGGTACAAAAACCTTCGTCAGTTTCAAATTACTTCCTTTATCAAGTCATAGACTTAGTTACCTTATGAAACTAAAACATTAAGAATACCTACAACTGACAGATGTTTAAAAAATTTTTTTGGCATGACTGATAAATTACTGCTTTGGTGCAAGCAATGGTGTCGACTTTGAGCCTTTGAACGTTTTCTTACCCCAACTTTACTTCAGAGTCTCTTTCAGTGACCGCTTCCGTTTACATATATGTCCGTGCCCGCTATGTAATCGACTTTTTACTTAGATTGGTAGACCAACTGTTGTTAACTTAATGTCAAGTTGTGACAAATTATGTCAAGTGAGATAGAAAATATGTTAAAGGGGTTATTACCAGGATCGAGTATGTAGAAATATTCTGATTTGATTCACAGACCAAGGAATCATTTTCCGGTTAACAGAATAATTAAATACTAGCGCTTGTTTTATTTGTTAATTTGAAAGTACCTACAGCGCAATCTTATTTCGTATGTTAACAAAAAGCTTGTAGTCCGTCAATTGTGAAGAACCATAGACATAGAGAATAGAATTAGCGTTCCCTATCCAGCTGTAAAGTTATTACGGGCAGAAAGGGGTGTGTGTGTGTGTGTGTGTGTGTGTGTGTGTGTGTGTGTGTGTGAGAGAGAGAGAGAGACGAAGCGATCGTGCGGCCAATAGTTGTTTTTTCTAGTATTTTGATTGGTCCACGTCCACGTAAGAGATTTCTCTTTCTAGAGAGTGGTCAAATTCATGCGGCTATTGCTCAATCTATTCTCTATGTCTATGTGATGAACACATGTGAAAAACAACAATAAAATGAACACAGATTGGTATCTTGAGCTTTTATGTCTTATTTATTCATAATATTAAATATCAGACATTTCTTGCTCTGTGATTTAAATTAAAAATACTGTTATTTCGTTTTTTATTCGCATTTCTTTACAGCATAAAATTATAAAATTAAAAATTGGATTCGCAAATCAAAATCTGTAACACATATTCGTTTAAATTTTGAATATCGAACGAATCGTTTACAGTTGAAAGAATTTGTGCTTAGAACATTTTTTCAATTTAGTAAAAAAAATTTTTTAGTGCTCATTCCCTGAAGACAGATTATTTTTATTTATTTTATTTTTTTTATTTATTTATTTATTTACAGGAACATAATTCATATAGTTAACTATGAAGACACACACTAGGCAATGCAGGCCTGTATCGTGTGTTTCATAAATGTAAGTAATATATTTTTTGATATTTAAAATAAATATCAAAAAATAAAAATATTAATCATAATAATTAAAAATACAAATAATAACAAATTATAAATGACTAAATACACTAAATTACCTAATAATAAGTAGTTACATATAAAAGTAAAAGACACAATAAATTTAAAAATTGAGGCTATCGAAATATGTGGTAGGTATTACGTTTTTAAATTGACTTAAATAGTTTTTCAACATAGTCGTATTTAAGACTGGACAACCATTTTTTAATCTTAACCTTAACTTCACGTATGGTATATTGCTTAAAGTCACAATGTTTAGTAATTTTGTTGTAAATGCTTAATTGTACATACGGATTAAAACGTTTTGCAAATTCTGTTCGTACTAGTGGCAGAGGAATTTTAAATACTCGCTTTTTTAAAAGGTCTGTGTATTGACGAGAATTGATAACTTGTTTATGAGCAAATAAAGTCATTTTCAGTAAAAAAAGTTTTCTAACGCTAAGTACTTTGCTTTCTTTATATAATTCTGTAGTGGGATATCTAAAGTTTTTCTTCAGCATTGTTTTAAGGACCGATCTCTGAGCTCTTTCGATTTCTATCATGATTGTTTTAGAGGATCCTCCCCAACAGGAATTACAGTACATTAAGATCGATTGGCAGAGGGCAAAATATACGTTTGTTAGAATACTAGGTGAAGCTATGTTACGGAGTTTGCGCATTATGTGAACTATAGTACGGACTTTCTTATGTTTTATTAGACACTTATATTGGTATCATTTAAAATGACTCATATATATTCTTGATTTTAATTTTTTTAAAATTTGAAACAATAGTTATGAAATAATATTATTATTCTTTCTAAGCGTTGTAATTTCTATTGACTCAATTAATTAGTACGCAAATGAAATACCTATTCAAAAAAGATAGGTAAACACTCGAAATTGAAAATATTACTAGAAATATAATTAATTATTATAATTATTGTTATGAAATTTGTAAGGAAAAACTATGATATTATTATGTAACTTAAAATCAAAGCCTAATTATTCATAAATACGTCTACATATTTTATGATCAACCTACATTTGAATTACACACTTGAATCTAGAGGTAAAGCTTCGCTTCAACTCGGTGTTGACATTTCAAAAAATAGATAAACACTCGAACCTATATACAAACAGTTGTGATATGCAAATAAAATAAAAATAATTTTTTTTTTTAAATTATATAGGAAATGTGTGAAAAAATGCTAATTTCATGAGGCCATTGCTCAGTCCATCTCTATATGTCAAGTACATAGTACTTTGACAGTTAACTATGTACTTGACAAAAGGCCACCGATACAACTACGTTGTCATAGTGTTGGTCGGAGTCTTAGACGGAAAGAAAGAGGTATTGGTCGCACGATCGCTTTCTCTCTTTCTAGAGAGTGGTACATGCGGGTATTGCTCAGTTCCTACGTCTATGTACTATTACAAAATGGCCGCCGATAGACCGTGTCGGAGTCTCAGGTATACCTATGGAAAATAGAAGTGAGGAGGATAAACCTATACATGAGAAATTGTCCGCCACCATTAAGTAGCGCTGTAGTAGTATTTTATTGATTTGATAAACTACGCAACCAACCAATCATTTTAAATACCAATGCTATTGTGAACCACTTTTTAATGGTTGAAGCTGGACAGTTTTTCAGTTAAACATCCACATAAGTTAGTCCTCCTTGCCTGTATTCTTCAAAAATATATAGTGTGTCTCAAAAGTCAATCGATGTAGCGTGCGAGGGCGATGTAATGCTTTTCACGTAAAACAAACTGTATCACATTAAATATAAGTTTTCTGATTGGACTAATTGGTTGAATTTAATTAAATATTTGACTTTGACAACTTGAAAAAATGTTGCCACTTGGCAAAATATTTAAGTAATTTAACGGGGCAATACTTTAGTTTCGTCTCTTCTTATCAACAATACGATTACAACGGGACAACCTAGGAATAAAGGTGGAAACAAACTAATCAGACGCGTCCGACAGCCGATAGTGTGTTTCCAGCTTTAATAGTCCGTGTTCCTAGGAGACAACACTACAGTATTGCCACTTTATAATTTCTTGACTATTTTGCCCAGCTGTACTCACGTTTTTAGGCCACATAGGTTGACTCTTGCGACTGAATTTACCTACCTATCACAAATTTGTAAAACAGTTATAGTTTCCTCTTAGAAAATAATCCGAGAAAAATGTTGTTCGATAATGTTGTTGATGTTTTATATAACTGTAAAAAAAAAATGTATTTAATCCCAAAACATAACGCACGTTTGCCCATAATTAGGTTAGTTTATAAATAATTCTATACCTTCCCCTTTGAGAAATTTGGCTTACATTTATTCGAAAATCAATTATAGTCAATAAGTATTGTTGTAAGTCGATTTTTTCCTAACGGACTATTTTTTAGAAATTATTATTTAATTCATAGATTAATATAGGTACGTTTTGCACGATGTAATTATATTTTGTATATTAATTTGAACTGCCATTGAAATGGGTCTCGTGTAGATTACGACCAGAAAATAAGAAATATATTTGCTCAGCTGACTCTATTTTGACTGATTTTTTAAGTCAATTTGGGGGTAACCTGAAGATTTGACGTGTTAATAGTTAATAGTTTTTTAATAGAGTGAGCTGATGCAAATAAATTTCTTTTTTCTAGATCACAACTAGATTGAAATCGGGTTTTTATTAAAAAAATTCTGGATGTAACAGAACACGTTATATTCGGGGTTGCTGATTTTATTCTGTTAATTCAAAATTTTGTTACTAAGTATATGTAATGAATTTATTTGAGATAGATAGATAGAGAGAGAAAGAGAGAGAGAGAGAGAGAGAGAAATATGTTAATGAACACGAGGCAAAAAAATCTATAAAACTAGTGACAAATAATTCTTTTTGGTATGGCTGTGTTACTAAGTTTGATAACAGAGGAGACATTGTTTTTTTTTAGAATTTCGATTGTTTCACGTCAAAGTCACGACCTACAGGAAAGAGATAGCAGGTATTGGCCGCTCGATCACTTTGTAGACATACATAATTTAAAAAAATATCCCTGGTATGACGTGTTCTGTACCTTTACCATGAGTTTACAATGACCGCACTCGCTAGTGAGAGCGTAAAATATTTATATGGAAAATTGTCAGTTTGACATTGACAGTTGACAGTTTTTCATACATTTTTTTACGCTCTCGCTAGCGAGTGCAGTCATTATGACTCATGGTAGTGGTACTGATCCAGAATTGATGACACAATCGGGCAGTAAGTCTTTTACAATCACTACATATCAGAAGATAATAATCATATTATATAATATCGTATAATTTGTATCATATAATTAATATGGAAATTTGTAATGATAATAATTTATTTATGATCGTTTGCGATATAGTGGACATATATCGAAGATATTACGTGTACAAGCAATAAGTATGTTTTTATTGAATGCCGTCACAATTGTGGCTGTTTTGATATTGATGTTGTATTGTGCGCAAAATTTTGAGTTACTAGTGTTTAGGTAGTATGAAAAAAAAAATCTTTTTTTCGTGGGAAAGCGTCTAAGTGAAAATAGAAGAGAAATTATTTCTAGGCATACTTCAAGCGCGAAATCAAATTAAAAGAAGGGAAGGGAGTTCAAATCCTTGGCAGTGCCTATTATGAAATATAATTTTTAAAACGTTTGGTACGAAAATAAGAAATTTTTGCAATATGAGGATGGTAATTTTGCCAAGGTTCCATATTTATATATATATATTTTTAAGTACATAGGTATGTTTATTTAAAACCGCAAGTCTCCTAAAACACTTCATTGATCACCATAAAATTATGCATGCACGTTGTCAGGGATACAGAAAATTTAGAAGGATACATAATTACTTAGAAAAAGGTACATTTGCCGAAGGGTAATTAAAAATATAAATAAAAAAATCAACGCCTGACAAAATTGATTAATTGATGCATTATTTTGTATTAGAACTGCGTTTTCTAAAGCTCAAATTGTCAGTGATTTTGTTGAGAACTTTGAGAACTTGAGAATTAAAAATATGATTTTCTAAAGCCGTTTGTTTAAGGTAGCTTGTGTAAATATTTTCTGGTGTTTTTTTTTATATGTCTAAAACACTAGTAACCAAGTTTTGCTAGTTAAGGTGCGTTGTATGTTATCGCTTACAAATTAAAGGCTCCAATGTCTTTATATTTATTTACCTACTGTATTCTTAAAAAAGTACTCATCAATTACTTACATATCGTTTTTCAAGTATAATCACTTATACATAGTTATCTATGTGCGTTTTTGTGATCACTGTAATGTTGTGTAAGGATCGACTTTATTTGTATGAGGAAAAGTTGAATTTAGACTAAGTTAGTCATATAGTCCCTATATACTCGCTTCGAGCTGTAAATATTTGTCGCTTTATTTTTGCAACTTGAAATTGGGGGTCTATTTTGAAAACAGGATTCGAAATTTCGAAACGAAACTTCGTTTTAAATTTCGAATTTACGATATTTCGAACTACAGTTACGTAATGGACTATCTATTTTAAGCTTGTTTTTATATTACTTATTGTGTGTACTCTTTTCGATATATTTATTATACAAAGTTTACCAGTCCCGATAGCTTTTTTCGTCTATATGTAAATAATTTTTGTCTACGCGTAAGCCACGTTTCAAATTTTCCAAATTGGATGCACTATTGTTTGAAATTCAAAATTCTATCTATATATATAATACTAAACACTACCCCATTGATAAATTAGCCGAGGGCCAGTTTCACGAATGCCAACATACCTGATACCTACCTGCTCTGTAATTCATGATCTCATTTTGAATTTTTAAACGAAGTTTCATTCAAACTTGTAAGTAAGTATTCCCTACAAATATATTCTTGAGAAAAATTTGTTCTTTGAGAAAATGGCCCTTACTCTAAGAACTCGAGCAAAATATATAAAAAAAAATGTTATGGTAGCCCCAAAAAGTAAGCAGTTTTAAAAAAGCTCAATTGAACCCTTAAAACTTAAGTTGCGGTTTCTATTTGTAACTATAAAAGACAGCTTTTGCGCTTCATTTAAGAGTGCTGATCAAAAAATCGCGTTAAACTACTAGTAATCTAAACTTATAAAATTATTTGTCCAGATTGACTTCAATGCACAGCTAAAATTACGTCTAGAAAGCTGAAATTTGGAGCATAGTTTTATTTTACAACTTAAGCATTAATTTATGCTTGATAACTTAATGAATGTTAATGACTTAATAAATAAATAAAATAAATAAATAAATAAATAAATATCGTCATACATTCCACGCAACACCATCTAGTTCCACACTAAGCAACTAATGGATACCAGACAGTTGATATACTACATAGATTACTTTTTTTTGTAAATACATACATATTATAAATACAAAACATCCATGACTCAGGTACAAAGGTAAAATGTTAACACATAAACATTTGCTCCTAGCGGGATACGAACCTGCGACCCCTTGGTTAACAGCTAGGTTTACTAACCGCTAGACCAAATGTGTCGTCAATACGTAGTATTTTTAAAAAACGTAGTATCTATAAGCAGTAACTTGCCGATATGTAGAGAAACCCAGTGAGTGTACTAGCTACAATTAAGTTCAGAGCTGGCTACCACTTTCAAACTAAAAGACTGGCTATCGTGTTTCTACTTTGCGGATCCAGAAGCAAAGATACTTTCTGGATCTAAACCTACTTTCTGAATCCTGTCAGATTGTAAGAGTCTGCATCTGTCACTGTGTCCTGTCCAACTCCAATCCAGCCTTTTGGGCTTGTGTGCTACCATAACAATTTTTAATACTTATATTAGTTATATTAGTTATTACCTATTTATTCAGAAACATGTTCTATTAGATAAAAAAAACTATTTTCCTAATATTTTCTATTGACCCATGTAGTTCTTTTTCCTCGATAGTTTGTGTAGCATTACGAAAGATATCGGTGCAATTGTATTTTAAAATATTATACTACGTAAAGCCGCGGTCAGACCGATGGCGTTGTGATCGGTCGCATAATGGCTAATATGTTTTCCCAGTACAATGTACAGCGAACCTGCGATGCACCTAAATAAAAGTCATTGGTCTGACCGGGGCTTAAAAATTATTGTATGCCATACGATTTGTCTTCCAGTAACATTGATCTTATAACAATAGTGTAAAGTATTGTAGCTTATTATATACATAATTATGGATATTAACGCTAAAATGGGTAATTTTTATTACGTTATTTGCGACTATATAAACCTACTTTGAAATATGCTTTCGAATGTTGGAAACGAATTTCCGACACTGTAACTAAGGAGCAAAATGTCAACGCTTTTACAGAAAATTTAGTTAATGACGTCATCGCACATTATTGTTAAAAAAATAGCAAAAAATTTAAACATATGAAATAAAAGTCGATTAAATCTTAACACTTAAAAGAATAACAACCATAGTGTCAACTATAATGTAATAAAAATTATCATAATTAATTATCTAAGTGACATATCTCAAATTATTGTAATTTAGTGCGTTCATTTATTAAAATTGTCTTTATGAATAAATGACGTAAAATTTATGTGTTATTTATTACGGCTTCGGCCGGGATATACACAAACCTTCCTCGTTTATCCCTTTTTTCATAAGTGAAAACCGTATTAAAATCCGTTGAGTGGTTTAGAAGAAACAGACATATATGACGGATTTATAATATATAGAGATTGTTTTCTGATATAAATAGTTACCGTAACAGATTTTAGAAGAAATACAATTCTCTAGTATATATTCATAATATCATCTCTTAGGCTTTAGCCTAGGTAAGCTATGCATATACGAGTATTTTTCGGCGACTTGGTTGCAAAATATTATTTTTTTTTGTATTGGCAACACCGGTGACGAGAGGAAGTGGTGGTTGCCGGGCGACAGAATAACGAGTGTTCTAAAATATATGTAGTTTTATCGAGTGAAGTCTTAATATTATTTTGATTACCTACTGAGTAAAATACAAGTACATTTCAGGTAGAAGATAACATCAGAAGTGACCCTGCACACGCCAAAATGGGCAGGAAAAGGAGATGTCGAGCTTCGACAAGCTCGTCTAGTAGCTCTGCTAGCTCTGTCATCAGCGAAGGGAGGCCGCCTCCACATCGTAAGAGTAAGAAAAAAAACTGAAAGGCCGAGATTGTGAGTTAACACAGATGGATGAAAAGGGTGATATAATACACATAATAATGTATTAGCAACTGAGGTAACAAATCATGTACTTGTCTTACAGCCTTAGACGGGAAATCTGCTTAAATAAATGGCTTAAACCCATTCTTGTATTTTTAACGTTTCTTATATCTTACATACTTATTAATCGAAAGGCAGGGAATGCTCGTATTGGCAATGGTATTCTGTGAGTAAAAGTGTGTACCGATATGAGTTATTTTGTGTTTTATACATTAATTATAGTATATTAAAATCTTTTTCCAAGTTATTTCTTCTGTTTGTATGACGTTTTTTCTGAGCTGGATAGACTGAAGTGGGCCAAAAACTATATGTCAAAATAGTTGGACATGGACAGTCTTACGCCTGGAAAAAACGAATTTTAAAAGTGCCAGTTACAGATCAGACCGTTAGCCTGAAGCGTACAGGGACGGATCTAGGGGTGGTCAGGTCACAAAGCGGGATCGTTTGCCTTAACGTTGTAGGGATGGATCTTGGCGTGGCCAGGTCACAAAGCGGGATCGTTGCCTGAACGTTACAGGGACGCATCTTGGCGTGGCCAGGTCACAAAGCGGGATCGTTGCCTGAACGTTACAGGGACGCATCTTGGCGTGGCCAGGTCACAAAGCGGGATCGTTTGCCTAAGCGTTATGGGGAGGGATCTTGGCGTGGCCAGGTCACAAAAGGGAGATCGTTAGCCTGAGCGTTGTGGGGACGGATCTACATGAGTTATTTGAGTCAATTTAAGCACTGGGAATTGTATTTCAGAGTGATAATTTGAGAAAGAAAAGAAGAAATAATTTGAGTCAATGTTAAGTCAACAAAAGAAAGTTGGTCATGAACGGCCGAGTGGTTTGAATATTATAGTTAACAAATCCTAATATGTTGTTGTTTTTTGAACAGTGGAAACTGGCAGTATCCTGCGGGTGAGGTTGGAGCACCTGGGGCATGTGCTCGGCAGAATGGCCGTATTGGCAACACCGGTGACGAGAGGAAGTGGTGGTTGCCGGGCGACAGAATAACGAGTGAGAAGAAAAGAAAAGACGAACAAGAAAACTCGAATTTTATTCTGTTTAATGAATTCTAAAATATATGTAGTTTTATCGAGTGAAGTCTTAATATTATTTTGATTACCTACTGAGTAAAATACAAGTACATTTCAGGTAGAAGATAACATTTGTGAAAAAAAAATGTGAATCCGTGACCTTCCGTGACCTGTGAAAAAATATGTAAATAAGTAATTGTGAAAATTGCGTGGTAAACCACGGAAAAATGTTAGGTTTCCAAGGGATCGTCTAAAAATATAAAAAAATGGCGCTACTGTCTCCGTGGTGACAGCGATAAAGTTGTCAGGAGTTATATTACCTACTCATCTAATACAAAAATAAATAAAAATGTTGGGTTGGTATTTAAAAACTTGAAAACTAGCCGACGGATTGACTTGAAATTTTTACACACTATGCAATCCGCTTCAAGGATTGATCATATCTAATAATTATATAGTCTTGATCGCGAGGAAAAAATAATTATCGCTTTTTTACGGCGCCATCTGCCGAAAGCGAGGAGAACTAACTCGCCAACGAGAACCGCTGTCACATTTAAAGTCACTGACCTGTAATATAATCACAGGACAGGCTGTCCCATACAAATGACAGATAATTTCGTGTACCATTTTGAAACGCCGCTGTACGAAAGTACGAAGAACTAATTTTGACGTTTGCGTATTTTTATTCCATAGGTTATGTATAATAGTGTCTGTTTTATACTATTTGTTGATGTCTTAGGGAGTGTTTATATTTATTACTGTCCGCTTGAGTTTTGAAACATGAGTAAATGTGTATTCTGTTTATTTTCCATGGACAATTTTAATTGTTGCATGATTAATTTTAGTTCCGGGTAATTTCGCTCCATAGTCTACAGCGCCAAAATGGCGTTTTTCAAATAGGCATAAAAATAATTTGACAGCAGCCTGTCCAGTGGTATATATTACATTAGTTTAAAGTGGAAGTTAGCCGTTATTATGACAACGGAGTTAATATAAGACTGAGCCACACCGAAGCGTGGTCGGGTTCAACGCGATCGGAGTCGCGGGCACCGGCTAGTTTGGCTATAATTTGGTGCTTCGTTTGCCCATAAACCCCAGCTCAATTTGCTTGTTAGATGAAATGAACATAATTGGCCCTCCCGGGACGACTTAGGCGTTGTCATAAATTACGCGTAACGCTACACTCTATTGATTTTTCTACCCCTTTAATAACAACATCGGACTTTGTCTGCTCTTGGGTATCATTACTTGATACAATTAGAACTAAAATCGAGAGCTACATCGACGACACAATCTTTCTAGTCTTAGATTGTCTCCAAAAGAGTATTTAAAAACTATTTTTATTTTTTATTAATAATGTTTTTGCTCTTGACCAGCATCTAGCCGTTCAGGAAAGACGAGGCTGACGATGCAGCGAGCTAACCCAGAAAATGCCAAATTTTCTGAATAAAATAAATTTAAGTATTTCAGGCATC